>CM061040.1:136950601-137356951 GCA_030762985.1 Adelphocoris suturalis
AATGTACAAGAATTTAAGTCTACTACATTTGAAATATTAAAAATGGATATTGAGAGAGTGGGTCCAAATAATACGAACTTGTCAATATTGGCATGCTACCGAGATGTCAATGGTAAAATGGACATGTTTTTGAGGGATATGGATCCAATTTTTCAGTCATTAAAATTTAGCTCAATCTTTCTCGGCGATATAAACATTGATATTATAGACCCTAATTCGAGGGAATGTATTGATTATGAAGAGGTGCTTAGTTCTTTCGGTTTCCGTTGCTGCCATAGACACCCTACTAGAATTGCCAGTGGAAAATGTCTGGATCACGTATACTTAAAAACCCATACTATGAACTTATGTGTAGATATAGATGAAAATAATATTACCGACCATTCAGGTATTATAATAACTACTAATTTGTTGGTTAATAATGTAGAGAAAGTAAAAGAAATTCGGAGTTTAGATATAGTCAAATTTAAAAATCTCATTTCTAAAACGATGTGGATAGACGTTTATGAAGCCGATGAGGTGAACGAGGCACTAAGTGCTTTTTATTATACTTACAATGGAATAAAAAATGAATGCTACAAGAGTGTGAAACTAAACTCGCGTATTCGTAGAAGGACAGAGTGGATAAGCCAGGAACTTGTTGACATGGTTAATAATAAAAATAAAATACACAAACTTCTGAAAAAAGAAAAACAAAAAGGGACAAACTTTGGGAAGATAAATGAGTTAGAGACCAAATATAAGTTGCTAAGTTTAGAAATTACCCATAAAAGAAAATTTGAGAAATCTAAATTCTATAAAAATGAATTAGCATATACAGGTGGGAATTCGAAGAAATTCTGGAAAGTAGTAAATAAATTAATCAGAGCTAAAAGTGAATCTAAAATCGGCCCTATAGTCACTGTACGAGAGGAAATACAGGACGATCAACTGAAAGCAGAAGCATTCAACGACTATTTTGCTAGTATCCCCTCTACGCTTAAGAAAAATATGGATCTGGTAGGGGATTTGGAAATGGGCATCGGCATTGTACCTTGGTATGATCGGAATATGAACATCGGAGAAGTAACAGTTGCCGAGGTCGAAGAAATAATATCAACATTAGACGAAAAAAAAAGTAGTGGAGCGGATGATGTTACTGCCAAGGAACTCAAGCAGATACCAAGAGACATCGCTCCAGTACTTTCGCACTTGTTTAACCTATCCATTCGTTTAGGGATTTTCCCCGAAAAGCTCAAGTATGCAATCATAGTCCCAATCTTCAAGTCTGGTAGTAAAAAGGAGACCAATAATTATCGACCAATAAGCATTTTATCATTACTGGCTAAGATATTTGAGAAAATAATGAAACACAAGTTAGTAGGCTTTCTCAATTCAAATAATTTTTTTTCGAGTTGTCAGTATGGGTTCCGGGAGGGCCATTCAACAGATCGAGCTTTAAAAGACCATATAGATATTGTGGGGGCACTTGATATGGGTAGGTGAATCGGTGCAATCTACTTGGACCTTACTAAAGCATTTGACTTGGTGGAAATAGATATTTTGTTGTTGAAAATGGTCAATACTGGGATTCGGGGAAGTCTACTGCAGTGGTTTAGGTCATACCTAACTGGAAGAAAGCAGGTGACTAAGGTGAATGGAGTAATGAGCTCCAGCAGGGATGTGCATGTGGGATTGCCACAGGGAACGTCACTATCGCCAATCCTGTTTCTGATTTACCTAAATGATTTTTGTGAGCAAAATATATCAATGGCAAATGGTTTCTTTTTCGCTGACGATGGCTCTTTGCTGTTTTCTGTTCGAGGTTCGGAGGATGCGTTGGTTCAGGCGATGGAGAGAGGATTGAGGGTCGTTAATAAATGGTTCATAAAAAATAAGCTTATTTTAAATCATTCAAAAACTAAGCTATTGGTGTACAGATACTCCTCCCTCCACCTGTCGCAGCAGCTTTCAGTAAAAATTCATAAAATAAAGTGTTTATCTCCCGATTGTGAATGTCCATCGGTTAAGGAGGAGTCAACCGCTAAGTACTTGGGAGTCCATATGGACAATAGGTTAAATTGGGAGACTCACATCAACCACCTTCGAAAAAATCTTAATAAAATAAATTACTCATTGCGTTTTTTGGCACCCATTACAAATATTGAAACCCGATCCAGAATCTTAAAAACAATTTATATTCCCAAATTATGTTACGGAATCATTCATTTTGGAGGAACATTTACAGCTAATATTAAACTATTACATTCAACTTTTAACCGTACCATCAACCTGGTATACCCAGGGAAACGCATAACCCTTGAAAAACTAAAAGAGATGAAGTGCTTAGGCCTGCAACACCAATATTACAATGCCGCATTTCTGTATGTTGTCAAGCATTTCTCGCATTTTGACCTCAAGATCTATGACCGAACCATCCGTGCGACACGAAGATCATTTCATGTCGAAATCAAAATAAGAAACTTTAAACATAAACATAGTCGGCACCAATCCTCTTACCTACTACCTAAAATTTATAATATGCTAATCAGCAAGATTTACCCCATATCATACAATCATGTTTGTGATAAATATGAAAAAACGAAAAAGAAATGCAAAGAATATTTTTTTATGCATATCAATGAAGAATTAGCCTTGAATTAAACGTGAATTATTTATTGTACTATTTATATTTATGTATGTAAATCATAACTAAACAAAAAATGTATTTATTGTATTATCCATATTATCTAAGCCTATTTAAATCATTATAGTTAACAGCGTTTGAGTTATAAATGTCATTAAGATACATGAAAAGTATTCACTTTATTTGTAAATTGTTGTAACACACATCATGCCCGCGCGACTTCCTTGAAAGTCTTGGGCAGTTGCTGTAAATTGTATATATATTGAGAAATAAAGATGATAATAAATCTGTAAATCTGTGTGTGTGTGTGTGTGTGTGTGTGTGTGTGTGTGTGTGTGTGTGTGTGTGTGTGTGTGTGTGTGTGTGTGTGTGTGTGTGTGTGTGTGTGTGTGTGTGTGTGTGTGTGTGTGTGTGTGTGTGTGTGTGTGTGTGTGTGTGTGTGTGTGTGTGTGTGTGTGTGTGTGTGTGTGTGTGTGTGTGTGTGTGTGTGTGTGTGTGTGTGTGTGTGTGTGTGTGTGTGTGTGTGTGTGTGTGTGTGTGTGTGTGTGTGTGTGTGTGTGTGTGTGTGTGTGTGTGTGTGTGTGTGTGTGTGTGTGTGTGTGTGTGTGTGTGTGTGTGTGTGTGTGTGTGTGTGTGTGTGTGTGTGTGTGTGTGTGTGTGTGTGTGTGTGTGTGTGTGTGTGTGTGTGTGTGTGTGTGTGTGTGTGTGTGTGTGTGTGTGTGTGTGTGTGTGTGTGTGTGTGTGTGTGTGTGTGTGTGTGTGTGTGTGTGTGTGTGTGTGTGTGTGTGTGTGTGTGTGTGTGTGTGTGTGTGTGTGTGTGTGTGTGTGTGTGTGTGTGTGTGTGTGTGTGTGTGTGTGTGTGTGTGTGTGTGTGTGTGTGTGTGTGTGTGTGTGTGTGTGTGTGTGTGTGTGTGTGTGTGTGTGTGTGTGTGTGTGTGTGTGTGTGTGTGTGTGTGTGTGTGTGTGTGTGTGTGTGTGTGTGTGTGTGTGTGTGTGTGTGTGTGTGTGTGTGTGTGTGTGTGTGTGTGTGTGTGTGTGTGTGTGTGTGTGTGTGTGTGTGTGTGTGTGTGTGTGTGTGTGTGTGTGTGTGTGTGTGTGTGTGTGTGTGTGTGTGTGTGTGTGTGTGTGTGTGTGTGTGTGTGTGTGTGTGTGTGTGTGTGTGTGTGTGTGTGTGTGTGTGTGTGTGTGTGTGTGTGTGTGTGTGTGTGTGTGTGTGTGTGTGTGTGTGTGTGTGTGTGTGTGTGTGTGTGTGTGTGTGTGTGTGTGTGTGTGTGTGTGTGTGTGTGTGTGTGTGTGTGTGTGTGTGTGTGTGTGTGTGTGTGTGTGTGTGTGTGTGTGTGTGTGTGTGTGTGTGTGTGTGTGTGTGTGTGTGTGTGTGTGTGTGTGTGTGTGTGTGTGTGTGTGTGTGTGTGTGTGTGTGTGTGTGTGTGTGTGTGTGTGTGTGTGTGTGTGTGTGTGTGTGTGTGTGTGTGTGTGTGTGTGTGTGTGTGTGTGTGTGTGTGTGTGTGTGTGTGTGTGTGTGTGTGGGTGTGTGTGTGTGTGTGTGTGTGTGTGTGTGTGTGTGTGTGTGTGTGTGTGTGTGTGTGTGTGTGTGTGTGTGTGTGTGTGTGTGTGTGTGTGTGTGTGTGTGTGGGTGTATGTAAACGATTAATCTCCTTAGTGTTGAGATAAAAATTACGTTCTTGCACCAAAAAATCAAGCTTTCCAAATGAAAGGATGAGTTTGTTGGCCATCACTTTTTGAGCACAATTGGTCACATTTTAAAAAGTGTGATGAAAAACTCACTAAAAATGACTAAAAATAGCTGAAAATCGTTAAATTTATATTTTTTAGCAAAATATTGCTCAATTAAAGTTTATTAAATATAAAATAAAACATTAAACAATTATGTACAAAATTAAGCTGAAAAATTCGCTCACATTTTATTGAGATTTGCTTAAAAAACTATAATAAAACTTGAGTTTTTAATTTAAGGTTTTTTTAGATTTTTCAATCTGCTATTCAAAAATTTCTTTTGCCGTAAAATTGAAAGTTATCAATTTCTGTGCACTCGAAAAGCTCAAATGTGCATTTCAAAACAACTTAACACTATACAATACGAAAATTCGCTCATGACGTCCTCGGTACAACAACTTTTTAATTAGGCTTGATGGTAGGCAAACAGCCCGTTCATGCCATCTCACATTGGAAACAGGAAAAAATTATGAACTCATTTGATTTAACCGTTAATGAACCAGAACAACGAGATTGTAGTGAGTGAAAACATTGCAAAACAATAAACGATGGTTGATTCCCCCACCCCACTCGGGCATATAAATGAACCTTCCATATTGATAAACGATCTTCTCCTTTTCACCAACTTTGTAACAAACCAATGGTTTAACGGTAACTAATTCACCTGGAAATCACCTTTGAGCATCTGAAAATCTCTCTACGATTCCGATCTGATATATATCTCAGTTGTGTTGATGAGTTCTTAGCAGATGTGTATATTCTGATTATATTTTATGGATAATAAGAAAAGTTTAAACTGCAGTTCGATTCCTCAAAATTAATTGAAAATATATTGAGAAGTAGCATGTAAATTTTTGTTACCCATTGCAATAGCTTCATTTTCTACGAAAGTTTGTTAAAAGAGGCGTGTAAAAATACAGTTCACACATCTCTTGAAAAAATTGTCAGTACCTAAAGGTACCGATTCAGGTTCAATAAAATAAGCAACTACAGACCACTGAATGTTGCGACTTACTGATCTGAATATTCCCTTCTGTTCTCAAAATCTTGGTCGGATGATTGTGCTTACCTGAAGACAAAAGAAAAAATGTTTAGAGAATATATTATTAACTATTTTACTCTGGTAATATTGAGCCATTTCTTCTCATTAAAGTTTGATGTCTTGAGATGAAACATGAACAATCAGAGCAAATTCACTATATACTAAACTTTTCGAGGTAAAACTAGAGCTAAATTTACAATCCAGTGATATCTTCGTACCAGAGTGGGAGCATTATTTAACTAATTGTTTAGTTCAACTGACGCTGCAACTGATAACTCTTAGTTATTAGTCACCACCTATAACTAAATTTGATAACCAAATTTCTTGCTGTAACTAGCGTTGAAATTGATAACTGTGACTTTAATCTATTAGTTATGGCTAAATTCACCTAAATCGGTTCTAATTTACGATAGCAACTTAGTAGAACTAATAGCTAATAGATAATTGGTGTTTAGTTATTAGTTACACGCAGGTGACTAATAACTAATTTAGTTATTTGTTACACGCAATAAAACTAATAACTAACTTAGTATTAGTTACACGCAATGAATCTAATTTTGTTTAACAAAATTCGCGCATGATATGCTGGATGACTGGAACTTCAAACTATATTTATATTCTCTCTACTTCTTATTAATGCAGACGCAAGAATATATTCCACCGCGCACGGAGCAAAGTCAATAACAATGAATATTTTTGACATTTCATGTCTTTGCTATGGCACACAACCAAATTTTCGTTATGTTACGTTACGTAACGAAATATGCTCAATGATTATTATGATTCGTAGAAGTGAGGTAGGTAGGTACCTATATGATTATAGCTGAAATTTGGCTATATGATTATTTTGACATTTTATGTCTTTACTATGGCACATAAATGAATAAGCGTCACGCGGGGGAGCGTCACGCGGGGAGCGTCACGCGGAGAGCGTTACGCGGAGATTCCCTAATGATCCCACGATTCTGAGATTTGGTATGTGGGCCCTTGAGGGACTTCTGAACACAACTGACCGATCCCAGATCAGCTGAGTGGCTCTAGAATCCAGTTTTTTCCCTAATGATCCCACGATTCTGAGATTTGGTATGTGGGCCCTTGAGGGACTTCTGAACACAACTGACCGATCCCAGATCAGCTGAGTGGCTCTAGAATCCAGTTTTTTCCCTAATGATCCCACGATTCTGAGATTTGGTATGTGGGCCCTTGAGGGACTTCTGAACACAACTGACCGATCCCAGATCAGCTGAGTGGCTCTAGAATACAATACGGGGTTTTATAGGAAGGGGAAAGGGGGTGCAAAGACATTAAATGTCTCTCGTGGTTGCGTACTTGTACGAAAGCTGTATCCACCGTATGAGTTTTATTTAATTTATTTCCTTCAAGACCGAATAAATAATTATCGGAAAACCCCAATGTTCTGATAAAAGAAAATGTTGAATGAGTGAAAACAAAAAATTATAGCTAACGATATATTATTTTAAACCAACTGAAGAAACATTGGGTTTAGAATATCTTAATAAAATTTAGATGATAGTATTCGAAAGAAGGGTAGTAAGGGCATTACTTTTTCACAGCTTGACATTAATTTGATTCTTAGCAAATCAGATTAATAAAGAAAGTAGCTCCAATGGAAAGAAATTCACATCCAATATTTTTGGATTTCTGCGGAAATCTTTCAGAAGATCTGATACCATTCTTGCAAGTTTCGGATAGATGAAATGTGACTCCATTAATTAATATACCTATGATCCCCGTGTTGATGATATGTTACGGCAATGTTCTCCTGCTCATGCCTACTGACCAATCTGTTGGTTAATGTAATCAAACGGAATCCATTTTCGTCCGTGCATCGAGTATCCATCAGCACCAGTAGAGAGTACCCGTTGATAATTTGGTCAGCAGCACAGGAAGGGATGGCGAAGGTTCCCCCTGATTCGCATTCAACTGGAAGTTTCATCGAATCGGAGGTTGTCACCTATAGGCTGGGCTCCCAATTGAATATCAAGCAGCCATTCCATTCCTCTTCTCTCCCTTTCGCTCGCCGCCGACGTCAATATCGCGACTTGGTTTTATGTAATTTACGGATGTTGATTTTCGACCGTCAATTTAGCGAAGGGAAAGATCCACAATGACATATCCCGAATCACGCCCCGGAGCACAGTGGAAACCATAGTAGAATTGTTAAAATGGACAAATTATTGATTCATTCAGATAAAATCTGAATGTGAATCTTAGCGGATCAGAATAATAAGTAAAGTACCAAGATCCAAAGGAAAGAAGCTCACATCTAACATTCTCGGCTTCCTGCGGAAATCTTTTAAAAGATATGATGTCATTCGTGCATGGTTTGAAAATTACATTTACTTTAGACCCCCCAGGTTATATCAGAAAAAATATCAAATAGCGTTACGTTAAGACGAAATACTTTAATTACAACAACAATAACAACAAATAATTTAGGTTTTGTCTTCGGTTTTTTTTTTTTTTTTTTTTTTTTTTTTTTTTTTTTTTTTTCTTGTTATAATCTTTCTAGATGACGAAAGGACGCGAGCGATCATAACGACAACATACACAAACTAGATTACCTATTTTCTTATTTCTAACGACAGTTCATAAACAATCTAGGTCCATCAAAATAATTTAAATAAATAGCTATCCTAGTTCTCTCGTTACATTCTTAGAGCATATAATCTTCCTAATTTCTAGTCCGTGTAAATTAATCGTTTTCTTGTGATTAAATCCTACACCAGCCCGTCGATAAATCAGCAACACCAGGGAAGATGATGATGGGTGTTGCGCAAAACATGAATATGTCTCCTTAATTCTCCTTGTACCTGGTGTTGCGGATTCATCGGCGAGATGAAGTATATTTATTTACTAAGCCCAAGTTGATAAGTAACAAATCCGAGATAAGTAACAAAGTAGAACTGCAAATCCGAGATAAGTAACAAAGTAGAAGTTCAAATCCGAGATAACTAACAAAGTAGAACTTTAACCCAGCATTGGCCCCCTCCCGCCAAAACGTTGGCTCAAACTTAATTTTCTTTGAATATCCTGGAAGGACCATGAACCCTGAGTCGCCTGATTCCAGATTTGTAACAGTAGATCGATTCTATATAATAAGCTAAAAAGAGGCGTTAAAATACATGTTTTCGGACTTTCTTCTTTTTTCTCCGGCTCACCACTTTTTTTTTTTTTTTTTTCCACCCATTTTTACCAGTTTTCCTCGCCCAATTTTGATGAGATTTGAAACTTAGGCTACATTTGACAGGACGAAGTGCCTTTCGGGGTCTTGACGCCACTACGACCATGTCCTGATCAGCTGAGTGGATTAAATTTTCTCCCGTTCCCCCAAAGAAGTTGAAATTTGGTAGGGATACTCTCTGAGATACGATGGATAGGAGTAGTTTCTCCTTGTCGTGTTACATCTGGGGGGATAGATCCTGGGCTAACAGCTTTCCGGACATCCTCTGGATGTATTAGGTTAATCGCCTCTCCGCTCCGAAGGGGGAACTAATACATTTCCATCACCTTCATTGTCATAAACATATAGATACAAATAAATTCAGGAGCTCTTTCCTGATCAGCTTAGTGAGCTTAATTCTCTCCTGTTTACCCTAGGAAGGTGAAATATGGTTAGAAAGCTCTCTTAAGCATTGTGGGACAAATGAATTGATGGGCTTAATTCTGATCAGCTGAGTTAGCTAAATTATCTCCTATTCAACCTAGGAATGTAAAATTCGATTGGGAGCTTCTCTATGGCATTATGGGATGAACAAAATTATGGTTTATATCCTGATCAGCTACGTGAGCTAAATTCTCTCCAGTTCACCCTAGGATATTTTATTTTGACAGGGAGCTTTTCTCGTACAACAAAAGTCGAATGAAATGACTGAATCTATCCTGAGCAGCCCGCACATTACATTTTTCTTCTAGACCACCAAAACTGTGATATCCCCACAAGGAACCAAGTTCAAGTGGTTCGGTACGCATTATTCTTATGATGGTATTACTTTTGTCAAGAAGATGGATCTGGCTTGTGGATGGAAGATGGCTTCCTCGTTGACGTTAGATTCTCATTGATTGTCTCCCGATTAGCCAATATATTTCCCTTGATTCGTATAGGGTAGGAGTTCGAACTTTTTCTTGACCTGTGCTTTCCACCAGAACCTGGCATCGAGTGCCATACCGAGTTATCTTGCTTCGTAGGTACTGTTAGGTTTGTTGGGATCTGGAATTACTTCCTCCACTAAATAATCCGAAACATTGTCAACTCTTTGATTGAAGTCAAGAAATCCACCGTCTATCTCTAACTATACTATCTATGAGAATGAAACTCTGTTTGTTTGTCTGTCCGTGCTATGCACGGCCAAACGGCTGAGTGATGGGAGTCTACGAGTGGTTTGATCTTCTTGGATTTTTCCGAAAGGGGGCATAAGCGATTTTTAAATTTTCTAATCCCACCCGAACTTGGAGGGCGGGAGGGGTAGGAGCCCCTTTTAATGCGCGGTTTTTCTCTAGCGCTCGGATTTCTATCCTCTGCCATATTAAAATTTGATTGAGAGCACTTCGTATGCCAGCGACTAAGTTATGTTTCTGGACCCGTAAAACACGATGGTGCCGTCAAAATGGGCGAAAGATGCTGTCTTCCCGGAGGAATCAGCGAGAATATTTGGGGAATTACGAAAAAATTCGTTCCCCGCTATTGTTTTTTCCGCCTTTGACCTAGTAAATTTCGACAGTTTTTGCTCTTGTTTGTCTTAAAATATTTGCTGAAGTTTCAATTTGGTCCCATGCGAGTTTCGAGACATGAAATTCATTTTTCCGATTGCAATGAACGAAAATATAGACGAAACCGTTGGTTTTCGAGCTACACCTTCCATGCACATAAAAATACACTTTTGGTGGTTACACATAGTTTATGAGATTTAATTTGTTTGTAATTTCCAACAGAAAAAAGCGTCTGCAAAGTTGGGTGGGCAGTATGACTTCCTCACATATTGTAACATGGACGTATATAATTAGTGTAAGAACAAAATTTTAACATCAGTTTAACAGTTATAACCTCAGCTCTAATCAGTTAAATCAGTTTTAAAATCAGTTAAAAAATTTAACATCGTTTAAACAGTTCTGTTTTTACTGAAAAGTTCTTAAAACTAAACTTTTTGAGGTTCCACATAAGGTGCCATTTCCAACAACAACAAAATACGTCTACAGGAATAGTTTCCTCACGTACAAAAATTTAATTTCTCAACATACTCTTTATTTGGTAGCCCTTCTACACAGATAAATGGTCTATCTAAACTGAAATAAGATTAAAAAATTAAATACATACCTATGAATATTGTTCTCCATGATTTCATGTGAAAATAGGAACTGTAAATATACTAATCCTTGATAAACTGGAACTACTAATGTAAACAGCTCGAGAGGGAACATACCCACGGTGGGTAACCCAACCAAATGACGGGGAAAATTAAGAACGTAGGTACGAAAATTAAAAACTAAACTTTTTGTGGTTCCACATAAGGTGCCGCATTTAATAGTACCTAATTTCCAACTGAAAAAAAAGTCTGCCAAGTTAGGTGGGTAGTACAACTTCCTCACCTATTGTAACATGGATGTATACAATTAGTTGAAGAATTGAAATTTTCTTGAAACTAAACTCTTCGTGGTTCCACATACCCTTTATGAGGTTCTGTTAGTACTGAAATGTTCTTAAAACTAAACTTTTCGAGGTTCCACATTATCTTTATTGGATAGCCCTTCTACGCAGATAAATGAGCTATCTTTATTAAACCTAATAATTTTTTCGAGGTCCCACATAGATACACAGCAAATTAATACACAGCAATTTATTATTTTTGTTTTGCCCCTTTTATAAGGTTGTTTTTAAAATGGTCGTTGCATTCCCAATTTGGTCCCATTCAAATTTCGAGGCATGAAATATTGCTTTCCGACTGTTCCTTCGAAACGTACTCTAAACTCACATAACGGTCCCTAATTATGCCTTACTGTAAGTGCAATAGAATGGGATCGTAAAGAATTTTCCAATTTTCCCCGAAACATGGGCTGTAGGTCTCGATCGTATGGAAACTATATTCCATCGCATCTATAAATCCCACAACGAGCAAGTGAGAAAATCCACCCCTAGCGAGCGAAGCGAGCAACCCCCCTACACATTTCAAATCGCCGTTAGTGATCTACCGTTTCCAATCATTCTACATGTCCCACTCAACAGTAAATCAATCGAATCTATGCAGCCATACCGAGCGAGCGAAGCGAGCGAGAAAACTAACCCAGTATACAATATTTATTCAATCATTTAAGTATTTTTTTAAAAAAATTTATCTGTATTTTTATATTGAGTGAATCATGCATTATTGTATTCTTCGTCATATTGTTTGCTTAAGCTCTCTAATTTCACACTCTAGCTTTCTTCAACACAAAAATTCATCAAATAAATGCTTGTGTTTTGTTAATGACCGCTAGGAGATGATAGCGATTGGAGGGTCACGCAGGAAACATGGGATGCCATGCCAATAGATAGCCGTCCTCGCGTCAATGACTGATCGTCGGCGGGAAGACCGCGTTCTGTCTGACAGATCTGATGATCCTTATACAGCGAACCGCCTCGGTCAGATATACTAGCTAGCGAGCATAGTATCTTACAGAAACGAGAGAATCCTTTCAGTGTTGCCGAGCCTTGAATGCCATCATGATTGTACAATTCAAAGATGCTTAGACACCTTGGATATTATCGCAGTCACTCCCCCCCCCCCCCCCCCCCCCCCCCCCCGATGGATGTAACCTATGGAGTGAAGTTTACAAAATACCTCGTTACCTATGGAGTGCAATTTACAAAATACCTCATTTAAACAGAGCGCTAATTATTTGTTCATTGTTTGTGGTTTTGATCGCTGTACGTCAATAGAATATACACTAATTAGTTTTGATCCAATTATTATTGATTTTGATAGGATAATAAAAAATATGGCCTTAATTGAACAAAATTTTGAAAATCCGAGATTATACTGCCTTAGATAACTAGATATCCATCTGCAAATCGATTTTGATATCGATCCTGATGGAATGTCCTGCGATTGATCACTTATACGCAAGCGTAACACAAATGGTCCGGCATTGGTTCGTACACATTTATATAGATAGATAGATGAGCGCTGACTTGGAAAGGAAACCGGTGCTGTGCGAATGTCAGTAAGAATTCATCACGGGTGTCACTAACAAGGGAAGCTTCGGTACCCTCTGCGGATATATGTGTGAATAGACCTTCAGAATGAACCCTGTTTCAAAGTAGAGGAATTCCTAAACCGGAGGGAAAAAGAAAAAAAATACGTTGGTGAGAAACGCGGTCGCATCGCTCCTTCTCACCATTCAACCGGACAAAGGGTCTTGAAATATTTCTGTCCCTCAGGCTGCCGCGCCAGTGAACAGATATGGGAGCTGAAAAGGAGCGGAAAACATAAATAAACACAATTTCCGAGGTTGTTTGTTGAGAGGGTCGGCTGAATCCCGACAATAGAACAAACTCAAACAATTTCCTAGGGGATGCAACCACTTTTACTGTACCTACTTGACGATCAGAAATATATGAATAGCAATATCTGTGTTAGAACGATAATCATATTATATAATAATTATTCTTAACTACTCGTACTTGCCTTAGTTCAATAAAACACTGCAAATTCAACAAAAATTTCCCGTCAGGGGCCATGACCATGCGAAAGAATTTTTCCTTGTATCTTCCTTTATCAAGTACACATTTTTACACCGAATCGGCAGATTTGGAGAGAAGTTTTCAAAATTAGTTTCTTAATTTGAAGAAATTTATTAGAACTAAGAATAGCCTCACGCGGATGATATATATATGTACACACACACTTACTCTATGCCGGCTCTTGGGATCAAGAAAGCTGAAGAAGGAGAAGGAGGGATAGATGGATGAAAGTAAGTGCCCCTATAAAATGACCAAAAGTTCACATAAAAACCCCTAAGGACGCGGGACGCGTCACCACGGAGCACTCCCGCCAAGATATCCCATTCGAGTAACTCCGTGACACTTTTCCCGCACCTCACCCCCCGCCATGACACAGTCGCGGCCGGGACATTGATGTTGTTTGTCGCCACACCTTTTAGCTCAGATACCGCTTGGGCAGATCATTTCTATCGTATTTACTTATCCCGCTAGGTCTACTACTTGTCCATGCTGCGACTGACAACTTGAACATCCATGATTGTAATAGACCCATAGGGTTTGACGGAACGATATCCGGCTTCTTGCTCCAGTACCTATGCAAGTGATATAGTCTCTCCCTTTCAACATCCTAACCGCAAGATGATAAAGCACCTGCTATCTGCTTGGCAACCACATCATGACGTAGAATGCGTGAGTCTGAGTACATTGCTGCACCACATGACACAGATTCTCATTTTTACATCAACAGGCATGGAGAAGGGTGTCCATTAGGGTGGTTCAAAAAAAAAAAAAAAAGTTCTGGGATTTCTGGTCCCCATTGTGTTTTTGCTTCCTCGGTATGTCAGGATGACCCTCCTAAATTTTTAGCAAAAAATATTAATCCTAACCACTTGACCTGGGTCGGTTTTTGCCAGTTATCGACCGCTATCGTAAACCAACCTCTAAAATGGTGCCGAGGTGATGATTTGAAGGACGGATTTCAATTTTTTTGGGTCAATTTATAGGTTTTCGCATGCGCTGAACACGATGAACTTATTTATTTTACGCTCCGTCCACTAGTTATCCCGTAAACTGGCAGAGGGCGCTGCTTGAAGATAAGTAAAAATCGAAAATTTCACCGAAAATGCTGTCGCCTGGTTAAAAATTGAACTAGAAACATGCTACTATGGTCGGATAATATGCTTTGGCATGTTCTGAACATGATCCCGTTTTTTACTATACTTTTCCGCCGATGATTGCTCCGTTTATTGGCCATAAACCTCAAATTAATTGTAGGGTAATAGACAAATTCACCCTAATTTCACCGGAAATTATGTCGCGTTGATAATTTAAGGTCCCGAAATACCTTGTGTCGATAAAATTTAGTATTTTCCAGGATACTCCGTACAAAGCCGTTGGTAATTTGGCAAGGACTTGAACCGGCATTGTACTTATTTGCCAAATATAGCGGCAAAATGGAGAAAATAGCTAAATTTCCCCATTTTTCTGTAAAATTACTCAGTTTCTATCGGTTTTCCGGGGTCAAATTCGTAGTTCTGAATTGTATGAACTGTGATTGGATCGTTTGAGCGTAGGGTTAGCTATTGTCAGCGGTACCGTACACGTGTAAAAGCTTGTACAATGGTATCGGGTCGTTAAGCGAATAAGTACAATGCCGGTTCAAGTCCTTGCCAAATTACCAACGGCTTTGTACCGAGTATCCTGGAAAATACCAAATTTTATCGATTCAAGGTATTTTGGGAGCTTAAATTATCGACGCGACATAATTTCCGGTGAAATTAGGGTTAATTTGTCTATTACCCTACAATTAATTTGAGGTTTATGGCCAATAAACGGAGCAATCATCGGCGGAAAAGTATAGAAAAAACGGGATAATGTTCAGAACATGCCAAAGCATATAATCCGACCATAATAGCATGTTTCTAGTTCAATTCTTAACCAGGCGACAGCATTTTCGGTGAAATTTTCGATTTTTACTTATCTTCAAGCAGCGCCCTCTGCCAGTTTACGGGATAACTAGTGGATGTAGCGTAAAATAAAATAAGTTCATCGTGTTCAGCGCATGCGAAAACCTATAAATTGACCCAAAAAAATTGAAATCCGTTCTTCAAATCATCACCCCGGCACCAATTTAGAGGTTGGTTTACGATAGCGGTCGATAACTGGTAAAAATCGACCCAGGTAAAGTGGTTAGGATTAATATTTTTTGCTAAAAATTTAGGAGGGTCATCCTGACATACCGAGGAAGCAAAAACACAATGGGGACCAGAAATCCCAGAACTTTTTTTTTTTTTTTTGAACCACCCTAGTGTCCATAGTCCTGCGACTACTCCGTGGTGACACCTCACTGTGGTGACTAATGTAGCCTCCTGGACGTCGTAAAAATGACGGTAGTCAAGAGCCCCAATGCCTTCTGAAGCCCATTCCACACACTGGGAAAAAATAGGGGATTCAGAGTACTGTCGGAGCTCTACTGTCTACTAACTCATACAGCGCAACAGCAGAGACAGCAGACGAGCTAAGTTTTGAGGCGGTGGGTGTTGCTCGGTCACACCACAACAACTGCTGCCTGTCGAAGTCAAGGTCAGCAGCAGTGCGGGCGACCTCCCAGCTCGAGCTCCTAAGAGCCAGCAGGCGCTGGCGACGTTAGAATGGGATCCTGGCCAGAAGAGAGACATTGCCGAGCCCACCGGCCTTGACCGGTGCGTGGGCATAGTCACTTGGGACACCAGGTGGGAAGCATATCCAAGAGCGCACAGCAGAGCGAACGTCACGATCTATCTCAAGCAGCCTCTCCGCAGTAATCCTAAGTATAAGCAGTGAGCTTAGATCATAGCTCACTGTCAGGGTTGCCAGCCTCCGGTTTTGGCCCGGGTAGTCCGGTTATTTAACAAGAATGTTTGTCAATAATATCTATGGAAGCTTTCAGTCCAGTTTTCATTAAAAGAGCGGCGGATGACCGGCTTTTTAGATTTTAACCACGCGTTTCTCTGGTGGGACAATGTGTCGACTGTATTCGTCAAGCAGAAAATTATCGCGAGAACGATAACTTTTTTTCCACTTCTTTCGTATGGAAACGAAATTGCAATGATGACCAAACCGTTCAAAAGCTTGAAGCAATTTTGTGAGATATGACAATCTTCAGGATTTATTTAAGCAAGACAAACTTGAAGTTTCGTGGAATTTTAGAAATATTGATTTTTCAAAAAAGTTCATTTTTCAGCAGGCGTATTAGAGTGATATTTTCCCTCATATTAGAGGGAGTCAAAAGATACGCTTCAACCAAAAAATTTAACGTCGATTTCGAAAAAATAATCAAAAATTAAATTGGGTCGGGTTGAAGTAGAGAAACTAGGTTTTGACGAAAAAAGAAAGTGGTTTCACTGAAAAACTGTTAGAAGCCATATAATTTACTATTGAAGATTAAGATAGAATTCCATTTTCCGTTCCATTCTCGAACTAAGGGGTGTTCTACTCCATTTTCGAAATATTTTAACTCAAAATTAGTTTAAACCTTGACTAAATCCACCCAATACAGTTGGTAAGTGATATTTATTGGTACATATAGGTAATATAAACATCAGTTCCCATTTGGCAGGGTAATGAGAACATGGTTCTACACATTGCTTAATTTTGCATGCATGGAACTTGAGGGTTCTACAGCAAGTAAGAGACTGGCTAGACTGCCATCCAGGCTCCACCGTGTTTTTACCCTAATCACATCTATAACGAGCTATGTAACTTGATTCTGCTCCACTGATAGAATGCTGAACTTTGAAACTGGGTTTCTCTGGGTTCGATAGTGAATAACTTGAAAAATCAGTATCACCAGCTTGGACGAATTAGATATAATTCATTCCGCAGCTTGTCATCTTTTGTACGAGGAGCGTCTTTTTGGGGAGTATCGCCGAACACATGCATGTTTGTATCAACCAAAGCATCAATTTTAACGTTTTATCAGCCTTAAATTTTTATTAACCTTAAATTTTAGTGTTTTCAGCATTTTCGAATTCAATGTTTCTTTACCTTCATGTAGGAAAAAGAAGATGAGCAAAGTAAAGTCGAGGCTCCAAAAGAAATGACCAAAAAGGATACCAATTAGAGAGAACATAGGTTCTGCTGCAATTAAATTCAATAGACCTGGGTTTATTATGACCGAGGTGTTTTTCACCAAAACAAACACCAGCTCTCTGTAGAAGGAAGAAAGAGGGTGTGAGATTTTAGCACTTTTATCGAGTTCGTAAGTGCCCCTCACAGCAACAATAAACCTCGCTCTGAGATTTACTGCCTCATGCCAAACACAGCAATTTCCTCTCCGGCATTCTGTACCATTACAGCCTTTCTCCATACCTTCCACACTTTCTGTTCATTCTCTCGCGAGAGTTTTGTACCTTAAGGCTTCCTATATTTTGGATCAACAGTGGTTTCCCAGATGTGCACCAATAAAGCCTTGAAGTCAACTAGTGATAGTGCAGTCTAATTGCTTAAAAACTTATAACGAGATCACTTAGGTAACAATTGCTGGTAAATGCAGTGTACTGTTTGAAAATATGTTTTCTTAAACAAATAATAACTCAATGACAACTTGATCTTTGGAATGGGACTCCATAAATCAATTAATAGGTATGTATCGTTGTAATACACCTTTGAATTTAAAAAAAAAAAGAAGTTACTTCGCCTTAAGTTTTTATATATATTTTAAGCTCATTATGTGTTTTGTTCAAAACCAGAGCAAGACCTTTGACAGGAAACAATAATATCATAAGGGTGAATGTTAATCAAAACATGGGTAAACATAGTGAAAACTCCTATATAACCCAAGACAATCGAATCAGTACTTACAGTAATTTTCTTTGTTGTGTTTGATTTCAATTCATTAATTTTCTTTCAGTAGGTGCCCACATTTATGTACCTTGCTATATTTTGATATTGAGCCCCAGACTTCGTTTAATAACTAATTCTCAACATAATAGTGATCTGAATAATAGAATCATAAACCTTAGTGTAATAATTTGTCCAAGTTTTGAAGTTTCTGCAAGTACCTAGTGACATCGCAGTTTAGAGTTGAAGCTTATTACTAAAACGTAAAAACTCCCTGAGTCTAAGTACTTATAGTAAAAAAGTGTGGTTTCTGTGACGATACTTATGTGACGGAATCCACTCTCATTTAAAAATATGAAATATTTATGGAAGTGTCTCTCATCCCACCCCCCACTAAATCCAATATGTAACAGGATAGAAGTGGCGTACGAATTGTTTAGACCGGCGAACAGTTGTGCAACAATTTAAATGTAAAGAAATATTTATTTCTTCACCTCGAAATTTGTCTGTTCACTTATCACAGTTCGAAGAATCCAAAAACCGATTAAAAATCTTCCTCCGTTCGCCGTCCGCCATCTGAAGCTTATCTCTAGACTACTGGACCAAATTATATGAACCATGGATTATTAACACAGAATGTTGAAGCAATGTTGATCCTCCGATAGTCGTCATTTTTATTCAAATATTGTTATGTCCAATATTGTTATTGTTATATTGTCTTCCATACCACGATATAATTTGAATCACATTTAGATGAACGGTATTTTTACTGAATGAATAGATCAATAAAAAAATTAAAAATAAAGTTTTTTCAGAACCAACTACTTACCCATCCCATTCTCAGCCGTTTCAGATCTAAAGTGATGTTCAATATTAATGTATTACAATTTTTAGCTCTAATACTGAAGAGGGTTTTCGGGTACCTAAGATAATATTTCATCCATTTTCCGAAAACCATTTTCCAAGGCAGTAAGTGAAAACTGGCATTCAAGCCGTCATGTTACTCCAATGAAGGAAGAGCGTGAATATTTCATTGAGATCTCGTGCACCAACGGAGCTGGTTGCCTCTCGACTTCTGAACACTAAGCTGGCTGTTCCCGTTAGGTGAATACGTTACACACGGAGTTTTACATTACACTTGAGGGAACAAAGTTACCTTTTCATTTATGAGTCCCAACAGAACATTAAGTGGCGCCTCCATTCCACCAGGTGAGCCTTAAGTGCTATGGAGTGCTATATTCGTACGGACAATTTTTGTTTACGATC
Organism: Adelphocoris suturalis; assembly: GCA_030762985.1. Lineage (NCBI taxonomy): Eukaryota > Metazoa > Arthropoda > Insecta > Hemiptera > Miridae > Adelphocoris > Adelphocoris suturalis. The sequence continues at coordinate 136,969,808 of CM061040.1, forward strand.
CAGTCCAGCAGACACGAATTCATTATAATTCACTTGTTTGGGTCTGATTCTTTACTATTGTAAACTAATTATTAAAACTATGCATTTCTAAAGACGCAATTCCATTATTTCAGGAAGCATAGCATTTCGATTTCAATAAGGATAGATCGTTTACAGATTTTGGACGGATTACATCATTGCTATTTCGATCTTGCGGATCGGTGACTGGGTATATAATAGGCAACAATGATTTTTTTCCAAATCGCAAACAATTCAACGTGTACTAAGTGTTGCAGGAAAATGGAATCATCTGTGACTGCTGGCTTAAGGATGAATAAAACCTCTTTGTCCAAACGATCCGATCGGAAAATGAACAAAGTAGGTATTGATCATAATTTAGAAAGTACCAGTGCCTATGATTCTATAAAAGTTGGGCAGGTCTGTTCTAATTTTGACACAACCACTGACTGGTTCAAAAACTTCTACGTATTGTGGGTAGAGACTTCACATTCGAAATTGATAGTGGTGCACAATCGTATAAATCCATTCTAGAAAAATTAAACGTCTCCTACTGAGTAGGAACCGCTTGAGAAATTACGATTTTAGTCAGATCCCGCATATTGGTCAAGAGATTTCTCTGTAGGGGATCTATACACACAATAAATTTCCAAATCGTAGAGGGTTTCAGAAGAGAAAACATATCAGGTAGGTAAGTATTCATTTCTTATAAGTCTTGTGCCCATTACCTCTGTTGATATTAGTAGTACATCCCATTTGGTTCACGATAAAAAAAAAAAAAAGTTGGACAGAGTGTTACATTTCCTACAAGAAAGATGTTGAATCAATATTTTTTTAGCTTACTTAATACGTAAAAAGGGCATTAATCGCTAATTATTGAGTGTTCCAGAATTGTATGTTCTTCCATTTGTTTTTCTGCTCTTATTACATACTCTTTTTAATTGGCCCTCCACGGGAAAAAAATTTGTCGGAACCTCAGTTTTCCAACGGTACGTTAATTTCACTTTATTGTCTGGGGAAGAAATTGTGTTTCAATGTTAAAAAAACCTAGTTTTCCAATGAAACTGAGGGTTTTCTTTAGAACTTCAATGAAAATACAAGTTTGGAGTCGGTTTGTAGATATTTTTTCAGCCTGCATTGGATGAAAATACTCGCAGATCTCCCCAATTCCATTATAACCATGTTTTACCCAACAACTAACAAGTACCTAGATCACCTGCACTGAGAAAAAATAAGAAGACACAAGGAGTTTTGGGATGGTTTCGGGTTGAGAGGTTTCTTACATTGACGTTTTCGGGAGCTAGCTAAAACGGGTAGTGGGTCAATAAAAAAAGTTTGATTATAAGATTTGATTGAAAAAGGAGGGTTCCAGACACCTTGATGCTCCTAGAAAGACACCTCATCGATTGTATACTCCTGTAAAAGCAACGTTTAGAAAAATTAAATATTAAATATTGTCCAAAACGTTATTGAGTCCATAGATTACGTTAGTTCTCTTATAATTCTTAGGAAACCTGATAGTTCTCTTAGGTACACGTCTGCCATCTTAATAAGCATAACGAGTAACATCCCGACCAGGCCGCCAACCGGTACTACAGGACATGGGGGATTTTCACGGACGTTACTTGGGTCAGCCCACGGAGAGCAGGCGAGGCGGCGTCGGGACCCACAGCTACAGCCGTGGACAGGAGTACCCACGGTTAGTTTACTAGACGGTACCTGTCAATCTGAAGCCGCTTAGGGAAAACCCAAGGAGCGCCACGTAACTGGGCCACCTTTCACTCGCCCTGTGCATTGCGCATATACCCTCATTCACGTTTCTAATTTTGTTGGTGCCATAGCGACTTGTTCGAACAAAGACGGTGAGAAAAATCCTGGACTCCATTTTCACCGGTTTCCGAAGGATAAGGAGCCGAGATCTAAGTGGATTGTGGCGTGTAAGCGTGCAGACTCTTTCAAGATAGACAAAGCTCGTATGTTCTACTCATTTTGATCAGAGTGATTATAAGCGTGATTTGAGAGCTGAGTTACAAAAATTCCTCCGAAATTTGATTTGAAACGGGGCACAGTACCACACCTGCTTTTGGGTAAATCTCTTGCGACAAAAACCAAATCTACAGCTTTTCCTAACGATGATCGCAAAAATCGATCGGAAAAACGATCCATTCGCAAGAAAATTCAGGCTGTTCTGAGTTCCGAAACGGAGACCGATTTAAAACTTGTTGAAAATCCATGAAAATCCAAAAAATGCATGAACTGTGTACGGGTAATCGAAGACGAATTTCAAAGATTTTACGGGAATTTTATTTGTCAGAACGCAGGAGTTTTTTCTCGTCTAATTGAAGTCGTAAAACATAAGAATCCCGAGATTGATGATTTCGTAGTTTCGTTAGCTTTGGTAGGACTCGAAAATTTATCAGAATGAAGAATATAAATAAGTTACGAAAGGAAGAAAAACTTTTGAAATCAAGAAAACGGAGTGCCAGTGGAGACAGAAAAAATCCAAGAAAATGAAGAAACTACTTGGATAAATTTGTATTTTTGTGTTGTTATTATTATTACCTACCTATTATGTACCTACAATCAAAGTTTACCAAGGAATTATTATGTTTTACTTCTAATTTTTTGAAAATAATCAAAGTAAATAACTTACATAGAATTAATGTAATTACCTATCAGTAATTAAATGTTTTTATTTCATTCATTATTCTTGAATATTCTCTATTTTATCCTAGATACTTACCTTGCAAATTCGTTTGCCTCAAAGTAACATATACCTATCTGATCTTTCCTCCGTAGATAAATGAGGAAAAGATGATCTTTCTGTTTTTTTCTCCATCTAATTTCTAAAAAACCAAATTTTAAACTAGGTATGATACAGAAAATAGCTTTCAATAACAATCTATCGAAGAATAGTTGATGAAATCATCAGTAGAGTTACTTATAACGTTTGTTTTGCACTGATTCCGTGCGTATTCGAGAGGCTCCCGCAATGGTAAAGGGACCAACTACGTCATAGGCCAGGAGCCCCCGGCGTTGACAGGTACCGTCTAGTAAAGAAACCGTGGGAGTACCGAACCTGCTGCTCCCTCCTCCACATTACGGGGGCCGCCAGAGGCTGTAGCACAAGCCTCTCCCCTGTGCGTAATGTGAGTGTTTTGTGTTGTGACATGTGTTTGTGTGAGGACTGTGTTGGGAATGTTGAAGGGAGATCAAGAAAAATAAAGGAGAAGGAGGGAAGAATACTAAACTCAACACGCTTGTTCTCATGTTGCCAGAAGATCATAGGAACAAACCTGGAGGGCACACTGGATCAACATCTAGACCTATCACCTAGAGCAAACCAACGCCAACCCTGTATGACCTTAAGACCCCCCACAGGGTATTATTATTATTGTTGTACATTTCAAAATTTACTGTGAGAATAAAGCATTTTCTATTCTATTCTATTCAATTATGATCTGTACCAGTTATGAGGCGAAGATATTTTTAAAAACAGTCACGCAGTTTGTTTAAGCAGAACCAACTTTTCGAATCGGTCAGCTGGAGCTCTAGATGGAGCCCGTCATTTCAATCATCCCTTGATGTCCTAGAGAGGCTCCCTAACGAATTTCGTTGTAATCAGTCAGATGATGCAACTTTTAGCATACTCAGCTGATCAGGATGGCGCCTGTAAATTCATTCGTCTCTTGGTATCCCTGAGTGGCAACCTTTTCTCATTTTGGTTTATTATTTCCAATAATAAGCCTATGTGATCGTGTAGCAAAAAATTTTATAAACTTTGTCACTTTACGTTTCAAGGTGCGTAGAATCCAAATTTGAAATGTCCGTCCGCCGTCTGCCGTCCGCCGTTCGCCGTCCGGGCCATTAAAGGCCTAAGAATTTACTTTAAAAACCCGTTCTTTCGCACATAGACTCCATTTGGGGTCTAATTGGTCCTAACGTTTAACCATCCCGATCGCTTTACTCGCATAGATGCTATGGGCCAAAAACGGGCGAAAAAGTGTATTTTTCGGGGCTTCGAGTGTTAGACGTGTTAGATGCACGCCTGGCAGGGGGTCACGGTGGGTGGTGAGGGGGGTGAGCGGGGGGGTGGCGTGAGAGGAGGCGCCGCGGCACCTTGTGGTGGGTACAGCGTTCCTTCGAGGCATGAATATATGTTTTTTTGTAGGTCATATTTTTGTGTTAATACCAATGCTTTTCCTATGCATATTTAATAACATATCCTCTCGACTTTTCGTACGTACTTAGATAATTATATTATTAAGGCAATAACTATTTGAATAGATAGGAGCTCAAATCGAGAAGTATAAACATGCGTATATAATTATAGAAGTATAGGTTGTGGCAACTCGAAATAGGACACGCCGAGGAGTCTGGACGGGCCTTATGACGTACGCAAGCCAACTAAAACTACGATCAAACTCAATTGAAAAAATAATAAACCTTTGTGAAATAATTTGCAGCGTTTTTTATTTTCAACGTCCTACGGTGTACAGGAGAGACTTTAGCTCACTGCTGATCAGGATGGCGCTCCTCATTTTGTTCGTCTCAACAAAGTTTCCAATCAAGTTTAGACGTCCTATGGTAAATACGAGAGATTTGAGCACGATTTGACCATCATTATGATAGACATTACGGCTCGTGGTCAGCGGATCCTCACCAAAGTCAGCGAGGCACAAGTAGTAAAACATACCAAAATTTAGTCCAAATCGGACCAGCGGTTTTGGAGGAGTATTGAGCACGAAATTTTGTCCATAATTATATATATATATAAAGAAATCTGAAAATGAATGACTATTGCAAACGTATTCTACACCCTCTGAAACGCAAAGAAATTGCATCCCCACCCTGAAGTACCGCCATGCTGACGGCTGTAATACCCCCTTTTCTACGAAAAGTTAGGTAAAATGTGCATTTAGTTATCACTTCTACTACCTATACTGGTTGAGATGCCATTTTTTTTTTCTCTCTTCGCCGTTCATGATGGCTAGGTGGTAATATTTAGGGAAAAGCGATGGGATCGGAACCCGTTTTTGATCCGCCCACAAGGGCAGGCTAACGAACCCATATAATCAGAGCGGAGGTTTTGCCCTTTGAAGGCTCGTTGATCAAAGGTACGGTGGATGATGCATACTTGAATGTTTACGAAAGCTTCAATTATCGACCGACCTCAAACTATCCATTAGGTAGAAGCTAAAGAATGAGTCTACGAGAATATTTGAAGATCATTACGGCGTAATTCTACTTTGACGGTAATTAGGCGGTAATTAACACTGTTCCACCAGGACTGAACATTTAAGGAAGCGGAACAATTAGTGTAACACACCCAATGAAGGTGGGTGAAATTAAATGTATTCAATTAATGTCAAAATTATTAAATGGTACTACAGGGAGTCTGGTAAATGATTGAACTTCATCTGAAATTGAATAAAACGCCACCAGACACACTTTTCTATCCCAATCCCCTTCCCAGAAGTGATATTTTATGAGTTTTTGTAAAAAATAGAAATAAATTAACGTTTTTTTTTTTTTCTTAAAAATTGTATTTTTTCACTACAAATTTTCTCTACTTCTATTTTCTCTCAAATTAAACACATTTTCCGAATCAGTGTCTAATTTCTAGTAGGTAAAACTAATGCAATCTCTTTCTTGAAAATTACAACCTTAAAACCGAAATTATAGTTCGAACGTTAAGAAAGTGCAATCAATTTATTTATGGTAAAAGAAATTTATTTATATGTATGAACGAACGAATCTCCTATAAAACCTCTTGGGGGTCAAATCTTACAAAAACTGTACGCACTTCCCAACAATGTAATAAACATAGGTATGGATTCATGGAGAAATTCGTTCAAATGAGAATAAACGTGATCCAACGCTTACTCTTGTGGAGTGTTTGAACTTTATTTGTATACACTAAGTTTGAGTGTATTCAATTTTTAAATAATTGAATATGCTGATAATCCTTTGTGGAAGGATTGGATATCTGTAGTTCAGTTTTTTAGATAAGGCCTCTTCCACAATTCGTATCACCCTACATTGTTTGCCGAGCGTGACGGTGACATCCATTGTGTTTATGAATCGTGGGAATGGGATCATCGTTAATATCAGCGACAATAAAGAGGTGAAAAAAGTAAAATTTACATTTAGATTTTTTATTGGATTTTGTAAAATATTTTAATGATGATTCTGAATTTTATAGAAGTTCACTATAGAAACTCACAGTGACTCTCAAATCAAACAAATGTGAATTTTTTTCAGATTTTTAACGGTAAAATCACCATTACATTACATTACAGAAATAAAAATTAAAATAAGAATACACTTGTTTTGTTGTGATTCTAAATTGATTTACTAAGTGAATTCGAAATTGTCTTCAATTTGAACTTGGAAGTGAAATCTAACATTGCGTGATCACTAACGGTGATGTAACGGGAGGGAAAAATTACGTTCTTGAGGAATTAGAGACCGGAAGAAACCCATGGCTTGAAGATTATAGGACCGAATTTCTGTAAAGAACCCGTGGGATGCTCAGGAATACGAGCCTGGAACAAACCCGTGGGTTGAATAGAAGAAGTAAGTGAGTGAGGCAGGAAAAGACTCACGAGGGATAGGATAAATCTGCTTCCTGAAGAAACCCGTGAGGCGAATTCGGTAGGAATTCCGGAACGCAAGCCACCCGTGGAACGAAATCGGTAGAAATCTGATTCCGGAACTCAAGCAACCCGAGATTCAGAAGTGTGATTTGAAGTGTTGACTAGAGAATGTTTGTATCGAGAGTGAGCTGACGGAGCGAGTTGCATGATGATGACGGAGCCTTGCATATGATTTTACCTGATCGGCCATGAGTCAGGGGAGTTTAACGTACTTTTAGCGAATTTTCTTAGAAAATAAAGCTATTGCAATGGCTCCAAAAATTGTAAAATAAAAATTTTCAAAAATGTTCTTCATCGAAATCTATTTTGAGGCATTCTGAAATGATTCCTGGATTTTAACGCTTTTTTATATGTATATATATATATGTATATATAAATGTATGTGTCATTCCAAACGATAACTCTCGATAGAATTGAGATAAAAACTTCGTTCTTTCGCCAAAAAATCAAGCATTTCAAAAAAAAGGATGAGTTCGTTGGACAACACTTTTTGAGCACATTAACTTGGTCAAATTCCAAAAAATGTACTAAAAAAAATAACAAAAAAAGGCTAAACATCGGTGTTTTTATTATTTTTTTATTTTATTTTATTTTTTTTTTTAGCAGAATATTACTCAAATAAAGTTTATCAACTATGAAGTTGGTAATTTAAAAATTGAAGCTCAAACCTATGCTCAAAATTGTAATTAAATTTCATTAAAATGTGCTACAAAATCGATAAAAATGTAAAAATGGTAAAAATCCAAAATCTCTTTTTGAATAGCAGAATATTATTTAGAACGAGTTTTTTGCCATAAAATTGGTAGTTAACAATAAATTTCTTTCCCCTCAGTGACCTTAATTTTCAAAACAATGTAACATAATATAGTACATAATATAGTACGATAATTTACGAAAACTCGCTCATACGATCATGCTGCATGACTGGAACTTTTTTGTTCCACATTCATTATTCGTTTGTGTGCAAACAAAAGCCTTTCTTGTTGGTAAAAAGTAATGTTAGAATAATGTTTCAATATTTGCCCAATAGATTTGAAAATGTGATTGTCCGGTTCATTATTCGCAAGTATGTTGAAATGCACTGAACTTATGGATTGTGGAAAGGGAATTCTCACGAAAATCAACTGCATAATACAGCTCGTTACGCCTTTTCTGAGATGCGTTTATGATGGTTCATCCACGTTTACCCACTGGATATGTCAGTATAAAAACAATTAGAGAAAAGTGGCCTGGAATGGATGGTTTCGAACATATGAGCAATTTTCAGTGCGGAACCAATTTCGTTGGACAAATTTTGAATGGTGGTTTTTGGTTCAGTATGATAATTATCCTCGATATTCCAATACAATACATGTCAACATTCTTGTGAATAAAGAACCATCATATCTAACGGGCTAAAGAACAACCAATATTTTTACCGGGCGATCTTTTCTTGTAAAGCTTCTTACGCTGTCTAAACACGAAGAATTTGAATAAACAGATCAAAGGTTTCTTTTGGACAACATCGGAGCAGATTTCTTCTCATTTCAATTTCTCGGTGGAATTGATGTGGAATCACAATGATGATTATACCGTTAAAAAAGCTGAATAATTCGCACTTTATTTTTGTGATTCTGGAGTCTCCAAGAGTCTATACAGACAAATTATAAGCGTTCATAAAATTCCATAAATTTAAGTGTTATTTTTTCAAGTTTGAACAATTGAACTATAATTTCTTCTTAGTAAAAAATGGTTCTAAAAAGAATTTAATGATAGGCAATTTTTTCAACGATAGCTAATTAGGCAATTTTTCTTGAAATTTAGGGCTAATTCCAAAAATATAATTGAAAGTTGAGAAATTTTGAGTTGGAGAAAAGAAAGAGATCTTAAACCATTGCGAATTGTTTTTAAATTTTCGTATGATATTTATGTGCATGGTCTTGAAATTTGAGCTCAAACCAATGGTTAACAATAAATTTCATGGCAAAAAAAAAAAAATTGTTCTCAATAATATACTGCTTTCCATACAAAGATTTTGAATTTCGACTTTTGTTGTTTTTATCGATTATATTGGTCAGTTAGCACATATTAATTAGATTTAAGCACATTTTATGTAGATATGATTTCTGTGAAAAATAAAGCTATTGAGATGGGCCAAACAATATTTTAAAGCTATATTTTCCCAAAATGTTCTCCATAGAAATCCGTATTGAAATATCCTGAAACGATTCCGGATGTTTGAGCTTTTAATCATGCACAATAAACCATAAATAAGTATTTACAATTATTTATACATAAACAATGCGCCGGTTGAGATTTAAAAACTGTAAATATTCTCGTACAGATAAAATAATTCTCACTCTGAAACATGGTCAAATAATTGAAATGATGATATATAATTCATGTTTTTCAATAAATATATTTACGTGTTGGGCCTGGAAGAGAGAACATTCCATAATTAGATGTTCCAAATTGCTAAACGGACCTCCGTATCAACTTCATTCTGCTAACTCTGTCTGTCTTATTTTGACGAGTATGCGGCACGGTTTGATCTCGGCCTGCTGACCAATCTACAGAAATCTTTTTATAGCAATCTTCTTTTAATAAACCACAGTTTAAGTGGTATTGTAGTGCCTCTAATGTTGTTAAAAAAAGAAAATAACCTTTCAAAGGTAGGTTTAATCCTGATTGGTTCCATAGCAATCTTTCCAAGGAACAGAAGACCCAGTTTACGTTCACAGGTCGGCCCTTCTTAAAATTTAATTCTCTTGTACCGGCTGAAAAATGTAGTTTTGGATTCGATGACAGAATAATAAACAAACACAGTGGTAAGTAATGCATGCCCCTTCATTATAAAAAAATATGAATGTGCATCGAGAAACTACCCCCATCTCCTTCCACACTCAAAACCATAATAATCTACTGAGAGTGGTTCTTTCAAGAGACCAAATGCTTGGAGTAACATAATGAATATTCGCATCAAAATCGTTCGAGAAAGGCATGAATAGTAGGTTTCACTTATCCTCTATCATTCTTCTTCACAAAAATCCGTCATCAAAATTAAATTCTCGATTTTTAAAACATCTAAGCAAAATTATTACAAAAATTATAAGAAAATCAAAAATATCATGATTTCTCGGAATCGCCTCCTCCATTTACCCCCGATGTCAGAAGATTTGATCTCCCAAGGTTTCTTGAAAGACCCCATCATTTCAATCGGCTTTTAATGTCCCAGAGAGATTCCCGATCAAATGTCAACTTCCAAGTTTCTTTCCAGCCTAATAGTGGATAGTGGTTGCAATCATGTTTACAAAATTAACTAAGAAGGATCACCTGTATGTAAACAATTATTCAGACAACCACGCTAATACCTCAGATTGTTGGTCACGCATTCTGCAGTGGTTAACATAACACGGTTGGGCAAATCTACAGCTTTTCAACGACTGGCGAAAAAAATTTGTACGATGATAAATGCCTAAGATACAGTTCCGTAGCAACGATTTGGTTGTAAGCGATAATAATCAGAAAATAGGAGCGTAACGCACTAAATGTCACGTAACGGTCATTTTGTCTCATTTTTGGCCGGGTCGTGATGGCAAAAACATGTTCCATGTTAAAACTGCGCTTCTTAACCAATAACAGACTGTACCCGAAGGTAGTTAGTATTTATATATTACTCAATATGGGTTTGCAATCAATTTAGTTTGATTAGTACTTGTATACTTTTACACACAATGGCATGAATTACTGCCATTTTGGAATTAAACCTCTAAACGAAACTGTAAACTACAATAAACCACTCTTTAAAGTATGAGTTAGTCGAAAGTAACCGAGTGATTCTCACTTTTATCTAAATCAGTGATGTTTAAAAATTTACCTAGTCATCAGTTGAAAATTTATTTTTACTAATAGTGGTTTTAGTATATTTGTTTATTCCAATGATCATGCACACCAAATTCAAGACTAAACGTCTACGAAATATATTTAAATAGAGATGAATATAATGACTGGTTGATGCAATAGAATCTTCTCGTTCCTCTGCTGCCTGAAAGATAATGAACTCTTCAAGCGCTCTCCTGCATCTCTTTCTTCACTCAACAAAATACGTATCTTAACGAAGAACCAAGAATTTTCATCTCCCTGATTCTGACGTTAGAAATAATTAAAGCGCCGTTTTGCGTTTCTCTCTTCTCGACGATGACGCAGTCACAGGCACTTTATAGCTTTCGTTGTTCAACCTTTAATAAACTCACCACGAGACTTTTCTGCGAGATTCTTTTTCCCTTTCTTTTTGTGATGGAAGAAAATTGAAAACTCAATATTGGAGCTTTGTTGCTTCATCAGATGAAATCTTGTATACCACAATGTAAAAGTGTTTCCTAGTGTGGTTTTTAAAATTTGTTTTAGCATGAATAAATTTTCAGGCTAGACACTTGAAATCATTCGCTGCAGACACACTGTATGTAGATAGGTAAATCGATAAATACTATACAAAACACGTTGTAAATTATTAAAACAAGGGCTATTATTTCCGAATTGAGAGCCCCTCTGCTGTGTGCAACTCCGATTAATTGGTACACACCTGTCACTCCTATCCTGGAGAATATCATGCAAATTTGTAAATATTGAGCAAGAAATGCAACATCGCTTGGGCGATGAAATTAGAATGCCATGAAATCCATGAACGATCCACCGAAAATTACAAACATCAAAAAAGTATCGAGGGATTTGTGTATGTGGCGAGAATTTCTGTTCTGCAAGAGCAGTGGTTAATTGTTTCAATAATATAGTAATATAAAACAAGAATACCTCGTTCGAAGGTGGTGTTGGTAATACAGTTTAATAATTCTTTAGCTTAGGTAGTCTACGTAGTTTATCAGAAAAATTCATCTCTATTTATTGTTATACACCTACATTCATAAAAGCGTTTACTAAGATGATTAGGTGAACGTTCAAGTTGAAAACCCCAGTTGGCATTTACATTATTTGGTGACGGGTCTTTGCGTGGGAAGATCTTCAAAGCTCCCACCTACAGATAGACGATTCCGCCCTATGTCAAAATCAGTCTTTATAACTTTCCATCATGTTTTTCGTCTCAAAAAGCAAAATTGATTAGATTACAAATTCAATTCTGACTTTTAGACCATCTAGTCCTAGGAGCGTTTGCATTTCTTCTGCTAATAAATTAGTTCCCTCTCGTATTTGACTGATTATATCGAAATATCTGGAAGAAATGCTTGAAGCTGACTGTTTGTATAATAAACTTCAAATAAGAGGCATCACATAATTCTCGTAACGCACTCTAAATGATTAAAAATGTGTTTATTTAAAAACTCAATTAAATCATCAAAGTTTATAGTGGCACTTTGAAGGCTCCCAAAGTGATTTGTGAAATTCGATTTCCCTTAAAAAGGAAAATAACAAACGTATGAAGGTACAGCAACCTGGATCGTCTCATTCGATTCGTTGAACCTCGTTGTACGAAAAGACAAAGTTCCATTATATTTCGGAGGTTTTCGGGATCTCGATTTTTTAGTTTTTCTGCCCTTAAATACCGCCTTTAATAATAGTGCTGAGGTTACAGACATTTCTCTTGCTAATGCATGATTTTTGAGCCAGTTTCATGAACTTTGGTCCAGTATTCATGGAGAATTGAGCATATAATTCATTTTGCGATAGGTAAATAAAATGAAGAAATACATGAAGTCTCCCTGACCGCGGTGATACACTTTCCTAACTGAGGTGACCCCCACAACTGGGGTCACGCCGGTCAAGTAATTATTTTCATTTTATTCATTATACCACATCTGAGAATGTTTACAAATCCTATTATACATTGAGATTGACCATTGAAATTGGATAGTCTTAGAAGCGATTCGCGTACTTAGCAATCACGTACCTACGTCCATTAGAAACTTAGCAACAGACTTAAGGTCAAACCAGTCTTTCCTACCTATCCCAAATAGGCACCGTTTCAAATTGGTCCTCCGTACCTAGATAGACTTGGAAAGAAATTATTCTCACTGATTAGAACGGATTTGCTCGTTGTTATTCTACGTTACGTATTTGCTACTAAAAGGCTATTAGAAATTTCAGCACCTTAATTTTAACTTTTTTTGTTGTGATTCGTTGATTTGCATATGTATATGTATGTATAGGTATGTGTTCATATTGGGTAAACACACATGTATTGAATTCATTTCGGTTGCATAACTTACCTGTAACTGTTTGAGCTTTTGGGGAAGTTGAAATGACCGGATATCATTTCGTAAGAAATAGTTGTGAAGCACACCTCTTGTTATTCTGTGCTTGGGTGATACATAGAGTTCTCTGTGAGGTAGAAATATTTCAAAAGTCTTCGGTAGCACGTAACTCTGTACCTCACCACTCAATCTAGGCTGAATAACTGCGCGATACGAGATACGGGTCGCACACTTGCCTGAACATTACGATCTCTGAAAATGCGTTCCCTGGACAATATTATTACCAAGGGGGCCCTGCAGGACAAGTTATATCGTCAGTGGAGGTTGGTGGAGGGCAGTAAAGCGCGAAATGACGGAAGGAGAGCTGCACCCTTTGAATGTTGAACTTACGACCTTTGATGTCCTCGACCCATGAATTGAAACGCTTCTCTTCTATATCAATGTGGCAACACACATTATGTTGATCCGCTTATCTTCCCATTACTGCGCGATTACCACTCAATCATGTTGCAATAACAACTAGAGGCAATTAATAGGTAACTACATAGTGAATTTACAAAACTTGAAAAACAACCACTTAAACGAATTTTCGTAGAAAATGAAGCTATTGCTAAGGCTTCGAACATTTTCCAAAATATTCATTATGGAAATCCAGTTTGAAGCACTCTCCCCTTCTTTTCCTAAGAGTGCAAGTCAGAAACAAAATTCATGGTAACCCCCCCACCCCCTAGAATTATGAAAAATTCATTCAATATGAAAAATTCATTGAAATGTTGAAAAAGTTGACATTTTTACACCAACTTTTTTTTTAGCACAAGCAAACTTTGTTAGGAGACGCTGATACGCATAATATTCAGTCTCTGTCGTTCCATCTAGAACTCGACCCCCAGTTCATCTAGTTTTCGTCACAAATGGGGGCCCTAACTTCCTATTCTTCTTCGGATTCTACGCAAAATTGCATGAAAAAATGACACTTCACACGATTTTTGGGGCAGGCGAAAAATTACTAGAAAACGCCCGAAATGTACGTAAAACACAAAATATCCAAGTTACATGGATCAATCTAATTTCTAAGAGAACATGGTTTTCGAGGTTTTTTTTTACGCTGAATAATCTGATGTTCTTTATTTTTCAATTTTCGATCAACCAGCCATAAATTTGTTAAAAATTACCAGAAATTCGTTATTTAAATTTAGAACATGAGAATTTTTTCATTGTAGATTCGGATTTTATTAGAAATTTCATTAATGAATATTTTGTCACTCAAATGAAGTTGATGAAACTTCACACGTTTTGATGACCTTAGCATGTGTCTGGTCACCGATCTTTACTTACTGTGCCGCGTATTGATAGACCTTAGTGACAAATGTTACGAATTGCGTGTAATATTCACCCCCGTAAAAATATGATTTATTCTCATTCATTCGCATATTTTTGCGCAAACCCCATTTTGGCCGCTCTTACTAGCTTATTTTAAGAGGAACATTATCATCTACATCTCATTATTTGTAGAAGATCCTCATATTCCAAGCACACTTTCAGATTCTGCCTAACCCCCTTTCAACCAGATTTACATACTCGCATACATTTTTTCCCAGCCTTAGAAACCAGGCAAGCATTAAACAAAGCTTTTTAAAATAAATCCTCTGTATTAGTTGATAGCAGTAAAAACCTTTAAGGTAGTGGAGTATGAACTAATTTCAAGGGTTAACCGCTGTTCCCGAAGTTGTTGACCTGAGTTTAATGGAAGTAAATCCCTTCGTAAATTTGGTTCAATCTACGCGAGGTTGCCAGGTTTTATAAAGAGAGTTCATCACTGACTGAAAGTAATGAACGTGGTGAACCTAAAGTCGTGACGATGCCTACAAAGCAACGCGTAACGAACTTCGGGGCTTCACCGCCGCGCTCTTCGGCCATCAAATTCACTTCAGTTGAATAACGTAGGACGAACTTATCTCTGATGACTGGAAAGGACTGAATTCTGGAGGGCCCTGATAATCACGCACCAGCTGCTTTTCCTTGAAAAGGAATGTTACTTCGTGAATAGGTGAAAGGAAACGATTGAAACCCACATAACGGTCAAAAACCTGTTATAACGAAAAATACGTTTCCGTTACGAGACCTTCTTGCCGAAAATTGTCATATAACAACGACAGAAAACAATGACAAGTAATAACGACACGTAACAAAGACATACACAAGAAAGCTAGTGATATTTTTCCCTTGTAATCTCTATAGCTAATTCATATGCTATTCATATTCTAAGCTCTTCACTTTTTAGACTTTAGGCGCAGGGTGTTTTGATTTAAAAGAAAAAAACCATTCATTATTATGGTATTAGATCTAAAGGGTTATTTCCACTAGTAGTAATGGTCATCAAGGAAACTTTAATAAAATCATTAATTTATTATATTAATATCCTTTATTTATTATTATATATTTATTTATTTCATTTATTTATTATTTGTTTATTATTTTTTAATATTTATTACCTAATAATAATATATTCTTAAATAATCGTATAATTTATTTCTTATTTAATAATAAATATTATTAAATAATATTTATTATTATCTCTCCAGAATCAGCAATTTTAGTGGAATTGGAGCCACGCTATTACCAGCGGACGGTTAAAGAAGGACTCCACATTCAAACTACGGAAACATTTTGAACCCAATTACCAACACGTTTTTGATACCTACACTCCAACATACATGAAAATTATTACCAAGCTTACAAACAACACTTTGAAAACCAATTTCCAAGGTTTTAAATTTATTTCATTATCGCCTGACAAAGGAAACAAACAGTTTCTGAAAGCTTGAGAATCAAAAGTGTTGACCATCATTCGTTGAACTCTTAAAAAATAATCCTCAATCATTACTATTTATTTCATTTATTTATTATTATTTATTGAGAAGAAAATTGCCCCTTCACCTGACTTCGACTGTAATTCAAGATTAGCCATGAGGAAGTCAAGAAGAGACTCTTACATAATATTATTAGTTTCCACGTTCTCACGTTTCTCATGAATTTCTCACTTTTGTAATTTTGCGTTTGGCGGAATATAGAGATCTTTTTAGATATTTCTATAACTGTTTAGATATTCTATAAACTATTAGATTCAGATATTTCTCTCCATAATAATGTTCAAGACAAGTTCGAAAATACCAAATTAGTTATTGAAGATAGGAGTACCGGAGAGTTAGTAAAATTGGGATACTTTGATGGTCGTTTTTGGTGGGTGGAGTTTGGCTTGCCACTCTATGGTGCCTCACCCTCAGTACAAGCCTCAGTTTACAGTCGAATACAACGCCATCTTGGTTTTAAAAAAGGTAGTTCAGGTGCTCTCAGCATTACACAGTCTGAGGTCGGGGCTACCTCATCACTTGGAAATGGGAACTCTAACACTTCACTTGCTTCTCCTTCGACCTCAGGGCGAAAGTCCTCCTTAAAACGTCCCTGTACTTCAGCAGATAAGGAGAAGGGAGGGAGGAAGAAGGTTAGATTCAGTGATAGAGGACTCGGTTCCTCCAATGTCCATCAGGCTCCGACACAGTCACTAAGGGAAAATGCAGGTTTGCAGTGGCACTTCAGATTAAATCATATGTCGAAGAAATACTTAGAGATAGTTGCAAAATTTCCCCCGAGTTGAAGGGTGTAAAATTCAATAAGGACATTCTAGACTGTGCAGACTGCAAAAAAGCAAAAGCAAAACGTAACCCTTGCCTTGAAAAACGCCATAGGACAAATATAGTTTTTCACAGAGTCTACAGCGACCTCCTTGGCCCCATAAAACCCTTTGCATATCGAACTACCAACAGATACATTGTCACCTTTGTAGATGACGCAAATAGGTACGTAGTGGCCTATGAAATTGCTGACAAAACTCAAGTAGACTTTGCATTGAAGAAATTTCTCCAAGAAATTAGGAAACTGTTAGGACCTCAAATAAAAATAGCTGAATTAAGGACAGATGCAGGGACAGAATATAAGACTACAGCTCTAAAACAACTACTAAACCAAGAAAGTATAGTCCATATTGAATGTGAACCGGTAACACCCCAACATATCGCACCAGCAGAAAGATTAAACCTAGAAATAGCTGAGAAAGTAAGGGTAAACTTGATATCATCAGGCTTACCTAACTATTTGTGGGCATTTACTCTGAGGCATGTCCTACACATTCACAATAGATCCCCAAATGCTTCTAACAATTTTCTATCTCCTTTTGAAGTCGTTTTCAAAAGGCCTCCTTCTTTAAAACACATTAGAAAGTTTGGATGTGAATCATGCAAAATCCAAACCTAAATTTTCTCCTATAGCTGGATTGGTTTTCCTGCTCGAGTGTGAAGATACTGGCTACACCTTATTTGACGCAGAAAAGAAAACAATACTTAGATCAAAGCATGTCAGCTTTATTGAGTCAAGGACATTTGCAGATTTTACCCTAATTCATGCCAACAAATCGATTTTCCCGAAATTAGAAATGGAAGCTAAACTCTCTCTGTATGGACACACGCCCAAGACTGAATTCCCACCTAAATTAACCGATGGTGGCATTTTTGAACCGGAAATCGTAGACAATTCTGAAAACCCAGCTTCCCAAACACATCAAACTAGAGCGAGAGAGACTAATCTAGGTGGTACAAGTGAGTATGATTTCATTGAAAGTGTAAATGATGAGAATGAGAGTCAATCAGATGGACTGAATGTTATTTTTCTAACGAACGTAGCTTTAAATGATTTAGGAGAAGAACCGGAAAATTACAAACAAGCCTTAAGTAGTCCAGAAGCCGAGTTTTGGCTAAAAGCCATAAGTGATTAATTCGATGCATTAACTAAGTGTGACACCTGGAAAATTATACCTAGGACTCATGTACCTAGGAATGCATCAATAATAAAAGCCCGCTGGGTTCATAGGAAAAATTTGGAAACAGACGGCAGCACTAGATTTCGCAGTAGATTAGTTGTAAAGGGTTTCGGGGACAATAATTCCTATGATATATCCGAGATATATGCGCCAGTTGCCAGGATGCCTGACGTACAGTTTATATTGATTGTGGCGAATACAGTCGACTTAGATCTTATACAATTAGATGTAAAAACTGCGTTTCTCAATTGTAAATTGGAAAAACTCGTTTACGTGGAGCCCCCAGAAGGTTTAAGTGATTATTTATCTGAGAATGAAAACTTTAACCGCAACTATGTGTGTGAGGTGCACAAATCCTTGTATGGGCTTGTGGTGTCTCCTAAGAGATGGTATATTAGATTCTTGGAAGCCATCAAATATATCGGATTCACCACATACAATTTTCAGCCGTGCTTATTCACCTGGAGAGAAGGCCAAAAATTTATAATCTTACTGCTGTATGTCGATGATATACTTATGACTGGCAACTGTAGGTCAAAATTATCCGAAACTAAGGTTCTATTGAAGAAGCAATTTGAAACCACGGAATTGGGGGAGCCACGTAAATTTCTAGGAATGGAAATTGTTCGTGACAGAAGAACACGTAAACTTTTCTTACATCAGACAAAATAGATAGAGGCAATGATTAAGCGATTTGATCCTATAAGTAGGAAGATTGCTGAAACCCCAATGACGCCTGACAAGTCTATCATGATATCAAGCGTTACAAACATGACTAATGTACCGTATAGGCAGGCCATAGGTTCTCGGTGGTACATACAAAATGGAACCGTCATCTCCTTTGCCACCAATCTTCTTAGTAGACGTCAATCTAATCCTTCTATGGATGATTGGAATATGGTCTTACGCGTATTTCGCTATCTAAAAGGAACGCTGTATCATGGTGTGACCTTCTCAGCTAAAACGAGTGGTTTGGAGTGTTTTGTTGATGCCGCTCTTGGCCAGCATGATGATGCTGGTCTATCTACCACCGGCTATGTCATCAAGCTTTTCGGTGACTTGATACTTTGGAAATCCAAAAAGCAAATCCATGTAGCGCTCTCTGCTCCGGAGAGTTAATACGTTGCCATGTCTGCAGCAGGGAGAGAGCTGATTGGAATTAAAGATATGTGTCAAAACATTTTGCAAATTAACTTGACACCAACATTGTATGAAGATTGTCGACCTGCTATTGTCCTCACTAAGATTGAAGACTCAACAACCTTGAGGCACTTGGTGCGTCTCAGTTACCATTACATTAGGGAACTTGTGAAAAAGGGTGAAATCAAAATTGAATGGATAAGCACTAATGACCAAGTGGCAGATGCCTTGACAAAGTGCTTACCCAAAGAAAAATTTCTTAAATTTGAAAATGAGTTGATTTCTAAAGTCATAATTCCTCTCTAATGTCTCTATTCTTTTACAGCACGCCTAAATTAATAAATCTCATCTAAGGTGGCTGGTCATGAGAAAGTCCGAAAAATTGAAGTGTGACAAATAATGAAGAAAGGCGAGTAGACCAGGACCACATACTTAATATAAATTGAAACGAAGAAAGTAAGAAAGCACAAGCGTTTGTTTGTTCACTAAGTTCGGATTACTGAAGACGTCTCTCCAGGTAACGTCTCTACATTCGTGAGACGCCCTTCTGATGTTACTCAAGATGCTCAGCCCATCCCCATCTCTTGCAATGAGCGTCGTTGTCCGGTGTAGGTGTAGGAGGGAGTGAGAAGAAAATTACCCCTTCACCTGACTTCTACTGTCATTCAAGATTAGCCATGAGGACGTCAAGAAGAGACTCCTACATAATATTATTAGTTCCCACGTTCTCATATGTTTCTCTTGAATTTCTCACTTTTGTAATTTTTCGTTTGACGGCAGTGTTGCCAATGGTACCCCAAAAGGGGGAATTTTCCCCTTTTCAGTCTGCCGTTACCCCGATCCCTGAAGGCCTCCGGGGTACCTCAATATTTCCCCCTTTTTATTGAAAGGTCCTCCCTTTACCCCGAAAAATGAAAGCATGAAGTAAAATTTGCTAGATTAGAGTCACCAACCATTTCTAGTCATTCAGTATAGTTACCGGTCACCAACAACAACAACAGTTCCCCATTATCAGTTATCAAGATATAACTGTCTGATCTGATAATTTTGTCAAATCCTTATGACTCAAGACAGCGAAAATAATTGAATCGTTTATTTCAGAAACCACCTAAGCGACAAAAATTAAAAAAAAATATTGTTTTGGTAGCACTGTTCACTTCAGAGGTGAATACATCGTTTAGTGCCGAAATAACCAATGTTCCATATCACCAATGCTATTTGACAGCCTTGAAAAGAATCCGTTTATTTCAGAAAGAACCCAAACGCCGTCGCTGTAGCCCAAGCGCACTGAAGCGTGTAGTCTACTTGAACAAGTATTTTCCGTTTAATGCCTAGTAAAAACCACTCTTGTTTATACTTAAGTGTGTCTCTTACTTACTTTTGATACCAAAACAGATAAAAATTAATCGTTTGACTTAATTTCAATAATAATTTTTAAAAAATCACTTTGGATTTATTCATGTATTGCAGAAACCACAAAAAAAAAATTATAAAAAATGCAAAAGTGCAAAATTTTCAAAAATTTATAAATCAAAAACTTGAAAAAAAAAAAAAATTAACAAAATAGATAATTCCAATAGCATGTTCTTGATTTGGTAAAAAAATATTTGAAGGATCCTATAAGCCCCTACCTACCCTAATCCCCCTACCCCCTATACTTAAGCTTAAGCTGCAAAACAGTCTTTTTTAGTTTTCCAAAAGTTGAAAAAAGCGCACTTAGGTGGTTTCTGAAGTAAACGATTCAATTATGAACTGAGTGCGTACCTATGTGTTTGTTGAGAATCTGCCACTGTACGGAATATATGTATATATAAGGTTAAACAGTGTTTCTAGCAGTGAAAAGGACCCCAGAAAGTTCACCTTTTTGTTTGAGAAAGTCCCCCGTTTTTCCCCCTTTTTCCCCTCTAAAGGTCCCCGGGCTTCCTCCGGAACCTGGCAACACTGTTTGACGGAATATAGAGATCTTTTTAGATATTTCTATAACTGTTTAGATATTCTATAAACTATTAGATTCAGATATTTCTATTCAACTCATCAAGTAGGTACAGCGAATCAGTATATCAACTTTAGGTACCTACCTACAGATAATCCGATACGGATTCTTCTTCGAATACCCGAGTAAGGAACTCTATTAATTAAACTAGCGCCGGATTATTCTAATATTTATGTATTAGTTTTTTTTCTGGAAAATTCAGTTGGCGATACGTATTACTATGGAATCTGTTGATGTCCATCATGGCTACCAATGGTCGATTATTCCTGTACTCGCGCTTCAATACTGAACCGTTGAACATCCAATCAAAACCCCAATCAAGTGACTCTAATCATTAAAAAAATGTGTGGTGCTCAAAAGGCATCATAATAATATCTCATTTTTCATCTCACACACAATTTCTTTGAAGAATTCAATTACGATTACAAATTAATATACGAGTGTATCTTCCAAATTCATTTAACATGAACATGGGGGGGGGGGGGGGAGTCGATTCAAACTGAAGCTTCACTAGCAAGTCACCATAAAATGCATTTCTTTATTTCATTTCACTTGAATTACAAAACCCAAATAATAAGAAAAAGCTGTTTCCCGTATTCGGATTTCCCTAATGATTGGTTTTGTGGCTTTGCCAGAAGTTCTTACTTCTGTAGTAGTTTTATGTTAGGAATAAGTAAATGAACAAAACACACTTCATTTAAAGGGATTCAGTACAAGAATGACATTTATTTCTCAAACTCTCAACTCTCACATCTGAATTCTGATAATTGTCAATAAATGAATAATAATAATACCTAATGGTGTAGGATACTACATCCCTTCCCCGATTGTCATTAATCCTTGCCCATAACGAAATCCTTGTACTTTGACGGTAGTATCACCCTTCTGCCGCTTCTTGTGACTGTACCCGCCTCCGTATTCTCAGGGGTTAATTCAATCGATGATTCTTGGCTTGTGGAAGGTTGAGATGCACCATCTTCATGATTAAATCGTGGAGAAGAATCATCTGGTAAATCAACTGCCTCTTGAGGCAGTTTTCGAAAGAATGATGAGTTTCTCGTTACCTTCGTTCCATTTCTCGATGCTGTTATCTAGGTGCCTTCTACTTTCGTGACTCCCAGTGGCTTCCGATCATAAGCAGAAGTGTATTTTGTAATATTCCTCTGCTCCACTAAAACTGTATCTCATTCGTGTAAATCATGAGTTTTTGTATTTCTTCTGAAATCTGCTTACTGCTTCAGCTTCTCTTTACTTGGTTCATCCTTGGCTCTTGAATTTTCATCTGTCATGTCTTCTTTATAAACATCTGTAACAATCTGAGGGAGAAATGATCTGAAGTTACTTCGTAATAGAGCTCTAGCTGGAGAAACCCGAGTAGAGCAGTGAGTGGTAGCACTGTATTGGACTAAAACTCTGGCAGAGCTTTCTCCCAGTGTTTCTGTTCAGCAACTGTAGTTCTTACCGTTTTGTTCAGGCTAGGCATGATGCATTCCAGCCGCCCATTAGCTTCAGGCCAAAAGCTTGTAATTATTCGATGTTTAATTTGTAGCGATGAAATTCTTCGAATTGTTTTCCGTTGAAAGAGGGATCATTATCCGAACGAAGTGAGTAGGGTAAACCAAATAAAGAAAAAATCTTAAATAATCTGTTAGTAATATGTTCAGTTTTCAGAGAGGTTATAATTTTGGCTACCGGATATCTACTGAAATCGTCTATAACTGCCATAATATACTTTCCATTTGGAAAGGGTCCTGAAAAATCAATCGAAAGGTTTTCCCACGGGCCAGAAGGTGTAGGTGTTGGTCGGTTCGGGTCTCTCCTGATCTTGGTATCGTTGGCTAGGCAAGGAGTACGACTTTTCACCGCCTCCTCTACTAAAGTATTCATAGCAGGAAACCAGACCTTGCCCCGAAGTAACTCTTTCGACTTAGTGATACCTTGAGGGCCACGATGAGCAAGAGCAATGACCGTCGGTTGCAGACTTTGTGAGATAACAACACGAGTCCCACGGAGAATAATTTTAAATTTAGTGACAGCCAGTTCTCCTTTCACTGTTTTAAATTTATCAATAGCTGGATTCGACCAATCTCCAGTTCCAACAGCCTTTATTATTAACGAAGTTGTTCGTCTTGCGATGTTGCTTTGCATAAAATATCCCCTGAAATCGTTGATGGTAATGTAGCATCAGTTATAAGATTAATGAAATATTCTTCGGGAGCACACATTCTTCGTTTACAAAGATGACAGGACATGTAGTCGGATGGATTTGCTTTTCCAGGTATATGAACAACAAAGAAACTGTAACCCATCAATTTGAAAAGCAATCTTTCCATGCGAGGTGAAATAGTTGGACTCTTACGAGGGAGAAGGGATACTACGGTTTGTGATCTGTATGAATTATGAAACGAGCCCCAACTAGGAAATCATGAAAATGAGCGACACTCGTCGCCTAATGAGACCCCTAACGTCTCTCGATCAATATGAGAATATTTCTTTCGTATATCAGACAGGCTAAAACTTGCACATGAGATTATATTAGCTTCCGTTTTATCCGGTTGAGCTAGTATGGCTCCAAGACCTTCAGGGCCTACATCTGTATAAAAATGGAGCTCTTTAGTATAATCAAAATATTTGTTGCTTACAGCCTTAGCGACCTTTTTTTTTTAATTTTTCAAAAGCTTCTTGTTCCAGGTTTGACCACTTCCATTGTCGCTTTTTTATTCAAATCGCGTAAAGGTTTAGTACAGCTGGCTAAGCTCGGTAGGAATCTCATCAGGAAACTCACTATTTCAATAAACTCCTTGTTTCTTGGACATTTTTTGGTGGTTCTCAATCCGAAATTTAGAAGGGTCAGGGCTAATCCCGTCTTCAGAAAGAACAAACCCGAGATAAGCTACGCTATCTTGACCGAGTAACTATTTTCCTTCATTTAACGTCAATCCAACATCGTTTAACAGTCGAAGTACTCTACCTTGGATTGAGTCGTGTTTCTTTAATGACTCAGCTTATATCAAGATGTCGTCGCTTACATTAACACAGTTGGGGATGTCCAAGATAATTTGTTTTATGAAATATTTCATGTGCTGAAGTTACTCCAAAATTTAGTCGTTTATATTGAAGATTCCCAAATGTGTAGAAAACGATGTTATGGGGCGAGAGTCGGGATGTGACTTCAACAGGTGAAACCCCCTCATTTAAATTCAATTTTCAACATTTAACTGATCTTTTAACTAAAGCAGCCATTTCTGTGAATGTTGGAGTAGAGTGGCGCTCTCTTTTAATGGCTTTATTAGGATTTCTCAGAACGACACATAGCCGCACCGCAACCCCTTTTTTCGGGACAATTATAGCAGGTGAAACCCATGTAGTAGGCCCCACTGTTTTCTCTATAATGTCGTTCTCCAATAATTTGTTGATCTCCATCTCCAATTTTTCTCTGAGATGAAATGGAGTCCTCCTAAAAGCTACAGCTATGGGCGGAACATCTTTGACAATATGCAATTTAACTTAGACGTTTTTCAACTTCCCAATACCCTCAAACAGCTTAGGGTATTTGCGTTTGAAATCATTGGCAGGAGATATAGGAAAATCACTGGCTTTAGATCTCGATATAACATCATCTATTGTCAGGACTAAAGTTACAATTCCTAATTATTTTACAGTTTCGCAACTTAGCAACGAGTCCCCTTCCTTAACAACGACCACTTTAACTCTTGTACTCCTGTCCCTAAATTTGAATTGACAGATAAATTTAACCCAATAGGTTAACTGGTTTATTCAGGTAAGTACGTAACGAACAACTTGTTTTTCGAAGTGATGGTGAGCCAATTAATGCGTTGTAGACATCTTCAGATATGATGTTTACACTGCTCCCAGGGTCGACAATAAATTCAATTTTTTTTCCTAGAATTTTTACTTTAGTCACAGGAATTCTTTTTGATTTAGCCGAACCAATTAAATTCAATGAAACATCAGACAGCTCTTCGTCGATGTCATTACATTTAGTTTGATAGACTGACAGTCGTTTTTTATCGTCAGGTTTACTTTTAGGAATAGCCCCATTCTTTTTTAATGAACCAGAGCAATACCTTGAGTGAGATAAATGGCTTAAAAACACCACACGCGGAGCATTTTTTCCTTCAGCCGGGCAAACCTCCCCCTTTTTGTGAGGTCAATTACCACCAGAACAGAAGCAAGTTTTTCCTGCTGGTTGATCCAATTTATGGACGAACTCATGAGGGTTAACAATAGAACCAGTCTGTACCTTCATCACCTCTTCAGTTTGGCCGAATTTGAGAATTTCGTCAAGAGTCATGTTTCCTCTTTTCAGCATCTCTTTACGTAATCTATCAGTAAGTAAAGTAAAGTAAACAACCATTCCAGGTTGGGGCTTTTCGTCCGACTGCCTTGGGCGTCGCGGACGTCATCAGCTGCCCTCTAAGGAGGATCAGAATTCGTTCTGATGATTTCGCATAAAGCTACTCGCCCCCTTGAGTGGAGAGGGGTTCGCCGTACAGAAGCGAGAAAATTACTTGGAAGTCTGACCCTTACCTGGGCGGTCACCCATCCAAGTACTCACCACGCTCGGCGTAATCTACCAGATGAAGTACCCATAAGAACTTGTACACAGATCTCTAAATTCATTCCACGAAAGTCGCAAGAATGAGCCATTTTCCGTAATCTCACATAATACTTAACGAAACTTGAAAATTCCAAACAAAACCTTTTTTTTAGGAGTAAAATAGTCTGCCAATGCCGTTATCGCATCATCAGAAGATGGACCAATATCCGGTAAGTTGCGAAATATTTCTTGTACTTCACTACCAGCTGAGTTCAGGAGCAACGCCCTTTTCCGCAAATCATTGGTTACATCCGCCGCTATGATAAAAACCTCAAATTCACTAATCCACGATCCACGCTAACCAGTGGGATGCAGCGTTTTCATCCGATTGTGGATTAAAAGAAGATGGCTTCACTACGAAATCCATTTTGAGAAAATAGAATGAAGAAACTTACCAAATCGGCAAATGGCAATAAGTACGAGAACTACAACACTTCTTCGCGACTTCACCACGTAGGTACTTCTAAACTCCTTCTAAACTCGCGTCCCGATAAAACCCGACTAGTTGGACCACAAGCCTCCGATTGTACACGAAATACCGACCGCGCCAAATATAGTATTTTTATGTTAGGAATAAGTAAATGAACGAAACACACTTCATTTAAAGGGATTCAGTACAAGAATGACATTTATTTCTCAAACTCTCAACTCTCACATCTGAACTCTGATAAATGCCAATAGATGAATAATGATAATAATGGAGTAGGATACTACAACCTCTAGGTTAGGACATTTCAACCTGATAAAATATATACGACCATGTACAAATCCATAGAAACTGTGAGGTACAAGTCGTAGCAGAATGTAGAACGTGTGTCAACGACTAAATGATAATTTAGCTTTTCGTCATAAATGAAGAAAAACAATTTCTTCTTAATAGAACAATTATGGGAACGCCCATTTTTACAGGAAGTGGTTCAAGGGATGATGAGGGGTAGCGAGGGGTTTAATGGCTCTCTGTATATGAGCCTACATACCAAATAATTCATGTCTTCGAAGAACTAGGTACCTAAGGGTTGTTATGTAGGCTGCCTCAACAATTTTTTCTGGTGATCATAGAAAAATTGGACTTAGACTTAAGCTGAAAACATAAATTCATGTATGTGAAAATGTGCCTATTAAAATGCCAAAATGGTTCGTTATAGCCAATTAGTTCTTTCTTTTTTTTTTTTTTTTTTTTTTTTGGCAAAATTTGAAGTCCATTAAATGAAGAAAATTCATTATCGGAACCCATTGGCTTTCAGGACTACCCTCGTCTCAAAGTATCTGTCAGAAATCCGATTAGATTTCGGGGCATTCGTTATGGAAGCGAATAGAGAGTTTTTGTACTTCTCTTATTCATTTTCTCGTAAATGAAAATGGCCTTTCCGAAACGAGAAGAAGTTTTCGTAACGAAGAAACGCTTTTCGAAACGAGAAGAGTCAGCTTTACTCGTGCTCAGCTTTTTCGAAATCGTAATTACGAGACGACATCTTGACCTTTTTCTAGGATAACACTCTAGAATAACTTAACCACTATCATGCAGCTAGCATGGACAAACATACTCACACTCACCCGACAAAATCGCCTGACTCTTCCCCGTGCCGACTTTTATTGTTCGTTTAACCTATGTTTTTGTCTTTCTTTCGTGTTGTTTTTTTCCTCGCACTTTAACCAGATGGGTCATTAGTGGCATTTTGTTCTTGCTTTCGACTTTTTATCGACGATTTAAGCTTTTTCATTCTCAAGGTTCATTTTACACGTTTTAAAGGTTCGTGTTCTTCACGGCTGAATATTTTTTGTATGATGTAGAGGTAAGTGGTCGTTGTTTCTTACTTCATGTTGTATAACTAGGTATCTACTGGCAACACTGCTGCCTATACCTATGTATAAAAGACTGAACACGTGTAAAATAAATCTCTTTCTGATCCGACTTCCGAGTAATATATACCTAACCCCATAAACATCACATTGGCGACAAGGATGGCGCATGGTTAAGGACTTCCTGATTTCGAAAGGAGTTCGACACAACCACCACCGTAAGCAAGGTAATACGCAGTTTTCGACGATTTCGTGTGTATGTCAGTGCTGAACATTTTCCGGGAAGTTTTACCGTTTGCGATGACTACATACGTGGGACAGCTACACGCGTTTTCACCGACGAAAAATGAGTGGAAGGTGGCGAAACCTCGTATGCAAACCTTCTTCACAGCAAATCACATAGCGGATGAACCGACGAAACGAGCGTTGTTTCTCAACTCTCTCGATGAGGGTGGCTATAAACTCATTCAAAACTTGAGTGTCCAACGGAGCCTGAATCAAAGCCTTACGACGACCTCATCAAATTGTTCGACGACCACTTCACCCCAGCAGAATCTACCTTCTCGTTGCGACATCGTTTTTATAATGCTGTGCGTGAAAAAGGCGAAACATTACACGCATGGTTAGCACGGGTGCGATCGCTGGGTGGTCCATGCAAATTCGATGCTGCTCTCGAAGACATGATTCTCGACCGATTTGTCCTCGGACTGCAGAAGGGACCCGTGAAAGACAGACTGTTTGAAGAGGATCGATCGAAATTGGACATCGCCAAAGCCATGAATATCGCTACCGCTAAGGAGTCTGCATCGCACCAATATGACCTGACGTTGACGTCGTTGTCTACGCCGCTGGATGGTGTCAAACAAGAGCCTGTGTTCCGGACTTTTGCCCTAAGGAAGGGCCATGGAAAATCCAGAGATTTCCCCCAGGACCGACAGCGGACTGGAACGGCGCCTGCAGGCGGCAGTAGTGGACAGGCGCAGTGTGGCATCTGTGGCAGGAGACACCCGGCCCCTTGTTGGTACAAGGACGTAACTTGCAATTCATGCAAGGGAAATCATTTTGTTAAGGTATGTCCTAAGAAAAAAACTTCTAATAGGAATGAAAATTTTAGTAAGAAAAATAATAATAAAAGTAATAAGCCAACTAGACAACATTATCTGAACGAAAATTTCGAAGAACCTATTTATAGGATAGTGAATGACAACTGTAAGTCAGTTCCGCCTTATGTAGTCCCAGTTAGTTTAAATGGTATTGAGATAGATTTCGAAATTGACACTGGTTGTCAATCGTCAATTCTACCGTTTTACATGTTCAAAGAACATTTTGATTTGAGTTGTATTACTGTGTCTGATAAAACGTTTTTGTCATATTTCGACACAAAGGCAAAAGCCTTAGGAACTTTTCAACCTCAGGTCAGTTTTAATGGAAAACTCTCATGGTAGATTGACATTATATTTAGTTGATACTAAAGGGCCACCACTTCTAGGAAGGACGTGGTTTGAGGTGTTTGGATTCGAAATTGTTCACGAAAAGGGACGTAGAGTGTCAGGTAGAGATGAATGTTTTTACAACGATGTAAATAATAGTGATTTGTTGTCTTTATTGAAGACGAAATTCCCGAACGTTTTCTCTTCCAAGTTAGGTTGTTTTACCAAGTGTAAAGCTGTGTTGGAACTTGTAGATGGTGCTAAAAGCAAGTTTTGTCGTGCTAGGCCAATACCTTTCTCATTAAAACCTACAGTTGAGAAGGAGTTGGATAGGTTAGTAAGAGAGGACATTATAGAGCCTGTTGATTACTCTCGTTTTGGTACTCCTATTGTACCAGTCTTAAAACCCGGGGGGGGAATTAGAATTTGTGGGGATTATAAAATTACAATAAACCCATTTTTAAAAATAGACCAATATCCTCTACCAACGGTAGAGTCGTTATTTCAAAAAGTACAAGGAAGTCAAATTTTTACGAAACTAGACCTTTCCCAAGCCTACCAGCAAATGTTGCTGGATGATAATTCTAAAGAAATGACCACAATTTCGACTCACAAGGGTCTGTTTGTATACAAACGACTCCCATATGGCGTTGCGTGTGCTCCAGCTAAGTTCCAGAGGTCCATTGAGACTTTATTGGATGGCTTAGAGGGAGTGGCGGTCCTGTTAGACGACATTTTAATTGGAGGGAAAGATAGAGACGAAATGATGGCACGTTTAGAAGAAGTGTTACGAAGGTTGGAGGGTAGTGGGCTAACCTTATCCGAGCATAAATGCGAAGTGGGGAAGGATTCTCTAGTATATCTAGGTTTTCGAATTGATGGTCAGGGTTTACACACTACAGATGATAAGGTCAGAGCTGTCTGTAATGCACCTAAACCAGACAATATTAAAACTCTACAAGCTTTTATTGGTTTTGTGACGTATATTGCTAAATTTATCCCTCGTGTGGCTGAAGTTCTGTCCCCTTTGTATAAGTTGTTAAAGAAAAACATAAAGTGGGTGTGGGATGCTACCTGTGATGAAGCATTCGAGACTATAAGGCAATTGGTGTCTCAGCATCGTAGCCTAGGTCACTACAATCCTGAATTGCCTCTAAGATTAACGGTGGATGCTTCTAATCAAGGGGTGGCAGGTGTGTTGAGTCAACCACAAAATGGTGTTGATCAACCTATTGCTTATACGAGCAGAACGCTCTCGAAAGCAGAACAGTCATACTCAGCCATACATAAAGAGGCACTTGCAATAATTCATTCAGTCAAAAAATTTAATATATACTTATTTGGTCGAAAGTGGACTCTCGTGACAGACCATAAGCCTCTATTAGCTATCTTTGGACCTAAAGTTGGTATTCCGACCTGTGCAGCTAATCGTCTGCAGCGTTGGGCTATATTCCTGGCAAATTACAGTTATGACATGGAACATGTCGCATCAAAGAAAAATTCGGCTGATTGGCTGTCACGAGCGCCCCTTTTTGACACTGTGGTACAAGACGATACTTGTGATTTAACAGTATGTTACGCATTCGAAAATGAAAATTTGCCTATAGATTACAATAAAGTACTGAGTAATTCTAAAGTGGACCATACTATCATGAAAGTAATCGGCTATACCAAATTTGGGTGGCCAGATAAAATAACTGAAAATTTAGTTCCTTACCATAAGTGTAAAAATGAATTACATGTGGACAAAGATATTTTGATGAGAGGTTATAGAGTCGTAGTACCTCAACAATTACGCCAAGAAGTGTTGGACGAATTACATAGGTCCCACATGGGTATTGTTAAGACTAAGGCGTTGGCCCGTTCTTATGTTTGGTGGCCACATCTTGACAAACATATTGAGGAGTTAGTCAAGAGTTGTGTGCTATGTGCGCAAAATAAAGACAGTCCTCCCAAAAACACCTTGATACCTTGGGATTGGCCCTCAGAGCCGTGGCATCGCTTGCACATAGATTATCTGGGTCCAATCTATAATTATTATTTCTTAGTCGTTGTAGATAGCCACTCTAAATGGCTAGAGGTATTCCCTACAAAATCAATGACCTCAGGAATAACCATAAAATTTTTGAGAGAAATTTTTGCTAGGTTTGGCATCCCGAAAATACTAGTTTCCGACAATTTTTCTGCGTTTGTGTCTGAGGAATTCAGCAAATTTCTTGAACTGAATGGGGTTAAGTTCAAATCTGGCGCGCCGTATAGTCCTAGAACGAACGGGGCTGCAGAAAACGCTGTTCGTTCTGTAAAACGTGCGTTGACTACAGCTTTAGGAAAAGTGAGTAGTACTTTGTCATTGGAGCAGGTACTCCAACGTTTTCTGCTGGATTATAGAAACACGAAACATTTAACAACTGGTATTTCGCCCGCTGAATCCCTCTTAGGTAGGCACATTCGGAATCGTTTAGATTTACTTCGCCCTCCTTCTACTAAAGATCAAGTGCTTGCAAAGCAAGCAAAACAAGTAGCAAATCATGGTGGGATTGAAGTGGAGTCTTGGTCTCCAAAAGATTTGGTCTGGGCTAGAAATTATCGGAAGGGGGATGATCCATGGTTGGCTGGAGTAGTTGAGGCGATCTTGGGTCCTCGACGACTGAAGGTGTTCGTTCCAGAGTTGAACATGCACTGGACTCGGCACGTCCACCAAATTAGGGCAAGGACAGTGCCTTCTAATTACACCACCAGTGACCATGAAAGCGTACAAGCTAGTGTACAAACTAGTCCCCAAATTGACTTGCTGACTCCTGCCCTTGAGAAATCGAGTTTTCCGTTAGGACGATCTTCTCCTTTTGATTTCAAAGGGTTTTCTACCCCGAAACAAATTGATAGAGGAGGAACCTCACAACAGGGAAACGAGAGGCATTCCACTCCTAAAATTAAGACTAGGGCTGGAAGAACTATCATAAAGCCAAAAAGACTAATGTATGATTAATATTGTTAATTTCCATTTGGCTATTAAAATTGTTTTTTAATTTAACAATTAAAAAAAAATACATGTCGAAGTTGTTTCTTCTTTTTCTAACGTACGAAGTATGTATTTTGGAAATTGTCTACTGTGACAATTGAGTGTTGACTGATTCACTACAAGAGTCACGTTAATGTCGCTATAAGAGTTCTCATTAACTCGGGCTTACGAAAACGCTACGAGAAATCAATGCGAAAAGGTTAGCATTCATCGTGCTCACTCTAACAGCTTGTTTACTTGTTTACGAGAAATACCATTACGAGAAATACAAAAACTCTCCAATCTCACCATCGGTGCTCCCGGAACATTCAAAATTCACCCCCATGTATACCCACCAAAAAACCCGATATTCACATATAATATTCGTCTCCCAAAACTGTCTAAATCCCCCCTATAATACCCAGGGAAGAAATCCAGAGGAATAGAAAAAAGTAATGAGTGAGTAATATCATTACCATTGCACATTCCAAAAAAATGAAGTATAATGTCAAGCACCCATTACTTGTGCCTGTTCAATGTAATGGTATTAACTTGGAATGACAAAAAGTAATCGCATTGCCGTTGATCATTCCTTGTAATGGGAATGGGAATGGCCATTATGATCCTTCAAAAGTGAAATTTCTAACAATCTTTCAACTACTCTAGTTAGAGTTGTTAAAAAAGGAATTCCATGATGTTATCTTCTGATGTCTCCCTCTGATTCAATTTATTGATGGCATTTTCATACATTACTCTCCAATTCATGCATCTAAGGGTTAATTATTATTAAATTCGTGATACATGGAGATAATTTTTGGCTAGACAGTCTCTAGACCCCTGGTACAGGACCATAGCCGCGCTACCAGTTACATTGCCACTGATCCTCCTACAAGAGCTTTATGCACCTCAAAATTTGGAAAGTACAGCGAAACATTCAGAATCCCTTCTTCTTGGCACAGTGTTGTGGAATGCTCGTACCTCACCCATATCACTTATCAGTGAAGAGATACTGCACTGATAAACCAATGATATACCAATTGTACCTGTGCAAAAACCAATGAGGCAATGAACAATGAACAATTTCAACCCTAATGCAGTGTTCATTGCACCCCCCTCATATATTATTTGTTCACTTAACTAGTTTTTTCATCTTACATTATAATGAAATATGTTCACTGCCTTTTGGTAATGAGATACATGATTAAGGGTTTCAAATTGTATTCATACCAATGTGAAGGTTCTTTGTGTAGTTTAATTATTAAAAACTGGGTTTTTTGGAAACAGTTTACATCAAGATTGATTACGAAATTTAAAAGTCTCTCTTGTTTGTCAAAATCCATTCTTAGTTGTACGTATGCAGTATGAAATAAATTAATAACATGGGGAGACTTCATTATACTTTACCACATTTTAGTAAACCCATATATTCATGTTTATAAACTTGCATAATACGTTTGTATTTATTGTGTGTGTGTGTGTGTGTGTGTGTGTGTGTGTGTGCGTGTGTGTGTGTGTGTGTATTGTGCGTTCGTGTGTATGAGGATGTGTTAGTTTCATTTCCATAAGGATGAGTTTGTATAACAGCTCTTTTTGCAAAACTTCAATCTCATAAAAAAAGTGCTAAAAAATGATAGGGTAAAGATGGATTAAAACGGTTGAATATTACATAATAGAACCTAGAATGTACAAAATTTGTGTAAAATGTACAAAAAATTTATGAAAAATGAAATAAGAAAATCCAAATATAACCAATAATGGTTTGTGTAATAGAATGTTATTTTACCAGCCCCCCCTCCCCCCACCCATTGCGAGTGTTAATAGTTGACTTGAATAAAAGGCGAAAAAAAAAAAATTATAGACATTCACTCATATGCTTATGCTGAATGACTTGAACTTTTTCTGATGAGCAGAAACCGTAAATTTAGTTATTTACTATTAGAAATGCTCCTGATAATTCAAGAGGGTTCGGGTAGCATGTTCCCTCCTTTGGCCTTGACCCCGTAATCCTAGTACACAAGCTAACATCGTTCCAACGATATTCTTATTGATTTTGGCGGCGGCTGTGGTGGAGGCAACTAATGGGATAAAAAAAAGTTGTAAAAAGAAAAGATACTGCTTATCGTACCCCGAGTTCTCCGAGGAGCCGCAGGGGTTAGCAGAAAAACCACCCCGACCTTCCCGAGCCCCATTACGATAGGGGAAAAACGATTCGGGACAACACTGAAGAAATTGCATGTTGTTTTGACCATGTTGTTTCAGTGTCAATAGAGCTAAAGTGACGGGCAACGGAATAGTTCAAGTCTTGAGGTATAATAAAGTAGACTCGTGTCTGTGGTTTTGCTAACTGAGACTAGCTGAAGCAGCACACCTGACGCACAGTGGTCCAAAATTGCAGAAATGTGAAATTAAATGATATTGTCAATAAATCTGCAACACCAGGAGACATTTCCATGTTTTGCGCAACACTCATCATCATCATCCCCGGTGTTGCTGATTTAACAGCGAGCTGACGTAGGATTCATTTTTTATTCATTTATTTTATTTTATTATTATTATTATTGTTTATTTCATTTATTTTTTCTCGTAAAACCTTATACGTACGTGTGTACGTTGTCGTTATGTTCGCTTGCGTCCTTTCGTTACCTAGTAAGATTATAACAAGCCAAAAAGAAACAGGTTTTGGACAACACTCATCATCATCTTCCCTGGTGTTGCTGATTTATTGGCGGGCTGAGATAGGATTTAATTTCATTTGATATGGATACGAATATGTCTTACCGCTGGGGGTCAGCCAAATTTTCCGTCATGCTATTCATGTGAAGCCAAACACGCTCAAATTAGCAAACTTCACGTTCAACGAAAAAAAAAACTACCGAAGTAATTAAGTTATTTATGACATGGTTACAGCGATCGATCCTGATCAGCTGACTGAACCAAATTCTCTCCTTCCCACCCAAGAAACTTGAAATATAATAAGGAGCCTCTCCGGGATACTAAAGATGAATGAAATGACAGATTCCATCCCGATCGGCTGAGTAAGCTAAATTCTGTCCCGTTAACCCTAAGAGGTAAAAATTTAATATGTAGCCTCCCTGGGGTATTTGGAGTTGGATAAAATCACTGTGCACCCAAGAGAGTATGCTACTGCCGATGACATAAGATAATATATCCATGTCACAATGTATCAGCATGTATGTATAAAATGTTATTAATAATCTAGTTTGTGTCGTTCTCGTCCTTTCGTTACCTGGGAAGATTATAACAAGCCAAAATAAAAAATCCTAAGCCAAAACCTAGACTTTCTGTAATTATTCAAGTATTTTTCCATAACTTAACGTAATGTGATGCAATTTGCCAGATGTGGGTGGTTCTCACAGGAAGGGGCAGAAGCGATCTACCGACCTGTTGTGGCGACCCAATAAAGATTTGAGAGCTGGGGAAGGTCTTAAATTGTAGGATATGTTTTTATCGAGAACTTTTTTTCGTTTTGAGTTATTTTTATTCCTTTGTCGTAGAAAGTTAATAAAATATAGTCAAATCGTCATCGACCTTTCCTGTAACAAATCGACCTTTCCAATTTCAAGCTAGCTTTAGTTAAGGTCTTTCCATTGTTTTATTATTTCCAATAATAAGCCTATGTGATCGCGTAGCAAACAATTTTTATAACCCTCCCTCAAACTTTGTCACTTTACGTTTCAAGGTGCGTAGAATTCATATTTGAAATGTCCTTCCGCCGTTCGCCGTCCGCCGTTCGCCGTCCGCCGTTCGCCTTCCGGGCCTTAAAAGGCCCAAGAATTTACTTTAAAAACCCGTTCTTTCGCACATAGACTCCATTTGGGGTCTAGTAGATCCTAACGTAGTTTGAGAAAGAGTTTGCCAAAGGTGAAACATTTGATAAAAACTGACGAATCATTATAGACCTGTCTATCATCAACATGTTCTCTCCTGAAAATTCGAGGACAGGACCATGAGGAAGAAGGTATTCTCGCATTCATTAATCCAATAGTCTCGTATTGACCAACCAAACTAATTGAAAGGAATCCAGAACAGGGTTATTATGCCAGGACACGGCAATGATGAAAACTGTGAGAATCTACGAGTCGCATCTGGATGGACCTGTCCATCAGTTTTTAATAATTTATTTTGTTAATTAATAAAGGAGCTACTGTTCGGATTGGCATCAAATCTTGATAAATACGATATAGAGTATTTTTTTTGTTTAACATGGAATCATGTTTTAGCGATGGATCCCCGGCCGAAAAGTGAGACTATGAAGTGAGATGAAAGTAACCGGGCATCGCCGTCATCGACCTGTCCAATATCGTTTTTCGACTTTAATTGTGATGATTTCCGCTTACAACCGAATCGTTGCTAGGGATATGATACTTCGTCGTTTTTCATCCCACAAAATTCGTTGACCATTCGTTCGAAAGCTCTCGATTTATCCAACCATACTATATTAACTACTGCGAAGTGCGTGGCCAACAAGCTGAGTTATGAGCATGGTTATATGAATAATTGTTTACACACAGGTGATCATTCTCAATAATTGATATTGTGAACATGATTGCAACCGCTTGTTAATTTCTGATGATTTCATTGAGCTGGTGTTTCGATTATGTGATTCATAGCAGGTGATCCGAATATTGCGAGAACGGTTTGTTTTGTGAAGCGGTGGTTAAATCATTTTAATAGGTAATTTCTATACTTTACACTATAGGAAGCTGTAATTTCGTATGTAGCCTCTTTAGCCTCTTTCTATAATAAAGTGAATGTTTACTCGCGAGTTTCTATTAGGAGATCATCATCTCACAAGAGCTCAATCGTCGTGATCATTTCTATAATAAAGTGAATGTTTACTCGCAAGTTTCTATTAGGAGATCATCATCTCACAAGAGCTCAATCGTCGTGATCATTTCTATAATAAAGTGAGAGCGAGGAGCTAAAACATGATTCCATGTTTTTTTACATTTTAGCAGTCAGGCTCAAAGTAATAACATCCGGGGGGGGGGGGGGGGGTCCAGGGGGGCGAAGGGCCGAGTTTTTTTTTAGTTCGATTCTGCAGTAATACGGAACACTAGGAAATAATATCTTCTTAATATTAATAAAGTAAAGTGTGTGATTTGCGCGATTCTTTTTTTAATATTACCAGCCACTTCCGGCATAAAATTTAGGCCACATCAAAATTGCGCAACCCCTGCTCAGTAAGGGGTGGTTGTGAGGGGTGGGGGTAGAAAAACTGGAAAATCCATGTGTGGGCTCAAACGAAAGTCCACGACTAGGGAGTTTCAATTCCGTACACAAGCAACATCCCCTACACATGTTAAACATACTCTTAGGGATCTACCGTTTGCGAACGAAGCGAGCAAAATCCCCTACGTGTTTCAATTGTAATAAATCTTAATGGGGGGGGGGGGGGGGGGAAAAGACCATCGAATGTACACAGCCACATCTTGCAGGCTTGCCACCCGGCTGGACGTGGAGGCGAGCGAAGCGAGCAGGAGCGGCTAGTTATTATATGAATAACGCTTTCACTTTTGCAAGGTAAAACTAAACAAACTTTGTTGTGAATTGATGTCCAATAACATCTGTTGCCTGGTTCTCAAATAACTACCATGTCTGCTAACATTACAGATTTGAACACTTTTATCATTTAATAATGATTAACAGGACGTTTTTTTTTTTTTTTCTTTTTTTTAAAGTCAAACTTGAAACTTACCTTTTCTGTGAGAATCACCCATATAACCTAAAGTAAATATTATTTTCAGTGTGAAGCTAATCGCTATAATTTCCGAACAAAGAGGAACACAGTAAAGACACGGAAATGTCAAACCAGAGGTTGACCTTTCAACCTAGGGTGCATCTAGGTTCGTTCCCACAAGCTATAGTTAATTTACTCATCATTGATTTTATCACGAATTTTTCTGAAGCATTGAGAAAGTAGACATTTTTAATCATAAATTATGGGATCATGAAACTTTCAGAAGTTCTAAACATGTCTATTAGGTACGCGACAAAAATAGAAAGAGTCCGGAATTCATAAGAAATGTTGTTTGTTGATTTCAGAGAGCTCATGGTCATTTATTATATATAAGCGATATTAAGCAAATCTATAATTCAGCTTTCTAAGATTAATGCCACTTAGGGCTGAATTTATGAATTGTCCAACTTTATAGAGATGATGATGAAAGTCGTTATATTGATCCACAAATTATCAGGCAATATTCAGTTTATCTCATCGATTTAACTCGAGCTAATTTTGATATCGTGCCCTCATTTCGAACGAAGGGAGGAGAGAGAGGAGGCACTATAACTATTGGAAGATAAGAAAGCCCGCGCCCAAACCAGTTGTTTGCATTGAAAATAATATCACCGGACGTTGAGTGATTTTTATCGAGCCATGTTCAAATAAAGACAGGTTCACCATTTTAGTCACTACGGAAAAATATGCCTTAACCCTTTAAAATTTACGCAGTGTTGGAAAGAGAAATAGTTTCTTATGCCTTGCGATGTAAGTTGACGTTTTTCAAACATTAAATGTGATCCCTACAAAAAATGTCGATCAAGTTGAAGAGAATTTTATTTCAACGAATTATACAAGAATTGGAGCTATTTAATGCCTCTTGAATGTTGGAAAATCAGATCTTCAACAAATTCCTATTCGTGAAACAATTCCTGGACTAATATTTAGTTTTGTAACCCCCCCCCCCCCCCTCCATCTCGTAAAAAATCATTACGCAATTATGCAAGACATAATATGTACAATTATTTTTACAAAATTAGTAGTAAAGTTCCAAGTTCCCTAGTTTCCGTCCCAAGGAAATCGTTTATAACTCGCCAATTGCTTCTCAAACGTCTTAACCCAATAATAACAAATAGGAATTTGATCCCATATCATCAATTTGGTTTCAGAAAAAACTATTCTACGATAGATCAAGTCCACTGAGTCACTAACGTCATAGAAACGGCTTTAGAAGGTAGACAAATATGTAAAAGCATTTTCTTAGATCAGGCCTTTGGCAAGATTTGGCATGAGGGACTAGAATATAAACTGCACAGATATCTTCCTAGAGAGAGCTACACAGTTTTAATCTCCTACCTTGAAAACAGACATTTTCGGGACAAACAATATGATGAACAATCAAGCTTTCAGCCCATCAAAGCAGGGGTCCCGCAAGGGAGTGTTCTAGAGCCTGTACTCTACCTCCTGTTTACGCGGGACTTACCCCAGAACGAAAATACAACTGTAGCAGCACGGCGACCCTCTTTGTTGGAGATGACATAGAAACTGCAACTCGATTGCTTCAGACATCTGCTGATAAGGCCTCTAAATGGACCAAGATGTGGAGAATAAAACTAAACGGCTCTAAATCGATTCACATAAATAAAAGTCATTACCCGAAAAATTACACCCTTGAATGTTGAGAATAACTCAAATGTTATACCGCATGGAGATGCAGTTAAATACTTGGACTCTCGACTCCAAACTCAGCTGAAATATTCACATCGAGAAAAAGAAAGAGGAGCTGAAAATCTAGTTCAGAAAGATGTATTGGTTGCTGGGAAGAAATTTCCAGCACTCACTGCGGGACAAACTACTCATACATAAGCAGATTCTTTGCTCTATTTCGAGTTACACGATGCAGCTCTGGGGACGTGCCAAGAAATCAAATATACAAAAAAATCCAAACTTCTCAGAATAAAATACTGAGGAGCATTTTTGGTGTCCCATGGTACATGCGACACGATGATATAATTCGAGATTTAGGGATGGATACCGTCTATCAAACCATTGTAAAATAAGCACAGAAGCACGATCAACGCGTACAAACATGAGAACCTGGAGTTGCTGAACGTCCTGAACAACCAAGGTGAACTTCGGCGACTCAAGCGAATCATACCTATATTTCTGCTACAGCATAAGGCCGTGTCCTACGTGGACGACCAATGAACGGGAGCGAGCGACCCGTGCGTTCGAGCGATCGACCAGCTGATTTCAAACAAGGTAAACCGAACGAAGTGTCCAACGTGCGAGTCGGGCTGAGATCGCACGCTCGGTTTGATTTTCAAACCAGTTTGATTTCGGTCGCGCGCTCGCCTGGTCGCTCTACCGGGAGGTTACATTTTTGTGTTCAAATTATTGCTTGTGTTCCCGTATTCCTCTCATTTTTTCTCCCTGGAAATGGCTGGGACAGCGAGACAAGAAGACGAAGACACAATTTTTTTAATCCCTTCTCCCATACTTCAAAAAGCTGGGGGAAATCGAAAAACCAAAAGTTAGGAATGAGTTCCAAAGTATTTTGATAAGGGAGCTTTCTCGAAAAGATCTCTTGACGATTAATAAACTAATATTAATATAATAATATAATATTAATAAAATTAATATACCTAATGATATTTTATTAAAAACAAAATGTTTTATAATTTATTACGTGAGTACTTATTTATTTATGGGCTAGTTAGCCCAATATACAATAAAAGATAAAATGAGAATACAGATAAGATGAAAATATTACTTATTCCATAACTGAAGCATTACTTCTTACTTAGATTATGTTACTTAGATTATGTATTTTTGAGATGCGAGCTTGCGAGCATCCAGACCGCCAAAGTATACACATCATTCTGACCTACATGTCCAACTAATCTGAATTTTTACTAAAGGATTGACTACTTGATATTATGTAATTTTGAGATGCGACCTTGCGAGCATCCAGATCACCAACCTATACACAGCATTCTGATCTATTTGTGCGAAATCATGTGCATTCTACTTGTGCGAATTCATCTGTAGGCAATCAAACCACAACCACGCCAATTCGTTTCAACAAATCCTCACTGACATCGGCAACTTCTGAAAACACGGTAATTCTTTTTTTCCTTCTTTTTTTAATAATATAATTTCTTCTCACAGCTTGAAATTGTCACCAATTCCACGTAATATGTAATCTAAGTAAGCAGGAATGCCTAGAAACATCGGGCGGGGGTGTTGAAGACAAATTGACGTAGGGGGTTAACGGAAAAGTACCAATAATAGTACCTTTTACTAGGTTGGAAATTTAGAACAATAGGAAATGATGTGGTTTTTTAAATACGGAACAATATTCGAAACTGGTCTCGACGAATTCTTTTTCGCCAAGTTATAAAGCATTGCTGCATTATTTGAAAGAAATAAGTAGTTCATAATATCGCAAAAATAGAAACAAATTTTACACTTAGCACGAAGCAAAGGTAACCTCGTAACGATTCTAGACGCGTACTGTGGACGCCTACTGTGGACTCTATAGCGGCGCGCGCGAGCGACTTGAGGTCGCTCTTTCGCGCTCTTTGGTCGTCCACGTAGGATACGGCGTAAGGGTTAGGTTAAGTTTTAACCTACCTTATAGATGTGTAATGAAGTATTATTAAATGAAGTATCGCTGGATGAAATTTATCACTTTCAGTTGCAATAAATAAATCACACAAAAGAATAGTAATAAAATAACTCGCTAGAAAGTTCTTGATTTATCGGAACGTCTTCTGTAGTCGAAATTCTGGTTTGCGGCTTACATTTTGAAGAATGGCTTTAACAATTATTCTTCTTCTCCATTGAGAAACACGAATGGGCATAATTGCAAATCGAAACAACTGTGGTCCTTATAAATATATATGTTACCGTTAAAGTGTGTAATTCAGTTAATGTATAAAATAACTAGTTAGTACCTATATAGAATAACGAGCGGTTGTAGGTAGTGTGTATAATTCAAAGTTTTCTATACGCTTTCCCTAGGGAATATATGAAATAACTAGGTATTATGTAAAGTAACGAAACACCAATCGTTAAAGTGTAGAATCGACTGCTTTTCTTGGGAAGTCACTACTAGAATGATATTATTCAGGGGAAATGAAAGGATTGAAGAATTGGCATGCATTTTCATTACTAATATATTATGTAATTCGTCGAAATAAAGAGTAAGGTAGGTAAGTAATATACACGTCAGAAGTGAAAAATTGTAAAATCACCTATTTGAACATGGGTTGCTTTGATGGCATTTTGAGTTGCACAGAACCTTATTTTTGACACACTTGCATCTGTTTGAGGTGCATTTTGTGGTGCAGTGGCACCGGAAAAATCCTTGCCCGTCCCCAAGAGCCTGGGCTGTCGCCACAGATCGAACGGATGCTTCGAGGTCACAAACAAAACTGAGGATAACTCAGAATTGAATTGGAGGAACAGATAGGAGAAGATCCCTTTTGAACTGAATGACCCTCAACCTCTGACTCCTCAACTGACTTCTCAACGAAATCCCATTCAAACTTGAACACAATAATATTATTATACACTTTCACGGATGGCCTCCCGTTATTTTATATAATAACTAGTTAAAGTGTCTAATTCGAGAAATTGCACACTTTAACTGGTCTCCGTAGTTATTCTATATACTAACTAGTTATTAAATATACTAACTGATTTCACACTTTAACGATAACATATACACGAATAAAAAGAACGATAATGATTTGTGTCCAAATTTGCAGCGTATTCCAGCCTATATTATATATATAATATGTGCAGGTTTGCGTGATCTGATGCTCGCGTGATCAACGTAGCAGTGTGCTACGCCACCAACCCTACGCTAAATTGAATGCATATGCTCCACAGTCCCAGGTTGATGGTAATCCTTTCTTATTCAGCTGTCATACATCAGGACGCCCTTGATCTAATTCCTACTCACGATCTACAATCGTTCAATTCATGCTCAGCTTGATCATTACATTCATTTTTCAAGTAGCTTTTAGCGAATTTTTGTAGAAAATGAAGCTATTGCAATGGCTCCAAAAATTTTAAAATAAAAATTTTCGAAAATTTTCTTAATTGAAATCCGTTTTGAGGCATTCTGAAACGAATCCTATAGTTTAACACTTTTCAATATATTAATTGCTATGCAATTCTTGGCCGACCCCCAATAATTTTTTTTGTAACGTCCAAACGAAATTAAAGATGATTTTCACGTACAACCGAGTAGTTGAGTAGTTTAGTAGTTCAGTAGTTGCTATAGATTGTGTCACAATTTCAGTGTTTTTCACGTACAACCCAGCCGTTGTTAGGGGAATGAAACTTCCGCAGTTTTCATCGCACAAAAATCGTTCGCCACTCGTTGGAATGCGCTTGATTTATGTGATAAATGTTCACATTTCAAGCTACCAATTTCCCTCTCCTTACGTACCTGGCTACATTCCAAAACTAAGTTGATTCAGGCTAAGAATTGCATAGCAAATTATCCTCGTTTTCTACGCAGTAGAAGTATAGA
Source organism: Adelphocoris suturalis (assembly GCA_030762985.1). Classification (NCBI taxonomy): domain Eukaryota; kingdom Metazoa; phylum Arthropoda; class Insecta; order Hemiptera; family Miridae; genus Adelphocoris; species Adelphocoris suturalis. Next base: position 137,012,792 of record CM061040.1, read on the forward strand.
TACATATATATATATATATATATATATTTATATATATATATATATATATATATATATATACAGAAGAGTATAGATACATATATATATCTAATATATAAAATTCTCGTGTCACAGTTTTCGTTGCCATACTCCTCCGAAACGGCTTGACCGATTTTGATGAAATTTTTTGTGCTTATCCGGTATCTATGAGAATCGGCCAACATCTATTTTAACACAGAATGTGTTTTAGCCATGGACTAACTAGCCGAAAATGGAACGCGGGATGGGAACGAAATGTGTGACGGATGATTTTCACGTACAACCGAGCCGTTGGTAGGGAAATGGAATTTCCGCCATTTTAATCGCACAGAAATCGCTCACCATTCGTTGGAAAGCTCTTGATTTATCACGAATTTATTTCGTATTTTTTTTTTTTTTTTTTTTCGTAGTTTCATACTATAACTATATAAATTTATGTTATAAATGAATAGTAAACAATGACGCTTGTTTGGTTGCCACTTGGTTGCGCGACAACGCAATTTTCGTAGTTTCATACTATAACTATATAAATTGATGTTATAAATGAATAGTAAACAATGACGCTTGTTTGGTTGTCACTTGGTTGCGCGACAACGCAAACACATTCTGTGTTTCAATAATTTCGTCCGAAGTATGTAAATAGAGGTAACCGGGGGTCCAGGGGGCTTGCCCCCTGGCGGAGGCGCGGAGCGCCGAGTTTCATCCCCTAAATGTTAGGGGTAGTCCACCCCTAAATTTTTTTTATTTTTTAGACAAAATTTTAATTTCTATTTTAATTAACGTCTGCCAAGTTGGGTGGGCAGTATAAACTTCCTCAAGCGAGCGAAGCGAGCAGCATCCCCCACAGAAGTTAAACCTACCCTTAGAGTTCTACCGTTTGCGAGCGAAGCGAGCAACATCCCCTACATGTTTCAATTGTAATACATTCCATGTATACAGCCACACTTTGCGAGCGAAGCGAGCAACATTCCCTACATACCACACTTTGCGAGCGAAGCGAGCAACATTCCCTATATGCCACAGTTTGCGAGCGAAGCGAGCAACATTCCCTATATGCCACAGTTTGCGAGCGAAGCGAGCAATTTAATGGGGGGTCCGGGGGGCTTGCCCCCGGCTGGACGTGGAGCGTGGAGGCGAGTGGAGCGAGCCGAAGCGGCTAGTATATATATATATATATATATATATATATATCTTTGGTTCAATTCAATAACAACGAACCTTTTCTGAACCCAAACCAAATCAATATTGATATATTTAATTCTAGATAAGGGCATTTTTTTACCATTATTTGGAATTATTCGGAATTCGGGTTGATTATTTTCAGTAATAAGAAGGAACTTTTATATTGATTTTTCTCTTTTCTAACCTCTTAAAATTGTTGGTTTAGGTACATCGGATACGCTTATAGATAGATTGAACAGGCCATTTAGATAAGAAGGTTTGACAAAAAAATCCATTCGTCCACCATCTAAGCTTTTCTATAAAAATATATATTGTTTAAAAAATCAGCTTGAATGCTAATTTCTTTTTCGCATTCCTGTTGAACATTTACTTACCGCACTTCCTTGTGATTGATAGCTTCTGTCATCTTCAAAGCCTTTTGCTGCTTCAAAAGGCGGAATTACTAAAGTAGCCTTTTTTCCCAAAACTGAGAGCTAGTAGACAACAATCATAACGTCATAGTTATCTCATGAAACGTCAACATTTTTACCATCTATTGTTTAAGGGGGCGCCGTAAGGTCTCCGAAAGCAGACCCACTGGCGCCTTTCCAACTAAAAACCTTTAGTCTTCATGGCGATTTGAAGACTGAAGTGTTGAGGTTCAGTGAGCAGGTAGGCTGCATTGATGGTTATGAGAGCGCCTACCAGCTGGCGAGGCGGACTGTTGAGAGGCCTGATGGCTTGGAAGACAGGGTCGCGGCTTATGTGAAGAGGATCTTCCCACAGGTTGGGGATGCGACCAAGACGAGGCATCAGGGAGGAAATCCTCCTGTGTTGGTGCCTCAAAGGAGGTCGCAAAGCATCCAAGCAAGCAATGAGGCGGGAATATTAGCGGGTCCAGAAGTTGTGGAGGAAGCATTCGGCTCGTGTAGCTGCAGAGGTACTGAAGGGAGCTGGGGATGAACAGGTTTTGCCTCCTCTCCAGGAGTTTGTGGAATTTCGGGAGCCACATTTGAGTGCTCCCACCCACAACCCTGGTGAGCTGGTGGTACCCCCAGCTTCCACCAGGGATTCCTTAGGAAGTATCATGTGTACGCCGGTGCTTCTTCACAAGGCACACGAGTGTGGTGTCAAAAACTCGACGTCTGCTGGACCTGATGGTATTTCTGCCCGACTCTGGAATAAAGCCCCAAAAATTTAAAGCTGCTCGTCCTCAACCTGTTACTTCTGTCAGGAAGACCCCCAAAAGCGTTGGCCCGTGCCCAGACCATCTTCATCCCAAAGAAATGAGGAAGTGGGCCAGGAGCCTACTGTCCGATTTCTATATTGTCGGTAGTTTTCCGCCACTTTCAAAAGGTTCTTGCATCACGCTTCCAAGTCGCAGGCAGGAGGATCATAGATGACGTCCAGAGAGCATTTCGGCCAGCAGACGGCACAGCCATCATAAGGTGAAGGTGGTGGATCAGGAGTGCTTTATCATAGCACAGACACTGGTTCCAGCCTGATCCGTGTTAGAAGTCTGGCGGTACCTTGGGGTTGACTTGATGGGTGTGGCCAATATAGACCAAAGCTGTGAGGGCCTTTGTGAGTATTCTCGTGTTACCAAAGCTCCATTGAAGCCTCAGCAGAAGCTGCGCCTCCGCATGTACTTACTACCAAATCTAAACTATGGGCTAATCTTTGGTCGGCTTACTGCAGGGATGCTGCTTGAGTTAGATCGTGAAGTTTGCTCTGGGCTAGGCTTTCTACCTGGTGCCCCATGTGCTTACATGCACGCACCGGCCAAGGCCGGTGGGCTCGGTATTGTCTCTCTTTTCCCATAGCATCTCTCTCTCTCCCAAGCATCCCATCATTATGCCGCCAGCGCCTGATTACCCTAAGGGGCTCACGCTGAGAGGTCGCTCACACTGCTGCTGTCCTGGACTTCGTCAGGCAGCAGTTGTTGTGGTGTGACCGAGCAACACCAACTGCTCCCAAGCTTAGCTCATCTGCTGAGTTTGTGAATCAGTAGATGGTAAAGATCTCCGACAGTACTCTGAATCCCTTTTTCTTTGCAGTGGGTGGAAGGGCTTCAGAGGGCATTGGGGCTGTGACTATCGCCATTTCCATGCTGTCCAAGTGGCTACACTAGAGAAACCTCGGTGAGGTGTTTGAGGAGTAGTTGCGGAAAAGTAGACACCCTTTGCCGTGCCTGTCGGGGTAAAAATGAGAATCTATATTATGTGATGCAGCAGTGTCCTCGTACTCACGGTGGCCGCATAGTAGGTCACGATTTGGATGCCAAGCAGATAGCAGGCACTTTGCGGTGGGATGTCGAGAGGAGAGACTATATCACATGCCGAGTGACCAGGGCATAAAGCTGGATATCGTTGCTCAAGGCCAATGGGTCTGCAATAGTAATGGATGTCCAGGTTGTCAGTGGCAGCATAGGCATGGAGCAGACCCGGTGAGCAAAAATAAGTAATTATGGTAGAAACGATTTGCGGCAAGTGATTTCCGAGCTAAAGAGCTCCGGGGTATCACCACCCATGTCCTGAAGGGTTCGTACTTGAACTGGCGGTCATTCTATAGGGGCACTTCCTTTCATCCCAATCTTCCTCCTCATCCGTTAGGTTATATCCACGATTAACATTGTTGAACACTGGTTTTTTAACGAGTTACTTTTTACTCCAATGGTATGTCATATTGATCACATGTTGATAACTTACATAAATACGCACTGTATCAGTGTGACAGCCTCCAAAGGTATAAGGTCGTCTGATGCACGAACACAGGATACAGAAACTCTTTCACTACAAAACCAACTGAGCACGTGGTGAGATGATAAAAGAGGTTGCAAATGGTTATGGATGGGAAAAGGCCGAAATGCTAACCAAAACAAGTAATTCGAACTCCTGTTGTCCAATATTTCCCTTGCTTTAATAAATGTCCAAGGGTGTGACATTCGAAATCGTGGACACACCTTTTTACGCATTCATGAAGCCATCCGAAAGTTCTGTCCCGAAGACAGTGTACCTAGTCACTTGAGCGATTCACACTATGGGACAATGATTCTATGATAATAAGCGCATTCGTTATAAGAAAATTGTTTTCTGTTTGGAGTTTAAAAAAAAAAACGTTGCTGAATTATTCTCGACTTTATCAAATTCGCCACTTTTTGTAGAATGACCCAGCTACTTTTTATCATAATATACTCGAAAACTGTTTATCAAACAATGACCTGAGCATTCAACAATTTAAGCCCAAAATGATGACGAAATATGTTCTTAAATTTCATTAATACGAGTTTATACTAAATAGGTAATCGACAATATATCTGCGACAAAGAAAAAATCCAAAATCTTTTTCAGAGTAGAGTTGCTGCTTCTTCAGTCGAGTTTCACTCAGGAAATTGTTAGGTAATTTGCTTATATTTGTGTATTTCTCAAATCTTGAAACAATTTAACGTAAATATTAGTAATACGGAAAAAAATCTTAAGAAAATTCGCTGTTATGTTCATGCTGGACAACTGTAACGTTTGGTCCCAATTTGTTTTTCCCTTACCGTTTGGAGTTTAAGTAGGTAGAGAATTTGCGATCTGGGATTTTCAAGAACTCTTAATCGGATAATTAGATCTGAAATGAAAAACTCCGACAATATAAATGAAAATTGAATTATAGCAATGATCTCCAATCGTCTGAAAATTATAGGTGAACATTAAGAAAATTTAAAAACTTTTATATCTATATGTTTCACGTGTTTTAATGACAGATGTCATGTTGAGTTTTAAACACAATCTTATTTCTCTTTTAGTTATTTATATTATTTTTAGTTTTTTATATGGTACTCAATTCGAACACCTGCACACAGACCATTGAACATTCTTGTTCAGGAGTTAGTTGTCATCAGTCTACTGATGGATCCCTCGGGCTGGGGAATCATCTCGACCCTGTTCACACCATTATGAAATCGCCTTGTTTGAAAACTAATCTTGCCTATTCCGATTCAACATACCTCATAACGAAGAAATTTCTGAAAAATTCATTTTCAAAGGTTACGAGCCAATAATTACAATAACATTAGGCACAACTGATCATTTTCTGGTATGTGTTTTACAAGTGTAGTGAATTTGTTCAATATACAATGAGCAGGACATGAGCCCCGGTGATCGACCAATTAACTGTATTCCAACGATAAAATTATTAAATTTATCAGGAAACAATTATTCATGTGTAGATCGATCGTTTTTACCAATTACTAAAAACTTTCTACAGAACTTCCATCAACATCGAGAGGTCATTTAGTTTCTCCGCAATATTACACAGGAACCACAATCTCTTCGAATTTCTATCGTTTTAGACAGAAGATAGATATTAGCACCAAACCTCGCAGATGAACAAAAAGTAGCAGAGGTAGTGGTGGTGGTAGTACCAGTAGTAGTTCCCTACTTTCTCATGCATCAGTTCTCTTGGAAACACACCATTTAAAATATTAGCTCCTAAAGGTGTCCCATGTGACTTTTCTCTGTTGTTATATGGTGGTATTGTGCGAGTTCGTGATAATTTAGTGGGATATGCCAAACTGTGAAAACTTTCTTATTTATATGCTGCACTTCAGTGATAATTTTTGTTAATAGTTAATTAGAAATGGTTGGTTTGGAATTTTAGAAGAGACTGGTTTTCATTCAGATAAAAAGTAACTAAGTAACGGAATTAAACATGTGGGCATAAAAATAGTCAACATGAAGTTAATAGTTTGGATATTATAAACGAAATATTAACATTGAAAATAAATTAAATCTTGAAAACAAACTCGGCCCTTCAGGCCTCGCAAGGCTCTGCCCCTTGACCCCGCTTGGAGGGGGGGGGGGGGGGCAGACCCCCCAGATGTTAAGACTTAGAGCCCGTGGCTAAAAGTCAAGAAACATAAAACATGCCTAGCAGAAGTGACCAAGTAACAAAAACCAAATTTTTCAGGACCTTCATACGACAAATAGAATCGAAATTAGAAGGAATTACCTAGGTAGATAATTTTCTGTTGCCCTTCTACAATTCCTATAACCAAGATTAACTTCTCAACCAAGTGACAACAAAACATTGTTTACTATATCCATTTATAACATAAATAAATATAAAACTATAACATGAATAGAAGAACAAGAACTAAAGAAATGCGTGATAAATCGAGAGCTTTCCAACGAATGGAGAACGATCTTTGTCTCAGAAACACTAAAGAAGTTTTATTTCCTCAGCAACGGCTTGGTTGTAAATCATAAGAAAAAGTTGAAACAAATTTCGTGACACGAATTTTTTAGTTTATGTGCCATAGCAAAGACATAAAATGTCAAAAAGAAAAAATTTCGTGACACGTCCGCGTAATGTTTTTGCTAGTTAGTCCAAGGCTAAATTCATGTTCCATGCTAAAATAAATTAACAATTGTTACTGCACCCACAAAGGGCAACAAGGAAACAAACAATTTTTTTAGTTAATTTTTTCTAAAAGATTTATCCGTTTAATCATTAATTTTTATTAATTTGCTCATTTATTTATTAATTTTATTCGAGTCATTTTTTCAGTCAACGAAGTTTTCATTTGAAAGGAACAAAAGACAAGACGTACCTATACGACCAGGGAGTCTCATTTGACTTATGAAAAAGAAACCTACTCAAATTGATCCTAAATTAGGTGGCAAATCCTGCGAAATTGTCCCTGCAGGGGCGAGGGGAGGGAAGATGAAAAAAAAACTCCAGTCCTTTCTTCCCCTGTGAGGGATCGTCAATTTAATCAATGGTACCGGTTTCGGTCAGTGGTCACAGACCTTCCTCAGCCACAAACCCAGAAAGCTCTGAGCACCCTACTCAAATTGGACTAAATTCTCTTTAATTCAGCGTTTTCAGACTAGAATGTATGCAAACAAGATCACAAATTTCATATCGTAGAGATGTGTGAAGAGAATGCCATACAGGTACTTATTGTCTGTCCACTTTTTGTGGTCAGTGCACTTTTTCAAATAAAAATCAGCACTTTGCAACGAAATATTGGATGATAATAATAGCTAATTTTTCGGTTCCTCCTACCAACCTTGAACTACATTAGGTGGGGGGGGGGGGGGGGTGGTGAATTTTTGTCTTTATTGATAAAAATAGCTCACAAGTTAAGATTGTTGAAAAACTAATCAAACCTATTTGTTTGATCACGCTCAGAGTTGGAGGGTAGTTGGGAATTGGCGATTTAATTACCCCATGATGAGTTTCAGCTAGATGGCATCATTAGCAGCCGCTGCGCATGCATGATCCTCAAAATCTTGTAACAATCATAACATCTACCGTCTTCATCCGAATTCGATGAAATTTTCAGTGGTTTAGATTGTAGGTGGTCCTCAACGAACGCAATCGCTCCCAACCTACTGGCTGCTACACATCTATCTAAACATCTATCAAGCACGATTTTCCCAATTTCTAATTGAACGATTTTGCTCAAATTCATAGGAACCCTCCATGGGACACTTCAAAGATTTTAATAACATATAAATTCATGTCAAGCTATGTGCCACACCCAATTCGACATAAGTTTTTTAATTTTATTTACGCGCTAGAATCGAATTAGATATCCTGGACGCTCTACGACAAACGTTCGCTTTGAATTAGACTAAATCCCTAGCAAAAAATGAAGGAATCAATGTAAGTAAGGAGGAAATCATGTGTTTGTTTTCGTGAATTAATCCTAAGTGGCAATTTAAATTTTATCGCTCCTAATAGCTGCTGTAAATAATGCATGCACTAGGTACAAATACTCAATTTTACCAAACTAAGGAAATACAGTAAATAAAAATTAATTCAAAAGTTAACTGGTGGTCTAATGATGGTAGGAGACTGATTTTCTTGTGGGTGCAAAAAGTTAGCAGTATTGAGTTAACAGGTATACTTGAAGGGAACAATATTCAAATGGTATCATGGCATCCGAATTTCTTTCCGAGACTCTTTTAAAACTAAAATTGTTGGTAATTTTTTCACGAAATTTCGATGATAAATCGTCTGTATTGGTCATTCACCTGTACATTTTTCAACCATTACTCGTATTAGTTGGAAATCTGGATTGTAAAACGTAATCTGTTATAATTAGCGAGTGACAATCATTCCAGCTATTTACGTTTTCCAGATAATTACGACTGAAGACGCATTAATCTCTCTTTATTTCATCACTTCTACTTTCGAGACCCACTGAACTAACGATTTCCTCTTCCTATCATCGTTTTAATAAATTGGCATTCTTGAATTGAAATGTCGTTTTGAAATTTGATAAAAATGAACATCAGGTTTGCAACATAATGAAATAACGAATTCGCTCCTTACAAAATGGGAAAATATGAATCGTGAATCCCTATTATATTGAAACATTTATCATAATTTTATTATATGTAGGGATCACGACCGTTCACAACAACGAAACTTAGGTCATAACAAACGCAATATTCCGATGCAGTTTTGAATGAATGGTTTAAAACAAAAATAACCTGTATCCAACGATTCGATATGATTCGAAGAGCGAGATGTAAGGTAATTAGTGTACGTTGACATCTAGTGTAAACAATATGTTTCTGGAGAAATGCGCTGATAGCCAATGATAAAAGTCCTACCTTGAGTTTTGGTAGATGCTCCCGGTCCGATTGGTGACTGTGAACTGGGGTCGGGTGGTCACCAGACCTACTACAAGGCGAAGGGGCGTTGCCCCCCTGGTTGCCTCGCAACGGTTGAACTACCTACGTGTTATAGGGGCGGGAGAGGAGTCCTTGTAAGTTCCTGGGAATCCCAACAGAAGCAGCACTGTCCAGCTAGTAACATAGTAGATATGCTCACCAACAAATATATACAACTAACAACATATCTCTTGTTAGCTGCAATAGACTCTGTCCCGAGGTTCATTTTCGACAAATATCCGTGACAATGTTCTCCTTCTGCAACACTCTGATAAACCTACTGCAACATTCTGATAAATGGGAACTGCCATGAATCATCTACACTACACATCTAAAATTTTATATTTCCTCGAGGAATTTCGTATTTTTGAAGACTTAGGATCTTTACCTTTTTTCCAGGTGATTAAGCTTTTTGACATAAATATGTCTAATCGCTGGAGATTATTCTAAAAATTCTGTTACCCAAAACAACTTTAAGGCCCGGCACGAATTGAAACGTAGGCTAGAGAGGTGACGGCGGAGCCGCGGTGATTTGTATCTGAATCGCAGATAACAGAGACCGCGCGATTGGTGACCAACGTGAGTAGCGTCTATGATAGTGTAATAATGGACAAAATAATAGGGAGTTTTTGCAACGCTGAGTCGTAGTCGAGTGGGGGGAACTACGAATAAAAATGGAGCATTGCGCATGCGTGAAAAATGCTAACGGTTAGCGGTCCATTCGTTGTACGAATAGAAAATTCCTATTCGGAGCTCGAGGGAAACCGAATAAAGCTCCGAATACGCATGTAACCTTCTATGACGATAACCTATAATGCTGTGATCAATTTGTTTAGTTCCTATTTCAAGGTGGCATGACATGCGCATTGTGATATTTGTGATTTTTAAAAAAGGTGGTTGGTTTGTAGGATACATCCTAGCTTAAATTATGCTGATATCGTATAATGGATTCTAAAACTTCACGATCTACCATCAGTCCGATACAAGTCTGATCAGTTGGGTACAAGTCTCAGGATGTCATCCTACTAATTTTGTTGAAATAGGTAACAATTGCACCTGCCAAACTTGAAATCGGTTGTAATAGACGAAGCTCTAATACTGATAGGTAGATCGATTTTGATGAAATGGGTAGGGATTGTGCCACACTACAGAGAAAATAGACACAGACAGAAACGACTGTCTTTGCCCTTTGTCGTGAATTAGCAGGTATCCACATCTTCAATAATAAAACGTAATTGGCCAAGGGAAAAAAGTGTAAAATATCGTACTTATGTAGGTAATGGGTACAAGTAGGTAGGTAGATGTATGTAAATCTTGATCGTTGATCATGTTCACGTTCCCGAATGAGATTTTCCTTACCCATGGCGAATTTCGGTTTTGCTTTTACAACTACCTACCCTTTCAAGTGAGCCAATTGGGCCACATATAAAGTTGTTACTACTTTGATACTTCTTCCATTATGAAAGAATTCATTACACGTTAGGTAATCTATGACTCGGGCTTAATTATGAAAATTTGGTGTAGTGTAGTCACGTTAGTCTGACTTTTGAATCGTTACATTCAATCGTGAAACGATTCCCTATTCGTACAGTACAACTCAGTGGTTAGCTTCTTGTTTGCTTTCTCTAGAAAAATATCTTTTCATACGACTCAGCTAAACGATTCAGATGGAAAACTGGAAAAACTCTCTATTGATTGAAGCAGTGCGGAATGGAAGAGTTTTGTACGATACGAACCACCCTGATTATATGAGGAACATATTAAAAAAGTTCCCGTCATGCAGCTTGATCCTGAGAGATTTTTTGTAAATTATATTAAGTTTACCTGTTGTGTTACATTGTTTTAAAATTTAAGCACTTTTTTGTGGGAAAAAAATCGTTCTAAATAATGTCTTGTATTCCAAGATTTGGGATTTTTTTATTTTTTAGCTAATAGTAATAAACTCGAGTACATCTTTCAGCAGAACTTCGTGCATAAGTTTTTTAATGTTCTGGTTCATTTTTGATAAATGTTTTTGTTACTAAAATTTTGCTGAAAAATATTAATTTAACAATTTTTAGCCGTTTTTAGTGATTTTTAGTGATTCTTGAGCGTATTTTTTTTTAATTATACCGATTGAGTGCGCTCAAAAAGTGCTACCCAACGAACTCATCTTTTCATTTAGAAAGCTTGAGTTTTAGGCGTAAGAATGGATTTTTTATATTAATCCTAAGGAGAATTATCATCTACTCGTAGAAAGACACAATGTACATATGAAAAAACGTTAAACTCTAGGGTTCGTATCAGCATGCCTTAACATTGATTTTAATGAAGAGAACTTTCAAAAATTTCGATTTTAAAATTTGGAGCACTGCAATTGCTTCATTTCCTAAAAAGATTTGCTAAAAATTGGAAGAAGTCGGAATCAAAGCAGAGTTAAACAGTGGTAAGTTTTGTATAAAAGTATTGGTTAATATGTATATTTGTATAGAATTTGAAAAAAAAAGTATTATACAGTATATATATATATATATACTGCCTAGTATAACAGATCCCTGGTCTTATCACCCTCCGTCACTTCATCAACCTACGTTTCTATTTGCGCCTTGCCTAACCTAAAGTATTGTGGCATGGCGTAGTTCCGCCAAGCAAAATCTGAAACCTATCTACTACGCGCAAAAAAGTATTAGTAGCATAATGACTAGGAGCCGTTTTGAAACCAGATCAAAAGTATTATTTGAACAAAATATACTCCCTATTAGTAAGTTATTCCTACGCTCTAGACTAATTTTTGCAAAATCAAAAGAAATTTTATTGAGTCGTATTTGCACATTGAGTCGTTTTTTCGGAGAAGATATCAGAGATGGGCGGAGAGGAAAATGTATTATTTCGAAAATGTGTACAAACACGGGTCAAAAAACATGGCAATTTTGTTGTCCAAAGATATTGAACACAATCGACTCATTCACAGAGGTAAAAACATGCTATTTATGATGTGCTATTTAAAATTTGGATTAATATTGATACAAAATGATGACTTTTGCAAAAACATAGGGAAAGCCCTGTTAATAAAAGAAGTATATAAAGTCGAGGAAAATTAGGCTGACATTTAAAATATGTACATCCAGGAGTAATTGTTTTATTCATTTTATTGTAATCTACAGAACTTTTGTTATTTTTCCATAAATTGCTCAACAGAAGGGTTACTATTTTTCCATAAATAGTTTTTAGTTTTCTTTTATCAATATTTCATAATAATTTAATTGATTAAATTTAGTAGAATAAAGTTGTTTATTTACTGAAGAATCGGCTATGAATATTTTCATACAATTAGATTAATTTAATAAATGTGTAATACTTAGCTGAATGGTAATGTATATTAATAAATACATTTTTGTAAATGCAAACGGTTCATAACATATCAAAGCAGCTTGAAAGACCCCGCGTCCCACGACACGAGCTTGGTCATAGTGGGAGAAGATTATTTTGCACCTATACATAAAACTCCATTTTACATTATAATGTCATTTTACATTAAGTTAAGTAGCTATTAGCATATAATGATAATGTGAATAAATTAAACTAAAAACTAAATAAAATAAAGCTACACTTGAAAAAAAGTTAACGTTACACTAAAAAAAAAAAAAAAAGTTACTACATTTTCTGATGATTTTCACTTTCAACCAACACGTTTTTAGGGAAATGTAACTCCTGTAGTTTTCATCCCACAAGAATCGTTCACAATTCGTTGGAAAACTCTCGATTTATTTAACCGCATTATGTAAACCGCTGCGATGTGTATGGCTAACGATCTGAGGTATGAGCGTCGTTGTGTGAATAATTGTTTACATGCAGGTGATTCTTCTCTATTAATTTTGTAAACATAATTGCAACCACTTTTGGGACATTCTAGTTGTTTGAATTGACATAATCATGATCTTCTTTTTCCAGTAAGGCGAAGTTTACCATTCCTTGGTAGAAATTTTGTTGCGTTGTTAGATTTGCTTGGTTAATTTAATTTTTGTAATCTACGTGTCTTGCAACGTAAACCAACAAACCAAGAGTATTTAAGTTTTGATTTTTTGTTTATATTTATGTATTTCTAACCATTCTCTCTCCCCACTACCGGTGGGTCTGGGGGTTAGAGGAATGATTGTTATATTTAATAATAATACTTTTATGAAAATAATAATAGTGCTGTCGGCACTTGTTCGACCCAACAACCCTTTACCATCTATTCCACCCTTCCAGTCTTGATATTCTACTGTCGCTTATTTTGTTTCATTTCTGGCGCGTTCAAGTATTTTTGTCCGAGATTTGAGTTTAGGTATAAGTATTTAGATCATTGATTGATTCCTTTGAGAATTTTAATGTTGTTAGTTTATCAATTTTTAGTAAATTACACCGTCTGTAAACATCTCTATGAAATATGAGTGTGCAAATGTGATAGATAATATGCGTTAATGGTTCTTTTGACCCTAATAACGAACCTTTTTGGGATAATGTGGGATATCGTGTTACTTTAATGGTTACTTCCTCTTGGCAATTAATACCTAGCAAGCCATCTTATGATACGCAGGTAGCTACTTTATGAAGAATGTATCAGCATAAATAATGCACATTTTTACATCGATGTGACAAAACTAGAGTTCTTGTCTTTACAGGCCTATTTTCTGTTGAACGATAAAACCTGTTTATTGAACTTGTGCTGTTATGATTAAATATATATTTATATCACCGTAATTGTAATGTGATACCTAATTTCATTTTTTTTTCTTTTTTTTTTTTTTTTTTTTTTTTTTTTTTTTTTTTTTTTTTTTTTTTTTTTTTTTTTTTTCTTTTTTTAATGGTATGTAGAGTAGGAGAAATTAGAGAAACATATATCACTACGATTTTTCCTTCCACTGTAAATTTAACTTGAAGGTCAACTAATCAGGTCTCTCATGAGGAATTTTTCGTTTCAAATGTCAACAGCATTAGAATGAACTGTTTGAAAAATAAATATGAAGGAGAAGAAAAAATTGGTTAATAGGTAGTTAGTTACTGACGTCCCGAAAAATCGGAAAATTACTGTGTACTTCAAGCAAAACAGTGAATGACCAAACAAAAGAATCACGAAAATTGGTTAAAATACTGTGAATAGAACAAATGATTTCCCCCTTCATCAATCCGTCATAAAAAAAAAAATCCCAATTTTTACTCACAGCTTACTTTAATTACTAGTACTTTCGTACAGGTACATTACTGATACTTGGGCCACGACAAAACGTCTCTAAATATATCTACTGCGTTCACCATCAGCATTGTTCTATTTTTTCCTTTCCCAAAAACTTTTGCTTTCTCACTACCGCAGATACGGAAGGTTTGTTTTCGTGACTGGAATCAAAAAAATTTGTGTCCTCCAAAATCAAAATTTCCACTTGCTTTTTGTGTTTCAGATCTTGCTGATGAAGTTTGGTTCCGTGTCTGTCTCTGTCTGTCTATGGTAAATCCTTGTCATGCCCAAGACTATAGCATTTCCTAATTGAGTTAAACTTTTTCCATTTAGGTTTAGTTCTTTTCCATTTAGGTTTAAACCTTTTCCACTTAGGTTTAGACCTTTTCCATTTAGATTTAAACCTTTTCCATTTGGATTTAGACCTTTTTCATTTAGATTTAAACCTTTTCCATTTAGATTTAAACCTTTTCCATTTAGATATAAACCTTTTCCATTTGGATTTAAACTCCATCAAAACGTCAGTAGTTAGCCCCATCATAGTAAGTAAGTGCCTACCTACTATAATTTCATTAGGCTAGAAGCAAAAAAAAAAAAGGAAACGGATAGTTATAACTTAATTTATAACTTCCGTTCATGAGAAATTGTTATGTTCAAAAAACATTTGTTCATTATTATATATATTACATTTCTGTGCATAAAAAAACACTTGCATGATTTAATTTTCAAGTTGTGGCATAATAACGTCGGGTTAGAGGTAAAAGTATCGAAGAGGTAAATCCATATTGTGCAAAAATCAAATTAAAATTTCAAAAGTTAGTTTGGTAAATATGATTATTTTCTTTGGTTGGATACATAGTTTGATGATATTGATCACCAATAATAACAACAGTTAAATAATCATAATATTCTGCATTTGATTTTCCCACGTGTTGAATTTGTGACTTGGGTACTTTTACCTCTAACTCCACGATAATTTCCTGGGTTTAAATCCAAATGGAAAAGGTTTAAATCCAAATGGAAAAGGTTTAAATCTAAGTGGAAAAGGTCTAAATCTAAATGGAAAAGGTTTAAATCTAAATGGAAAAGGTCTAAACCTAAATGGAAATGGTTTAAACCAAAATGGAAAAGGACTAAACCTAAATGGAAAAGGACTAAACCTAAATGGAAAAAGTTTAACTCAATTCGGAAATGCTATATACCAAGTATCAATCCACTGCTACAGGTACTACTTAAGCCTTGCTTTTATATTTAAAAAGAGTTATCAAAAGAATCTGTTAAGTTTATAAGAGCAACGTCATTTGCATCACATTTAATGCGTTGAAATAACTCATTCATGATACGAGTTCGTTCTTGGGGCAATTTATCGCTTTTATCACTGAGCGACCTCTCCTTCTCTCGCCGATATCAAAGTGACCTGGTCGATGGGTCTTATTGTAACCCAGATCAAGGATAGAACTTCCTGTGAATCGGCTACCAGCGTCGGCTTCGTTGCGTACTGTCTTGAACAGGTTTACCATTTCTTCGTTTTTTGCCGACGTTTTTAATGCTGCTATTCACACTGCTCCCTTTGTGAAGATTTTGAGGCGATACCATTAGCGTTTTCTAGGGAAGATCCTTCTGATTTTTGTTAGGAAGAATGTGTAATCTGCCATCTTGATAAGCTGTTATTTCTCGTTTTGACCCTTCTACCGACCCGACGGTGAATGAAAACCGCCCCTCTTTTCTTAGCCAACTGTAAGTACCAGTTTCAGTGGTTCCATCCCTCTTTTTCTTTGGCCATTAATTTGGGGGAAAGTAATCATTTTTTCCGTTGTTTATATATTTTGGCAGGTTAGTTAGCTTTTTGGTATGAGCTCACCTTTTACTACTCGACTTCCTACCTACTTCTGGCGATAACACAATTTCAATCCCGATTTTGACAATCATTTAATGGGCTGATACCAGAGTTGGGCAAAGTTACTTACAGCTACTAACTGCAGCTACTACTTTAATAAGCCATTGTTATTGTTTGTAACTGATTATGACCTAACCGTCGAAATCGATTTAACATTGTAACTTTTTATTTTTCGTGGAAATAGACAACATTTGTTCACTAAGTTACATTTCGCTCAAAGCAGTTGAAGTCGAATGGAAACACTTGCAAATCTCCCTCACTCCGTTATAACCGAGATTTACACTTTAACTAACTAGTTTCACCCTAAAAAAACACATGAAATTGAGCATAAATGAAAAATTTGTGAGTTAAAGTGTAAAACTCGGTTATAACGGAATTGGGGAGATCTGCAAGTGTTACTAATCGATTCAGCGTGAACAAATACGTACAAATCGCATTTTCATAGAGGGTCATTTTTCAGTAAAACCCTTGATTTCGTGAAAAAAAACATGTTTTTCAACATACGAACATACTTTTCTACTCCTATTAGCAAAGAAAAAGTAAAATTGACTATACCGTTCAACAGCTGACAGTTTGAGGAAGTTTTTCCGAAGAGTAGGTACACGCCGAAAAATCCCCAAACCGGTAGCAGAAAAACGGGAGAAAAACGTCGATTTTGAAGATTTTTTCTAATTTTGTACCTTGGCATTTTTTTCAACCAATTAAAACTTACTAAAACAACTTTATATCAGGGTAGTAGAAAATTTAACGGTATTTTCAAAGGTGTTCTTAGTTTTGAGTTTACTGTGATTTTAGGGTGAGTTATGGCCGTTTTAATGTCATAAGGTACGAAACACGAAAAAAAAATCTTATAAATTAAATAACTTGAAAACAAAGTGTTTAAAAAGAAATCTCCAACATCAACTTCCGATCAGAAATGAGTTCTAAAATCGATTTCTTCAGTTTGTCTCATGATTTCTATAGATACCCTGTATTATGGAGAATTTAAATGTTATTATGGCTGAAAGGAAATGAAGGGCGATGCCACAAAAAAGAGAAAAAAATGTAGAAAAATATCAATATTTTACCTGAGTTTTTCCTTGATAAAAACGTTAATGACCTACTTAAGGTATAGAGGCATGGGGAATATTCGTCATCAGCATCGAATTTTATATTAAATAGCTCTCAATAATATTGAACGTTTAGACCAGTCATTTTCCCTAGTACACTTCAGCATTACATTTGCCGCCGGTGTCCCGCCGATATTTAGGCGCTCGTTATACTAAGCCATCAAGACTGAGCTGTTGTGAGGGTTATTGACAACGGCGACATGGACTTAGACCATTCTCATTACTTCTCGCAAATACCTCTGAACGCTTCTTGTTATTTGTTAACCCTTTCGCCCCGAATTGGAAATATCGGGACTTGAAGTTTGTAAAATCCTAGCGGGACGAAAAACTCATCTATTTCAATGATCCAGAGTCCCAATTTAACCGAGAATCCCAGAAACACCGGGTTATCAGAAAAAACCGATGACCTCAAGTTGAAAGGCGTCCTTTTCTCTGAGCCTTTTCCCGGTTTTCTCGTAGGCAAGTTTCTCAAAGAATTCGCGATTTTTGTCTCCCAATTTTCGAATTTTTGTGATTTTTAGACAGGGCCTCTTGGATTGATAAGTTTATCTCTTCTTGTATGGGGAAACTTAAAAAGTTGTTCTCCCGTGGGTTCTATGCACTAGATTTGAGTAGTTTTGTGTACCTACTTTTAGCGGCATGTTTTTATGTTCAGTAAACTATATTGTATTGTATTCCGTATTTAGGATTACCCTCATAGTTCTATTGCTCCTCGTAACTTTGTACTGAGCGCCAACATGACATAGTTCCCATGAAATTACGGTTTCATGATTATGTAATTAAACATCGGGACCAGTCCTAGTTTTAGTGGTAGAGCAGAGCCCCTATAACGTAATTCCGTACGTATTAGCCAAATTTAAAAACAACACTATCTCAATTGCTTAAAAAAAATGTGTTTGTGTGTGTGTGTGTGTGTGTTTTAACACAGAATGTGTTTTAGCCATGGACTAACTAGCCGAAAATGGAACGCGGGATGGTAACGAAATGTGTGACGGATGATTTTCACGTACAACCGAGTCGTTGCTAGGGATATGGTACTTCGTCGTTTTTCATCCCACAAAATTCGTTGACCATTCGTTCGAAAGCTCTCGATTTATCCAACAATATTATGTTAACTACTGCGAAGTGCGTGTCCAACAAACTGAGTTATGAGCATGGTTATATAAATAATTGTTTACACACAGGTGATCATTCTCAATAATTGATATTGTGAACATGATTGCAACCGCTTGTTAATTTCTGATGATTTCATTGAGCTTGTGTTTCGATGATTTGATTCATAGCAGGTGATCTGAGTATTACGAAAACGGTTTGATTTGTGAAGCGGAGGTTAAATAATTTGAATAGGTAATATCTATACTTTACACTCTAGGAAGCTGTAATTTCGTTTGTAGCCTCTTTAGGACATTTACTTGACGATGCTCAGGGTCCGGATCAGATGTGTGGCTCTTAAAGCTAATTTCTATGCTTTACACTCTAGGAAGCTGTAATTTCGTATGTAGCCTCTTTAGGACATTTACTTGACGATGCTCAGGGTCCGGATCAGATGTGTGGCTCTTAAAGCTAATTTCTATGCTTTACATTCTAGGAAGCTGTAATTTCGTATGTAGCCTCTTTAGGACATTTACTTGACGATGTCCAGGGTCCGGATCAGATGAGTGGCTTTTAAAGCTAATTTCTATACTTTACACTCTAGGAAGCTGTAATTTCGTATGTAGCCTCTTTAGGACATTTACTTGATAAATCGCTCTTGATTTATCACGAATTTATTTCGTGTTTTTTTTCGTAGTTTCATACTATAACTATATAAATTGATGTTATAAATGAATAGTAAACAATGACGCTTGTTTGGTTGTCACTTGGTTGCGCGACAACCCAAACACATTCTGTGTTTCAATAATTTCGTAATCCGAAGTATGTAAATAGAGGTAACCGGGGGTCCAGGGGGCTTGCCCCCTGGCGAGGCGCGGAGCGCCGAGTTTTCCTTACACTAGTAAGCCCTAGCATGAGGGAGTTTATTCATGCCCCCTCCTATAACGATTACAGGCGATTCAATATTTACAAAATTAAATTGTTTAGGAACACAATCACTTCCTGCAGATGGTTTTTAATTAACTGCATCATTGGCGTTGGCCATGTACTTCCCTGAAGCACACATCTTCGCTCCAGGCGAGCCCGCTGCTGCTCAAAATGGGCACATCGGAACGAAGAAGAAGCTGATGAAAAGAACGTTTTGGGTCCATCTAATCATCAGTTCTTGACTCCTCGATGGGCTGTTTCATAAACTCTTCGGCAAATTGAGAGAACATCCGAATAAGTTTTTTAATTACTTCAGAATGAGCAGAGAAAGTTTTGATGAATTATTGGTAGCTCTCGGATCACGTATAACGTACCGGAATCCGTCCTTCCGACAGGCTGTACCACCGCAAGAAAGATTGGCCGTGACTCTAAGGTAGGTAATAAAAGAAATACTACTACCATTTAAATGATTTACAATTTAAAAAATGGAAGGATTACAATTTTATTACTTCATTTCCAAGTTGAATTTGACGAGAAAAAGTATAACATATTTTTGAAGCGTATGAAAAGAACTGAGAAAAGTACTCGTAAATTCACATCGAAAAAGTCGACTAGCACACTCCAGTTTTCAACAAACTCATCACACACCTCCAACCACAATTTTTTTTTTTTTTTTTTTTTTTTTTTTTCAAATTCTTATCTTTATACTGTTTTAAACGCGTATTATATAATGCTGGCCGCTTTTCGACACTCGAAATAAACTTTTCCACATTCATTGTCACAGTAAAAAAAAAATTGAACAAACTATGGAAAACAAAATAGACGACGCGAAGTCCTGCTGGCGAGACTAAACGCCGGTGCGCGGGGGCAGGAGAAATCAACGTGACCCATTCCTCCCGGCGATTGTTTACTCACCCGTCGAATAGGTCTCGACGCAGTTTTTTAGTTGCCGTGATTAAAATGTTGCTCGTGCGCGGGGCTGCATTCAAGGCTGTGTGATTCATTTCAACTTCCACAAGGCGACTAAATAGCTGAGTGGCTATAGCTCTTAGAGCTTGCATACGAGTCTGCAACTAAAGACATGAAATGTCCCAATGTAGACTCGTATGCAAGCGTTTCGTCTTTACCCAATTTTTTTTCAAAATATATGGCCAAAACTGTAGTTATGAGAATTTAACTGCCAATTATCGAGACTTTTCTTTTGATTTTCAAGGACAATCACGCCGTTGCTGGGGAAATGAAACTTCTTTAGTTTTCACCGGACAAAAATCGTTCTCCACTCGTTGGAAAGCTCTCGATTTATCACGCATTTCTTTCGTACTTGTTCTTCTATTCATGTCGTAGTTTTATATTTATTTATGTTATAAATGGATATAGTAAACAATGCCGCTTGTTTTTTGTTTTGACATGGATATGTCTTTTGGCTGGGGGTCAAGGAATTTTTCGCGACACTTTTTTTTTCCCGACCGACCATCGTTCACACTTTTTTTTCCCGACCGACACTTTTTTTCCCGACCGGCACATTTTGTATTGATTTTCACGTACAACCAAGGCGTTACTAGCGACAGTGTAACTCCCTTAGTTTTCATTGCAGTAAAAACGTTCGCCACTTTTTGGAATGCCCTCAATTTATCATAACATCTCATGATTCCTAAGCCATTGTTGGGTCAAGGAAAGCTGATTTATTACGCTCAGTTATAAACTAATATTGCTAAGTAACCACAATGAACTAATAATGCGAAAAGAAGGCTCTATATGGTAGGTACTACTGAGTAGTAGGTACTTGTAAGCAGTAGGTACTAGACATAAATGAAAAAGCGTCACGCGGGGGAGCGTCACGCGGAGAGCGTTACGCGGAGATTCCCTAATGATCCCACGATTCTGAGATTTGGTATGTAGCCCCTTGAGGGACTTCTGAACACAACTGACCGATCCCAGATCAGCTGAGTGGCTCTAGAATCTAGTTTTTTCCCTAATGATCCCACGATTCTGAGATTTGGTATGTGGGCCCTTGAGGGACTTCTGAACACAACTGACCGATCCCAGATCAGCTGAGTGGTTCTAGAATCCAGTTTTTTCTTTAATGATCCCACGATTCTGAGATTTGGTATGTGGGCCCTTGAGGGACTTCTGAACACAACTGACCGATCCCAGATCAACTGAGTGGATCTAGAATCCAGTTTTTTCCCTAATGATCCCACGATTCTGAGATTTGGTATGTGGGCCCTTGAGGGACTTCTGAACACAACTGACCGATCCCAGATCAGCTGAGTGGCTCTAGAATCCAGTTTTGACATGGATATGTCTTTTGGCTGGGGGTCAAGGAATTTTTCGCGACACTTTTTTTTCCCGACCGACACTTTTTTTTCCCGACCGACACTTTTTTTTCCCGACCGGCACTTTTGACATGGATATGTCTTTTGGCTGGGGGTCAAGGAATTTTTCGCGACACTTTTTTTTCCAGACCAACACTTTTTTTCCCAACCGACACTTTTTTTCCCGACCGGCACATTTTATATTGATTTTCACGTACAACCAAGGCGTTACTAGGGAAGAGTAACTTCCATAGTTTTCATAGTAGGAAAATCGTTCGCCACTTTTTGGAATGCTCTCATTTTACCACGACATTTCATGACCTCTAAGCCATTGTAGTGTCAAGGAATGCTGATTTATTACTCTAAGTTAAAAACTAATATTGTTTTGTAACCATAATGGAATAATCTTGTGAAAAGAAGGCACTACATTGAGTAGTAGGTACCAACTGGTAAGCAGTAGGTACTAGACATATCCATGATCTTTTGTTTTTCCCATCAAGGGAGAAATTGAAATGTTTGAAGTGTAAACTTCTATAGGCGCACCGCGTCGAAAAATTTAGCGGGGTTTACCAGTCCCCCTGTCCTCAGTATTTTTTTTTTTTTAAATAATAATATAACTTTATTGCTTAAGTAGCATTACAATTGAGAAATCGATACTTCAAATAATTCACTTGTAACATGATTGGGAGTCAAAGTCCAGTGACTTTCTCCCACTAAATGTGTGTATTTTTGACATGGATATGTCTTTGCTCTGGGGGGTCAACCAAAAATTTCCGTGATGTAAAATTTGTGTCACAATTTCAGTGTTTTTCACGTACAACCCAGCCGTTGCTAGAGGAATGGAACTTCCGCAGTTTTCATCGCACATAAATCGTTCGCCACTCGATGGAAAGCGCTTGATTTATGTGATAAATGTTCACATCTCAAGCTACCAATTTCCCCCTCCTTACGTACCTGGCTACATTCCTAAATTAAGTTGATTGGACTATAAACAATTTTAATAAGCCGGTTACAATATTCTTAACGTAAAGCAATAGCATCATTTACTCCACTCCATAGGAAACATTTTCATCCTCTTGACAACAGTCGACTGTTAACAACAACTCATTGTAGTGGCTTCTCTCCACAATTATTTTCAACATTTCTATAAGTAAACCGTTGTTTTGTTGGAATTAGTCGGGATGCGGCCCAGGGATTTGTTTAAAGTTAAAGGATTTGTTTACAACTCTCGAGGACAACCGTTATGAAATCCCCAATCAAAGACATATCCATGTAACATGGTATCTGCTTGTAAAGCAGATAGTGGAACTCGTTTACGAGTTGTTTAGTTAGGTACTTGAAGTTTGAAATGAAAGTTTTCCAAAAACTTCATCGCCTC
This sequence comes from Adelphocoris suturalis, assembly GCA_030762985.1. NCBI lineage: Eukaryota > Metazoa > Arthropoda > Insecta > Hemiptera > Miridae > Adelphocoris > Adelphocoris suturalis. The sequence goes on from CM061040.1 coordinate 137,035,559, forward strand.
CTAATAAGTAGAAAGTTTTGTCACTTGTTTGAGAAGTTACTCTTGGTTATAGTAATTGTTGACGCGCACCATAACAGAAAATTACCTACCTAGGTACTCTGTTCTAATTTTGATTAATAAAATATTTATGTCGTAGTTTTAAATTTATTTACATTTACGAATTAGCGGGAAGATGCGGGAACATGTTCCATGTTTTAGCATTTTAGCCAAAGGGTCAAAGCGGAAAGCAACCGGGGGGTCCAGGGGGCAAAGCCTCCTGGCCTGGTCAAGGGGTAGAGGTCCTTGCGAGGCCCGAAAGGTCGAGTTTCTATTTCTATTGATTTTCACGTACAACAAATTCGTTACTATCGAAGTGTAACTCCCTTAGTTTTCATAGCAGGAAAATATGCCGCCACTCTTTGGAATGCTCTCATTTTATCTCAACATCTCATGATCCCAAATCCATTGTAGTGTCAAGGAAAGCTGATTTATTACGCTAAGTTATAAACTAATATTGCTAAGTAATCACAATGAACTAATAATGTGAAAAGAAGCCACTAGGTACATGGTAGGTATACTATGGAGTACTAGGTACTTGTAATCAGCAGGTACAAGACAATTGCAATTATTGGGTGTTTTCTAATCAGCTGAGTGAGCTAAAATCTCTCCTGTTAATCCTAGGAAGTTGAGATTTGATAGGGTGACTCCCTGTGACATTATTAATCGATTGAATAGGTTAGCTCATTCTTACACAGCTGAGTGAGCTGAATTGTCCTGTTTATCATAAGAAGTTAAGATTTAATAGGGAGACTCTCTCGAACGCTATCAGACTATTGCAATTATTGGCTTCGCTCGCAAAGTCTGGCATGTAGGATATAATGCTCGCTTCGCTCGCAAAGTCTGGCATGTAGAAAATGTTGCTCGCTTCGCTCGCAAAGTATGGCATTTAGGGAATTTTACTCGCTTTGCTCGCAAACGGTAGATCCCTAAGGGTAGGTTTAACTTCTGTAGGGGATGCTGCTCGCTACGCTCGCTTGAGGAAGTTATACTGCCCACCCAACTTGGCAGACGTTTTTTTCTGTTGGGGAATTCTTACTTACAAATTAAATCTTATAAAACTACGTGGAACCACGAAAAGTTTATTAGGGGATGTTGCTCGCTTCGCTCGCAAGTCCGTATTTATTCTGTAGGGGATGCTGCTCGCTTCGCTCGCTTGAAGAAGTTATACTGCCCACCCAACTTGGCAGACGTTTTTTTCTGTTGGAAATTCTTACAAACAAATTAATTCTTATAAAACTACGTGGAACCACGAAAAGTTTATTAGGGAATGTTGTACTACCCACCCAACTTGGCAGACGTTTTTTTCAGTTGGGAATTCTTACAAACAAATTAAATCTTAAAAAACTAAGTGGAACCACGAAAAGTTTATTCGGGGATGTTGCTCGCTTCGCTCGCAAAGTCTGGCATGTAGAAAATGTTGCTCGCTTCGCTCGCAAAGTATGGCATTTAGGGGATGTTGCTCAGTTCGCTCGCAAACGGTAGATCTCTAAGGGTAGGTTTAACTTCTGTAGGGGATGCTGCTCGCTTCGCTCGCAAACGGTAGATCTCTAAGGGTAGGCTTAACTTCTGTAGGGATGCTGCTCGCTTCGCTCGCTTGAGGAAGTTATACTGCCCACCCAACTTGGCAGACGTTTTTTTCAGTTGGGAATTATTACAAACAAATTAAAACCACGAAAAGTTTATTCGAGGATGTTGCTCGCTTCGCTCGCAAGGTATACCTGTATATGTGTAGGACAAAGTCCGTATTTATTATTTGAAATGGCTCTCGCTTCGCTCGCAAGGTAGGTACCTATGTAGGCATACCTGCTCGCCTCGCAATGTTGTGACATCGAACCCTTCACGTCAATTCTTGAGCCTTCTCTCGTCCACGGCAGAATCATTTTAATCGCTTTGCTCGCTTCTGCTCGCAATTCGTCACGCTTCTCGTCACTTTTTTCGATATCCGATTTCGGATTCAGATTCGGCGGACCCAAAGCTGTATTTCGCCCGCGAAAACCGTTCCGAAAAACGTACCTTTATGGGGTATATTTTAATCGGAAAAAACCAAGTTTTTCGGCGGACTTTTCGAGAAAACGGGTCCGTACTCTCGCATTTTTTTGACGCATTTCCCGATACTTTTTTCGCGATCCGATCGCGCCGTCGTCTTCCTCGTTCAAAAACCTACGAAACCTTTATTTTTCCGGAATTGTCGACGGCCGTTTAGAGGGGTAGAGGATGCGGGGAAGTCCAAAAAGCGCACATTAATTATTACTTCGACCCCCCTCCCGCCCTACGGCCCATGGTTCGGGTGGGATTAGAAAATTTTAAATTCGCTTATACACCCTATCGGAAAATCCCAAAAAGATCCCCCCACTCGTAGATCCGGCCCACTCAGCCGTTTGGCCGTGCATAGACACGACAGAGCGACAGACAGAGCGACAGACGGAGTTTCATTCTTATTAATAATAGAGATAGAGATAGAGATAGAGATAGAGATAGAGATTTGTTCTTCAAGAGTTTATTTCGCTGAAAGGAAGCTTGTTCGTTTCGATTCGTTTTCAGGTATTCAATCAAAAACTCTCATCTAATTGACTTTATCATTATTATATTATCATGATTATTAATTAATAAACGTTTTCAGAACGCATCGCACCTGCTTTCTTTAACTTCCACGCTTATAAATCGAAACGATTCGCTACAATGGAAGACCCTCAACCTAAAAAGGTAAGAATTTGCATTAAAGTAGAGCAGAATCCAAATGATTCTAAATCATTGCTTCACTGTCTTAAGTGGATCCAATCACAAGAGGATGATAATATAATATACCAATTTCCGCCTCAATATCAACTATTAAATGCAAAACACAAGGATCTACTTCAAGTATCCGCAGTAAGGAATGTCCTGAAGTCATTGTGCAAACGTGGCTCGTATCGAATAGTTTCGGTGACTCTACCGGCCGAAATTGTTCCCGTGTACTTTGATGGTGAGGGAAATGTCGTTTTCGAGGAATACTTTCTAGAAGAGAAGGACTACCAGGCTTGGAGATCGGATATGTTCCCTCCTCCTCCAACAACATCAAACGCTCCAAGTGCAGCAATGTTAGATATTCTACAAAAGCTGACCACACGAACCGATGACCCTCAACAAGCAATAATCCCGAAACGTCTGAATCTTATGAAAGTAAAATCGGACTTTTGAGGTGGGTCGATGGTTAGATACCTTTAGTCGGGAATGTGAGCGATGCCGAGTTGATGATTCGGAGAATAAGGTTTTAATTTTGCGTTTATTTATGGACGGGATTGCCAAAAATTGGTACTCTTCAACATTGATTGAATTAGGATTGAACAAAAATTTCACGGATTGGGACCTGAAGATGAGGGAAGCATTTAAAGAACAAGGATGGAAAAAAATCAGAGAAGCGTACAACTTTAGGTACTTAGGAGGTCATTACGATGATTATGTTCTGCGAAAACAGAGTCTTTTGCTAGAACAAGAGCATGCAATTGATAATATTACTCAACTAAACCTTATTATCATCGGATTACCAGTCTATGTACAAGACAAACTTGATCGTTCTAGAATTAATTCAATCGCAGAATTACTAGGAGAGCTGAGGAAAATAGGGCCTTCATCGCTATCAACGCGGACGAAATCTCCCAATAATGTCACACAAATGAAAAAGCCAACTGAAACAATTGAGATCAAGAAGCCCTGCTCCATCTGTAACAATCTAGGCTATCGGGGGAGGTTTCATCCTGAGGCGGCGTGTCGAAATCGGCTAGCTGCTGAAAAACAACAGAAAGGAATAAAGACTGTGAATAATGTCGAAATCCAAGAAACCCTTAATAAATCCATCACTGATCAAAAAAACTAGGTTTGCTGCCACTAATTACTCTCGGGGTCATAATAAATAGAAATAAAGAGTGCACAGGAATCTACGACCCTGGTGCGAATATCAGTTTTATCACATTAAAATGTGTGAAAAACTTGAAATTACGAATCCAAGATAATAATATGACCTTCCGAACGATTGGTGGCAGGCATGGTTTTGCTGGTTGTGTGAACATAAAATTGAAAGTCATGAATTTGGAGAAAGACGTTCAATTGTTTGTAGTAAGTGATGAAAACTTTAGATATGACGTCTTGTTGGGCTTAGATCTAATTGTCAGTTTTTACTTAAACTTAGACTGTAGATTGCATCTATATCAGACCCTTCCAGAAGAACACAAAAAACCCAAGGTCGGAAACTTTGTTAAGAAGTTGGATGGCATTCGAGATGTCTACGTGAATTACAATGAGGGTATAGATGTCAAAAATTTTGAGGCAAAAGTAGACCACCTTGATTTTAACAAAAGACAGGAAATTGAAAACTTGATTCAAAAATTCAATTGTATCTTCGCAAAAGACAAATTTGATGTGGGACGAGTAAAAGATTACGAGGGTTTGAACATAAGTTTGTTTCAAGAAAGCCATACCGTTGCAGCATTCCAGACCAACAGGAAATCGAAAATCAAATATCTCAACTATTGAAAGCAGACTTAATAGAGGAGTCCACTTCACCTTTTGCCTCTCCAGTAACATTGGCATACAAACGCGAGGAGAACAAAAAGAACAGGTTATGTATCGACTTCCGTGAATTGAACCATTTAATAGTGCCGGAACCACAGCCTTTTCCACTAATTGAAGAACTGATCACAAAAACAAGAGGTTGTCGATGGTTCACAGCACTGGACATAAATTCAGCTTTCTGGTCAATACCTATTCGAATGAAGGATCGATACAAAACTGCATTCGTGACTCAAGACGGGCACTGGCAGTGGAAATGCCTGCCATTTGGATTAAAAACCTCCCCTTCAATTTTCCAACGAGTTTTAAACACTATTTTGAGACGGAATAACTTGAAAGAATTTTCTGTTTGTTATATGGACGACATATTAATTTTTACTCAAACTTTTGAGGAGCATATGAAACACTTGCATAAACTATTGGATGCGATTTGCAAAGAAGGCTTTAGGTTAAAAATAACAAAGTGTAATTTCGCTAAAAATGAAGTTAAGTATCTAGGACATATTCTCACTGAAAATACAGTACGTCCACTTGGGGGAGATAATTTGACTGCCATACAAGACTTTCCTATTCCAAAGACGAAAAAAAATATTCGCCAGTTCCTAGGAAAAGTAAACTTCTACCACAAATTCATACCAAACAGTTCGAAATTGTTGGAGCCACTTCACAATCTATTAAGAAAAAATACAGATCTTAAATGGACGGAGCAATGCCAGAAGAGTTTTGAGGAAGTGAAAAAGCACCTTTGCTCCCAACCAATTTTGGCAATTTTCGACCCAAAACTCAAAATAATCATTGAAACTGATGCAAGTGGAGAGGGAGTTGGAGCAGTACTTAAGCAGCTTCAAGAAAACGGCACAATAAAGCCGGTAGCGTATTTTTCGAAAAAACTGAAGGATTATCAGAAAAAAAAGAAAGCAATTTACTTGGAATGCCTTGCAATGAAAGAAGCCATAAAATTCTGGCAACATTGGTTAGTCGGTCAAACTTTTCAAATAATAACGGACCACAAGCCACTCGAAAATCTGAAAATCAATTCAAGATCGGATGAAGAGTTGGGTGATATGCTGCTATTCCTTTCACAATTTAATTTTCGCGTCATTTATCGCCCAGGAAAGGCAAATATGGAAGTAGATTCATTATCAAGAAACCCAGTTTCTCGAAGAATGTGCCGATTCAGAGGAATTGATAAAAACAGTGAATTTCTTGAGTATATCAGATATTACTCGTGACCAAACCCAACATGCGGATGAAATTGAAAAATGTGGAAAAAACAAAAAAAGAAGGCGACATTTTTTATAAAATAGGAGATAACAGTAAGAAAATAATAATATCAGAGGAGCTTGCAGACGTTCTAATTGCGAAAATTCATAAAGAATATGGACACATAGGATCAAGTCATGTTATAAATAAGTTTCGTAAATTCTACTACACCCGAAATTTAGATTCTAAGGTAAAGAATTACTGCCAGAATTGCGAAATTTGCATAAAGAATAAGACCCGAACACCCTGTACTTATGGTTTTTTATCAAAACTTGGACCAGCAAAAGCACCTTTCGAGATTGTTTCACTTGACACGATAGGAGGATTTGCAGGGAACCGTTCTTCAAAAAGGTACCTTCATTTGTTAGTAGATCATTTCACAAGATACGCGTTTATTTCTACTTCCAAAAACCAGACAGCAAGTGACTTTGTGAAATTACTCAAGAAGGTACATGACAAGCATACAATTCAGACACTTCTCACGGACCAGTACTCTGGAATTAATTCTGCAGAATTTAAGAATTTCCTGAAAAAAGAGAAGATCAACCTCATTTTCACTTCAGTCAATAACCCTGCCTCAAATGGATTGAACGAAAGGTTGAATCAGACACTTGTAAACAGAATTCGCTGCAAAATAAATGAAACTCAGAGAAGAGCATGGTCGAAGGTAGCAGATGAATGTGTTCAGGAGTACAATTCCACGGATCACTCAGTGACCTCATTTAGTCCAGAATACTTATTATTTGGAAAGACCAGCCCTATAATTCCAACACATCTCGAACCAAAAACCGATCTTATACGAGATCGAGAAATAGCCTATGAAAATACAGTTAAAAATCATACTTATAACAAACAATTGATCGGGATGTAAAACTCCAGTTTTATACAAACAACATCGTGCTCGCGGCATCACCATGGACGCGTGGAAACATTCAAATAGTTCGTTCCTCAATTATTATTAATTTGTTCTTCAAGAGTTTATTTCGCTGAAAGGAAGCTTGTTCGTTTCGATTCGTTTTCAGGTATTCAATCAAAAACTCTCATCTAATTGACTTTATCATTATATTATCATGATTATTAATTAATAAACGTTTTCAGAACGCATCGCACCTGCTTTCTTTAACTTCCACGCTTATATTGGCTCTTTCCCAATCAGCTGAGTGAGCAAAATTCTATCCTTTTATCCCTAGGAAATTGAAATTTGATAGGGATACTCTCTGGGACACTAAGACGATTGCAGTTATTGGCTCTTTCCTAATCAGCTGAGTGAGCTAAAATCCCTCCTATTCACCCTAAGAAGTTAAGATTTGATAGGGAGACCCCCTGGGACATTAAGAGACGATTGAAATGACTGGTTCATTCTTTATCAGGTGGAGTAAGCTACATTCTCTCCTGTTCATCTTAGGAAGTTGAAATTAGATATGGTGACTCTCTGGGACACTAAGAGACGATTTCTCAACAGACCAAAGTCCGACAAACTTCCAGAGCCCTTAAATCTGGTACACAGCCTCTTGGGGTCCACTGGAAGTGATTCGAAGGAATTCAGATCTGCTGTTTGAGCGAAACGCTAACTTCTTCCCCGTACATCCTAAAGCCTAAAATTTGATACCCATTTTGTGGAAGACCACAGAAAGTGATGGCGAGTTAGTCAACTCAGCCGGGTGAGCAACGAACCTAACTTCTCTCCTGTTAGAGCCCGAAAATTTGGTTCACTGCCTCCTAGGGAATGCTGAAACTGATTGCGAGGACATCAGATCAGCTGGGTGTTCTTTACATTCTCTTAAAAATGAAAGTACTTGATACCCGCATGGTGTTTTAGCATGCACATGCTTTAGCCATGGGTCCCCGCTCCAAAAACTACAGGAAAAGCGTTATGAAAATATGAGACAAAAGTAGCGCGGAGTTTTCTATTGATCTCCACGTATAACCAATCCATTCCATGATAATCGTTTGCCACTTTTTGGAATGCTCTCATTTTATCACAACATCTCATGATCTCGCCTCTGTAGTTTCAAGGAAAGCTGATTTATAGCGTCAAGTTACTAACTAATAATGATTCGTAAACATAATGGGGTACTTTTCCGTTATACCCCCCCCCCCCCCCCCCCAGTCAATTTGTCTTGAACACGCCCGCCCGATGTTTCTACGCATTACATCTTACTTAGATCATGTTATGTTTTGTTATGTATTTTTGAGATGCGAGCATACAGACCACCAACCTAGACACAGCATTCTGATATATTTGTGCGAATTCATGTGGAGGCAATCAAACCACAACCACGCCAATTTGTTTCAAAAAATCCTCACCGACATCGGCAACTTCTGAAAACACGGTAATTCTTTTTTTCCTTCTTTTTTTTTTTAAATGATATAATTTCTTCCCACAGCTTGAAATTTTCACCAATTTTACGCAAATATGTAATCTAAGTAAGAAGGAATGCCTAGAAACATCGGGCGGGCGTGTTGAAGACAAATTGACTTGGGGGGGGGGGGGGGGGGACGGAAAAGTAACCATAATGGCAAAGCATGTGCATGTTTTCAATAACTTGAGCCGACGGCTCTAAGTAACTAGCAACCGCGGGTCAAGGGGGCTCCGCCCCGAATTTTTTTTTTTTTTTTTTTTTTTTTTTTCTCTTAATAAAGTATAATATTCTCTCATTTTAGATTGAACCTGTCAACGAGTCTGTCCACTTATTGTGACATTTTCACGGTTTGGTTTTTTTGTTATTTAGGCTACATTCAATGAGTTTTAGGGATAAAGTTGTTATTTGTTCTTTTTTTTTTTTTTAATAAGCACATTAGGACTTTTGACGTTTTACGATGTAATTATTGAAGCGAATTACATGTATAACTACAATAATTTGGATACAGTATCTCGAAGTATTTTTATTTTTCTCAACTAATATGTATATATATATACATATATATATATACATATATATGTATATATATATATATATATATATATATATATATATATATATATATATATATATATGCGCGCGCGTGTGTGTGTGTGTATGTGTGCGTGCGTGCACGCGTGTGTGTATGTAAATACTAATAAAAAATAAAGAGAAGAAAACCTATAAAATAGGTACCAAATATTGAAAATAGCAATAGATTTTAGAATACTCCAAAACGGATATTAAAGATAAACATTTAGGAGAATGCCATTTTTCTCATTTTGAAGTCATCGTAGTAGCACAATTTTTTGCGGAAAAACGCTAACTGGTTGCACGTTGAGCATTACGTCGAATATGCGTTTTGCGTAGGATTAGAAACTCGTTGCTGCTTTCCATCTATTTCAGTTTGAATATCGCTCTCACGGCTTAATCTGGCGACTGAGTGGAGTGGGAAAGGAAGAGCATCCGAACGGATAGCCTTGAGTAGAAAAAAAAAAAGAAAATGCGAACTACGCGATAAGCTACAACAGTCCGCCATCCTCGTATGGGCAGTGAGGTTGTTGAAGCAGCATCACAGTGTTAGGTTGAAGTGATACGTGTGGTGTGTATGTGGTACTCAGTGGGGAAGTATGGAATCACCAGAAGATTTGACGCCGAATGATACTCCTTTTTCGAGTTTGGTTCAGTCATGTGCATCAATGACAATTAGAGTCAGAGACCGAAAAGCCCGAGAAATTATGGAAAAGCTTAGGTCTGTGAATGAGAGTCCAAAAATGGCGAAGCTCATTGCTATTAAACAACTAATGGAGGCTAGACGGGATCCCAATGATGACTTGGGGAACCATTTCCGGAAAATGGAGCGAATATTTCATGATCTGGACATAACCGGGTCAGGCCTCAATGAAACAGCCAAAATTTGTCATTTGATCTTGTCGACTAGTAAGGAGCCAGAGAAGTTCTTTGCGGAAGCGTTGTGGAAAGCGGATAATCCTGAAGAAATAACGCTAGAATGGGTCAAGAGGAAACTTCTGAGAAAAGAGGCTCACATGCGGAAGCTAAAATCATCAACCGGTCTGTTTTTCTTATTACTCGTGTGTACTTAATTAACATTGGTTTCAAATAATTTATTTTCATAACCAATTACAAACGAAAATTTAAATTTACTTCTCTTACATGTTCCTTCACTACACTTAGTAAGCACCACACTTAGCAGTGTTGGGCAAAAAGTAGTCCGACTAATAACTACAACTAATTTAGTTACACAATTTAGTTAAATTAGTAACTAACAACTAATTAGTTTTTAGTCGTTTTTATCTAGAATAATAACTAGTAATTAAATATGTGGATTTTTGTGGGTTAATATACAATGAAACACTAACCTATTATTGTTGTTTTACATAACAACTAGCACATAAAGTCATGTTGCGCAAAGAAAATTTCCTGCTGCGTTTTGGCTGGTTCCGATTTTGATATTTTCAGCGGCAAAAAAGTTTTCTAACAGTTATTATTCGCACGAATAATAATTAAAAACAAATCAATTATTAGTTACTAGTAGCAAATAAATTTTGTAAAACTAAATTAGTAATTAGTTACATAACTAAATTAGTTGTTGGTTTCACCTGAGTTTAACTAATTACTAAACACCAATTATCTTATAGTTATTAGTTCAACTAATTTCTACAAAATTATCTATTAGGTAAAGGGTTGTAACTAAAAACTAATTTAGGTGAATTTAGCCATAACTAATAAATTGAAGTCACAGTTTTCCTCTTGCAACGCTAGTTACACCAAAAAATTATGAATTATGTTATCAATTTTAGTTATGGGTGGTAGCTAATAACGAAAAGTTATTAGTTCCAGTGAGAGGTGAACTAAAAAATTAGGTAGTTAAATAATGCCCCACTCGGACACTTAGGTTCATGAGCAAATGGGCTCATGAGAAATTTTTCTCAGGTTAGTCCCAAAAAACCGGGCACGTATGCTAAGATTGGCTTCAAACTGAATGCAAATCAAAATCTATTCGCCATTCTTACCAAAATGATCGAAACTTTGTGGCATCCAATAAAGGTTCACACTTTTACAGCACCCGCACCCAACAATTTTACGGTTTGTAGTAACTATCGAAAATTTAAAATAAAGTTTAGGGGGGGGAAAAACAGGTCGAAAAGGAAAAAAAACTTGCTTCAGAAACCCCTCAGCAGATCAATACGCCTCCGTACCTCGTAATAGTTTCTGAGGTGTCCCAAAAGAGCTTCATCTGAATGTCAGTGCCGTGAGTCGACTAGGAACGAAATTAGCCTCAAAGGTTCTGAAACTGATCAGAGTCCCTCCATATTTTGTAATTGTATTGTAGATATCCAAAAAGAGCTACATTTCAGGTCTCAGCATCATAAGTCGATTAAGAAACAAATCAGGCTCAGAGGCCCCTCGGTTGATCAGTTTGCACTGATATAGAATTGGAGCTCCATTTCAAATTGCAGATCCGTAGGTTGTCATCACAATACCTGCGTAGATTTGGGCAACTGCAAAGGAAAAATTATTGGAATTAATTGAAACATATACTGTTTTCGACGTTTTACGCTACCTACGTCCTGATTTACTACATCTCACAATGAAATTTTTATTATTATCAAAACTATTTCAATGATCTATACGTCCATGTTATCTGTTGGTATCTTCAGATCAGGGGGACTAGTAAAGTGTAGATATTTTATTTAATTGCATATTGATGACAACCTACAGATCTGTAATTTGAAATGGAGCTCCTTTGTGATATATCTAGAATTCAATATCAGTACACACTGATCTGTTGAGGGACCTCTGAGCCTAATTTGTTTCTTAATCGATTAATGATGCCGAAACTGGAAATAGCTCCTTTTGGACATCTATAATATAATTACAAAATATGGAGGGACTCTGATCAGTTTCAGAACCTTTGAGGCTAATTCCTTTCCTAGGACTCACGGTACTGACATTTAGATGAAGCTCTTTTGAGACACCTCAGAAACAATTGCGAGATACTGAGGCGCACTGATCTGCCTCTGAGGCTAAATTCTTTATATACGATATAGATTCTTTATATACGATATAAACTCGTATATATATATATATATATATATATATATATATATATATATACTCTAGAAACCGTAAAATTGTGAGGTCCGGGATCTGTAAAGGTGTGAATCCTTTTGGGATGCCACCAAGTTTTGATCATTTACAATATATGATGTTTAGTATTAATTATAGACCAATGATCCTCATAGAAGGGCTATATAGTACACAAATAATAAACCTTTGTGTTATAATTTTCAGCGTTTTAATAAAATAACTGAACATATTGATATATAACGCATGCATAACAGGGACGTCCCCATGTATGTGTTGTATATTATTTTGGTAATTTTGGCGAATATAAGTATTGTATGATTTCCATTCAGTTTGAAGCAGGTTGTTGAGCTGATATGGTTACCTTCACATGTGCCTTCCTTTCGCTGTCTTTTGCTCTTATCGTGCTGGGCATTTGCTGGTCTTCACTTTCCTCAGATAAGCTTATCTAAATATTACTGTTGGATGCCCGCATACGATTAGAATCTCCAGCTCATCGCATCGCTCATCGCTCCCAGTATTTCTTATTGGTAATTCCTTCTACTTTAAAAAAGTGTCGAAGGTGAGCTCTAACATAGTTTACATATAAACCTTTTTGTGTTTCTTTACGTTGAACGTGGTTATTTCACACTTATTTCACAATGGCAGGGAAGGTGGTGGGGTAGTTAAAGCGTTTTGAACGTAACTGAACCAACTTGGGTTCTGAGTGGTCGAATACGTTTGGAGTGTTCTAACTTACATCACAGTCTACTTGAAAATTTTCAAATCTAACCCATATTACTCTAATTCATCTAAATAGACTACTTTTTTCAAATCTGAACTGGAGGGGAGGGGGATGTTAAAGCGTTTTGAAAGTCACTAAACCAACTGGGGATCTGAGTGGGCGAATATATCAGAATTACTTCAACTCATAAGGACTTTTTTGAATCAGATCCATTAGAGATGTCCCAAAATGTGATGGGTGAGGGGGGAAGGGGGGCTTGCGCATATGCAAGTCAACCTGTGCAACGCACGGATGAACAGCTAGTATAGTAAATAAATTAAAAGAAACTTTTACTTACGGAATAATCAATCTTTAATGACATTAAATTTTTAAAACACGGTTACACTGGATGACCGAACATTTGCTAAAATATAATTTCAATTATATTTAAATATAACTAACTATATGTAGGTGATTATGAACTTCTAGTAAACAGTATGTGGGCCGAGTGCCACACACAAATCAATTCCAACACATTTACGTACCTAGGTACCTGCCCAACAGCTAAAAATTTATGAGATATTTATTTATATTTTCATTTATTCATTAATCTATTTATTTATTTTGTTTTATTTTTTAATTTGATTTTTGATTTCTACGCATCTTGAAACGCAAATCAACAAATTTTCAGGAGGGGTTAAACTTATTCTTGGTCGATTCCAAAGGTTAATTACTGAAAATATTATGCTAAAAAATTATTGGGTTGTAAGCATTGTTTACATTAGGTACGCTGTGTGTGAACAATAGTAAAACTAAATGAAAATCAATAAATTCCATTATCAGGGATTCTAAAATCAAATCATTATTAAAACGCTGATTATTCCAAGACAGAGGTTTATTCTTTCCTTACTTCACTATGTACTGGCCGCTCGACCGGGGTGACCAAAGCACATTCATGTAGGTGGAAATTGCAAATATATGAAGAGTCCAGTTCATGAATACTTTTTGGGTGTGTGTTTTACTCGAGAATACACGAAAATCATAACATATCTTATCAACAATGGCTAAACAAAATGATTTACCTACTATCACTTTAAGTTCACACAATTTTGATTGGTTGAAAGTTCGATTTGACGCATTGGTTGACTGATTACAGGAAGTACGAGTATTTATTCTGAAGAAACTCGAAGCAGAGACGAAAACAACTTCCAGGGAATTCCTGCACTCTGTCCTTCGCCTATAGGTAATCCAACTGATTTAAACGAAATAGATTTTAAAGAAAAAGCTATTGCGCTTAAGATAATGTAACGAATAACGGACAAGGTACACAAAAAAATACACTTAAATTAAAGGTATCTCGCACTATGGCGTACGTATGATTATACAAAGGTATATTATTTCCAGTGCTCGATTTCAAGAAAAAGAGGTGCCGTAACTGCCAGGCAGCCATATTCCACCAGTTATGATTTTCTCCCATGCTAATATTTTCTTTTCTCCCAAAGTTGTAGCCCTTAGGGAGTGTGATCGGATTAACTTACTGCGTTTCGGATGGTTTCATTCGATTCTTTGGAATAATAACTATCCATTAATGACCACCAACAAATTTACCTTAAAACTTTTCTAGATCTAGATTTTTTCAATACTTCAGCCTTTGAATGTTCAATATTGATGGTTCTAAGACCAATCAGACTCCAAATGCCATTTAAAATCAAAGTTTCATAAACTTTGGTCCAGTATTTCCATAGAAAAGCACTAAATGGCGTAAGACGGATTGTTTTTAGAGGTGAACACTCTTTTACAGGGACCTAAAAATGAAATACACTGACAAAGACATGGCACAGAACCTTCCTCGTGGCTTCAACAAAAAAATTAAGTTCACGCATGCGCTTATTCAACCATGATGAAACTGATAGGGAGCCATCTAGGACTAAATTCACACTATTCCACCCACTACCTGAAAATTGCATTGAAATCTGATCAAAATTGTGGAAGCTATGGCTGTTGAAAGGAAATATAGAAAGACAAACGCTCGCACATGCACACAGCGTACCGCAGATTCAATCATGATGAATGTCGTAAGGGACCTCGAGGGACCTACCCCGCATCAACCCAGAAAGCCTGACTAAAATCTGTTCAACATTAAAGTACTTACGACTATCAAAAGAAAATTACTTTCACGCATACGCAGAGCGTACCGCCAATTCAATCATGATGAAACTAATAGGAGACCATCTAGGGCTAAACCCAAAGTAGTCCTGAAAATTTCATTTTTAATCCATTCGGAATTATGGAAGTTAAGGCAGTCGCAAGGAAATATAGACAGACAACTGCTCGCGCATGCCCAGAGCGTACCGCCAATTCAATCATGATGAAACTAATAGGGGACCATTTAAGGGTAAACCCACAGTAGTCCTGCATATTTCAATAAAATCCAATCGAAATTGTGGAAGTTATGGCTGTGGCAAAGAAATGTAGACTGACAGACGGACGGACGGACAGACAGGCACGACAAATTTGTTCAGAAGGCCATGAAATGCAAAATGCGAGTGGATTTTGATTTTAGAGCACGAAATATTGTTTTCATTTTGAATGTGAAAACAAAGCTTCCGCTGCCTTGCAGACTAGGAAACAAAATGTTACAACATATTGTCACAAAATATTGCCATGGAAAAACGTAGTGGCGGATGTAATTTCTTTTCTATTCAAGCTATGAAGCTGAAATTTGAATTGGAAAACCCTTTAGACGACTGCAAACGAATCTTGGTCTAAAACCCTCAGATCAGCTGAATGAGATCCGGAGCTAAGTTCTTTATTATTCGAAACAAAAGTTGTGACGGATCTCATTTCTTTGCTATTCAAGCTATGAAGCTGAAATTTCAAATACAGAACCCTTGGGACGTCTAAAAACGAATCGTGACCTGGCCCCCCTAAGTCAGCTGAGTAAAATCCGTATCTAATTTCATTGCTATTCAGCCTATGAAGCTGAAAATTGAAATTGAGGCTCATGGGACATCTAGAAACGAATCATAAAGTCTCGAGCCCACTAGATCTACTGAGTTAGCTCTGAAGTTAATTTCTTTTCTATTCAACGAGCCAAAAATCTAGAACACCCCCCCCCCCCCCCCCCCCCGCAGATCAGCTGTGTGAGATCCATAGCTACGTTCTTTGCTATTCAACCTATGAAGCTGAAATTTTAAGTGGAGCGGGTTCCACGTCCCTCCAATGTTTTGCCGAGACTCATGGTGAAAGCAAAAGGGGGTCCAGGGTCTCCCCAGGGGGTGAAGGGACTGAGCCCCTTGCGAGGCGTGCAGCGGCGTTTATTCATTTATATATTCATTAATCTATTTATTTATTTTGTTTTATTTATTAATTTGATTATTGATTTCTACGCATCTTGAAACCCAAATCAACAAATTTTGAGGAGGGGTTAAACTTATCCTTGGTCGATTCCAATGGTTCATTATTGAAAATAATGTGCTAAAAAATTATTGGGTTGTAAGTATTGTTTACATTAGGTACGCTGTGTGTGAAAAATAGTAAAACTAAATGAAATTCAATAAATTCCATTGCCAGGGATTCTAAAATCAAATCATTATTAAAACGCTGATTATTCTAAGAATTCTAAGACAAAGGTTTATTCTTTCCGTACTCACTATGTACCTACTGGCCGCTCGACTGGGGTGACCAAAGCACAAACATGTAGGTGGAAATTGCAAATATATATATGAAGGTTCCAATTCATGAATACTTTTTGGATGTGTGTTTTATTTGAAAATACACGAAAATCATATCATATCAACAATGGCTAAACGAAATGAGTTAGCTACTATCACTTTAAGTTCACACAATTTTGATTGGTTGAACATTCGATTTGACGCATTGGTTGATTGATTGCAGCAAGTATTTATTCTGAAGAAACTCAAAGCAGAGACGAAAACAACTTCCAGGGAATTCCAGCACTCTGTCCTTCGCCCATAGGTAATCCAACTGATTTAAACGAAATAGATTTTAAAGAAAAAGCTATTGCGCTTAAGATAATGTAAGGAATAACGGACAAGGTACTGCAAAAAACACACTAAAATTAAAGGTATCTCGCACTATGGCGTCCGTATGATTATACAAAGGTTTATTATTTCCAGTGCTCGATTTCAAGAAATAGAGGTGCCGGAACTGCCAGGGGGCGGTCCAGGGGTTCTCCCCGGAAATTTTGGAAAATAAAGGTCTTAAAAAGGACGTTTTAGTCGTTTTTAAGGTCTTAAATTTGATTCAAAAAGTTGTCGAATTGTCTTGATTTTATTTTGATTTTTTATTTGGTGGTTTTGGGAATTTTATTGAACTTAAACTTTTTAATGAACACAATGAAAAGTAAAGGGCCATTCCAGACACCATTCCAGACGATAACTCTCTTTCGGATTGAGATAAAAATTCCGTTCTTGTACCAAGAAATCAAGCTTTCCAAATGAAGGATTAGTTCGTTGGCCAGCAATTTTTGAGCACATTAATTTGGTCAAATTTCAAAAAATATGCTAAATAAAAAAAAACACTAAAAATGGCTGAAAAAACTGCCAAAATCGTTAAATATATAATTTGTAGCAGAATTTAAATTATCAACGATTTAACAGGACATTAAAAAAATTTTGCACAAAATCATGCCGAAAAACTTACTTAAATTTAATTATCATTTGCTGAAAAGTTTATAAAAACTGCAGATAAATCTAAAAATACAGTCTTTTTGAATCGCCGAATTTTATATAGTCCGAGTTTTTGCCATAAAATTGGTTTTTAACATTGAAGTCGAAAAAATTTTTGTCTTCCAAAATCGAAATTTCTACTTGTTTTTTACGTTTCAGAACTTTTGATCAATTTGGGTTCAATGTTTGTCTGTCTATCTTCTTCTTCGTCCTCTTCCAATTTTGCCAGAGTCTTGTAGACCATGATAGGCGAAGGTTCCTTAATTTCCTGATGTCTACAGCTCGATGTTTTCGTTAACGAGAAATTCGTATACCTCTTATAGGATCTCCTGCTTGAAGTCATTTTTAATGAGTTCTTGGAAAGATGATGCTCGCTGTTTCTCTAGTATTTTCCTTCTTTCCTGTTCGTGCTTTGTAAATGTGTTCAATATTATGATCTACGTCTTGTTTATGATTTCTCAGGCTCGCATGCTGAGTCGTTCCGGTAGTGCATGAGATGTCTACAATAGTTGGTGTGGCCGTGCCATATAAGTACCCTGTTGATGGTCGTGATATATTTATTGCCTTTTGTTGTGATATTGTTGTACCAAGGTTGTTGTAGGTTTTCCGGGACTTTGTTTATTGTCCATCCTCCAACTGTCATTGTCAGTTCGTGTCATTCGCTGAGGTCTTTATAGCTTCTGTGATTTCGTCATGTGATAAAACTGCTGGTGTTGCAGTTAGGGGGTGGTCTGTTGTGCAGGCTCGGCGGACAAGAAAGTCGCTCAGGTCGTGTAGGGGCAGAGAGATATATCCTGGTATCCATTGTAAGGTGACAGGCTGACTAGTTTTGTGATGGAGAACCTTGGCATATTTGATTATTATGAAAAATCTTATTTGGGTTGTCTTATCTTCCATGATTATGTTTCGGACACTTGTAATTACAAATTTAGAATAACTGAAAATTACAATAGGTTTACCTTCTGTGTGATCAGTAATTATAGGTTGGAGCCCCTTAAGTATAGCTAAAGCTTCTGCTGTGAATATAGAGCATAGTTAATTAATTTTGAATCCTTCTCCGCTTTTGTGTACTGGACAAAAGTAGGCTGAAGCGCACGCTTCATTTTGTTTAGACCCATACGTATATATCGTGGTACACTCTTTATACTCGCTGATGTGTTGTAGTCTTAATTGTTTTAGCGTGGGAATCTAAATTTCCTTTGATTTTAATTGACGGTATGCTATCCACTGCATGAATCTGTTGGCAGTTTCCCACTCTAAACCGTAGGTCTTCATGTTCGTACAACACTATGTCGTTGTTTTTGATCATGTTTGTGATGAGTAAGAATCGATCTTTGAGTAAATTATAACGATGTGGATAGGTAGTTATTATAGAGATGAATGCATGTGATAGGATTGTTACTTGGGGGTCTTCAGAGTTCTTTCGTAAGATGGTTTTGTCTGTGCTGCTTTGAAAATTAGCTCTCATATATTGTATTTGTGTTATCGTGTGAAATAACGGAATAGAAAAAGATTTTACTGCTCCTTTGATCTGACGTAATGCATGGTTTTGTAGTTTTTGAAATCCCTTTAGTACTTGGACAGCTCCTCAACCATATGTGATAATTCCATAATTTATTTTTGGGAGTATTAAACTTTTATACAGTATCATCTGGACGGATGGGTGGTTTCCCCAAGTGTATCCTTTAAGATCTTCATGGCGTTTATGTCCTTAATGCATCTCATTTTTATGTAATCCCAATGTTTTCTGCCACTTAGTTTGTTATCGAAATGTATTCCCAAATATTTTTGATTTGTTTGCGGGGTGAGTTTGTTGTATCTATATCCTAACTGTACAACATAGTCCTGCCTCTGATGAGTTGAGAGCGGGTCAAAGAATGTTCTATTTTTGTTTTAGTTCAGTTTATATCGAGGTCCAGGTTTCTTAGCCCTTTGATTAAAGTATTCATATGTGTAGTTGTTGTTTTAAAGATATTCTCATTAACGTGTTTTACTCTGGTTAGTAGAGAAAAATCAGCTGAATATGATAATAATACGGTTTCCTCATCGAATCTGTTACTATGTAGAGGTGCTACATAAATATTGAATAAAATTGGGCTTATCACACTCCCTTGGTCTAGTCCTTGTGATCCATGGTTAATATTTATTCCATCGGAGTATGATATGGCTCCAAAGAAGTTAGCAACCCATGCCACTATGTTGGGACTAAAGTTAGCATGCATCATGTTCCGTACATGTTTGTCAATGTTTGTGAAGTTGTATGCTCCTGTTATATCGACAAACCTTGCCATGGTGGTTTTTCCGTCTGCTAGTGCATTTAATGTTTCCAGCTGGGTTCAAATTAAATAGTTCTATGTGGCCTTCTTCTTTCTAAAACCATACCGGTTGGTTCTCAATATTCGTTAATTTTCTGCATGTATTTCTATTCGAATTCTGACAATTTGTTCATAAGCTTTACCATACAGGAAATGAGGGAGAGTGGGCTGGAGCTGGCTTCGTTAATTTCTTTTGTTCCCGGTTTTTTGAGATAAATTACTTTCACTTCTTGCCACTATCTGATCATTAAATCATTGTTAAGGCATTCATTCATCATTTTACTAAGAATACTTTTCTATTAAGGGGAAGATGTTTGCATTAACGAGAAAAAAAGTCTAATCCGGGTGCAGTGTTTTTTGTCTTTTTTGGAGATTTTCTCCATTTTCTTGAGAGTGAATGATGGAGTGGAGGCAACTTTATCTAATATGATGGCGGGTATGACTGGCTTTGGTTTCGTTAGTTGGTCTATTTTGTTTCTATATACTAATGTGTGTACATGGGGTGATACAAATGTCGTATTTTCTCTGAATGTACCATTAATGATTGATAACATTTTCCAGGCTGAGGGTATTCCGGATTGTTCTTCATTATTATGTATTAAGTTGTTGGCATAATTCCTCCCAGGCTAATCTTTTTTCGTTAATTACTATGGTTTTTGTTTGTTTAATGGCTTCTTTTAATCATTTGTAATTTCCTATCTATGGTGTGTCGTAATATGTCTTGCATGCTTGTTTTCTTCTATCAACTGCCTCTTGTACTATTTCATTCCACCATGGGTACATTTTGATGTGTTTGTTGTGAATTTTCTTTAGTATGTGATTATTTGCAGCTTCAATTATGGTATTTTCTAGTTCATCATATTTTATCTTAAGTTGTTGATATTTATGTTTTCTGTATTCCATCCCTTGATTTTGTCGTACATTCCTTCTGAGTATTTGTTACATTTAGCTTTCCGGATATTCCATCTTTCCGGGGTGTGATTTGGGGAAAATTTTATGTTTTTAACTGTAATTAGTATAATTTTTTTGATCGCTGCCCAGCGTGTTAATCATTGTTGTCCAGTTTATCTGACTTGCTATGTTGAAACTGGCGAAAGTGACATCAGTCACTGATTTGTTTTCTTGTGGTTTGGTTACCCTGGTAGAGACCCCGGTGTTCACAAAGAAATAACTAGAGTTGTGGTTAGAGTTGTGGCTTTCCATTATGTGCTCTCCTCTGGTGTTGGTTATTCCAGAGCCCTAGGTCGATTGTTTTTGGAGCTGCATAAACGTTTGTTAAGGTCATTATATTTTGTGGGAGTTCTATTTGCAACACCTGCTTTTCGATCTGCTGTTTGATGTAAGATAGTTCTTGATTTGTAATTGAAATGTGGTGTTATTTTTCACTACAGCTGGTAGGCCCCTGTTTCCTAGCATGTTTGGGTTATCCAGTCTTTCAACGTTGTACCCCTTAATTTGATGATGACAAACGTTTTTTTCATAAAGTCACAAAATTTGAACTTTGGACAAATTTCCCACCTTCTAAATCATGTTAAAATTTTTCATTTTGCCATAAAAAGATAGGAAATTCAATGTTCTTTCCAATGGTATCCCCAAATTTGAATTTACAGCAAATTAAGGGAAGTATGACCGTTTTAGCGACAAAAAATCGAAAACATGAAAAAATCTTAGAAATTAAATTGTTCGAAAACAAGGCGTCTAAAGAAAAATCTCTATGAGGAACTACCGATAAGAAATGAGCTCTAGAACTGATCCTCAGAGTTTTATGACCTTAAGCCGGGACACCCTGTATAATATGATAAGTTAGAAAATTCGCTCATACCTACATACGATCATGCTATATGACTGAAACTTTCAGCCTTTTTTAGTGACTTTTTGAGCACTTTTTTGAAATTTGACTAATTTAATGAGCTTAAAAAGTACTGGCCAACGAACTCATCCTTTCATTTGGAAAGCTTGATTTTTTGGCGCAAGAACGGGATTTTTAGCTCAATCCGAAGGAGAGTTATCGTCTGGAATGGCTCATAAGTCATAAGTATGTATGTATATATAAGCGCAAACTCTGGGAATAGTTTCAGAATGCCTCAAAACGGATGTTAGTGAAGAAATTTTTCAAGAATGTTGATTTTAAAAATTTCCAAGCCATTGCAATAGCTTTTTCTACGAAAATTCGCTAAAACTTAATCGTATGTTTGTAACTACCTTTAAGGGTAATAAATAGAAGTAAGTAATAGACTTTTGTATCTGTGCCATGCTACGCCTATGCTTCGGTTCATCCCAGTGATGGAGTGGCTACTTTGCTGGACTCTTACGGATTTCACAGCATTGAGAGCATGCGCGTACTGTTTCTATATCTCGGTCAATGTTATGCCAGTAGCAGTAGCGGTGTGCGAGCTGCTTCATCTTCGTAATCCCTACGTGTGTCGTGGAGTTCTTTTAGAACGGTGTCTCTCATGATGATGGTATGACCACACGATTCCCCCGGAAGATCACGCCGTCTACAACGTATATTTAATGTTCTATAACTTCCCCGTCAGTAGGTCGTTTTTGAGGTTTGGCTACATGTTGGCGGTTGCAGTCTCTACAGCAATCTTGAACTCAGTTTTTGAATCAGTATCCACGATTTGATTCGTTGTCTGAATGTAGAATTCGTCTATGTCATTTGGTTCTGTGATGTGTCTGGTTAGAGGAGCCGTGAAAAGTAGTCTACATTTTTGTGTAGCTCGGAATTCCGATGTTCAACTTTATAATTGATGTTATTTTTTATTACAGCTGCTAGGCCCCTGTTTCCTTGCATGTTTGGGTTACCCAGTCTTTCGATGTTGTACCCCTTTATTGAATATTCTGGATAAAGGTTTGTTGTCAGTTATCAGTGAGAACGGTCTTCCATAGAGATATATTAAGAACTTTTTCAAGTTCCAATATATACTAAGGGCTTCTCGATCCAACTGGGCTTCTCGATCGTTTGTGATATCTGGCTTTCAGGTGAAATGGCTACATGTAGGTATGCATTTTGTAAGTCTTAACTGAAAAAATGTTGTGAACAGCCTCTTCGATGTTCGGTATGGGGTAGTGAGAATCTTCGAGCTGTGGCTTAAATGTTAGGTTATAGTCTAAACAAATCCTCACTTTCCCATCCGGTTATGGGATCACAACTAGAGGAGATCCCCAGTCGGATGTATCCACTTTATTAATGATTCCCTGCTGATCCAGGGAGTTTTACTCTCCTAATTTATCTCTAAGTCCAAACGGGATGGTTTGGTCCTTAAGGAATCGAGGCTTTGCATTTTCCCTGAGTTTCAGTGAGCAAGTGACGTTAGGTATGCATCTAACTTCTGGTTTGACAATTTCCTGAAATTTAGCAAGAATGTTCTCGATTCCAGTGGATGAGGGTGTCACTGAGTGTTTAAAGTCATGTGTTTCGGTGGTCAGGGTTCTCAAGGTTAATCTTGAGCTTTCTAATCTAAGAACGACCAAGCAGTGGTGTCAAGCTCTCCTGAACAATATACAGTTCATCAGAAGACGATATTCCATTAAATTGAATTGGTACAGTAGCTTTCCCGATCGGTTTGAATATTTGTTTTGTGTACGATCGAAGTTGAACGTCGGTAATTCTTATTTTATTATTCGTACCAAATTTTTCGAAACAAGCCTTGGATAGGATTGTGATTCCTGCTCCCGAATCTACTTCGAATTTTTGGAAATTTCCCCCAATTTTTACTGTCACATAGAATCGATCTGAATCTTTGCTCGTTTAAAAAGATTTAGTGGAGTCGTTAATTTCATAAATATCTCAGACACTTACTGTTGGGTCTGGTTCGTCAGCATTAATTTCGTGTATTCCTTTCCTACTTTTGATTTTCGTCAGAGTTAGAATGCAAAATCTACTCACATCCCCTGGTTTTGAACACTCCCCACATTCTAATTCCGATGGATCAATTCTGTACGTCGATGTCCCATGATTATTTCTTTCACATCTCAGGCATAATCCCTAGATTCCAAGCTCAGCCAGATTTGCTCAGGATTTTCATTGAACGGAGGAATAGGAATTATGTCCTGTATCGTGGTGTTTATAATTTGGAGTATACTTTGTTCGTGAAATCTTGTTAATTGTTGTTCCCGAAGAGGTGCTAGGCGATGAAATCTCTATATTTTCCGATTTTGACGTCTCAAGGGCTATGGCCATTTCAAGAGCACTATCAAAACTAAGGTCTTGCACAGAAACCAGGAGCAGTTTTTCTCGAATCGTGCTATCTGTGAGGCCCCTTATGAATTGAGCGCGGAGGGATTCGTCTGGTGGGGATTTGGCGCAATTTGGGGCCCAAGCAATTGAATTCACAAGAAGCAGTGAACGTGCGTAATTTAATTGGAAATTTAAACAAGGTTTCATTTTCAAGTTGGAATGTCGATAAAAATCTATGCTGTGCAACCACTAGGTTCGGCTTGGGGCATAGGTGCTTCACTAGGAGATCAGTATTCTCTTGATATGTCTTGGGAGTAAGCGTTTCTGGTGCGGACAGTGTGTTTACAAGTTGAAAGTATTTACTTCCAATAGAATTGAGCTATTTTTTCGCGCGAGTTGTGGAGTTTGATATTCCGCGAAGTACGAAAAAGTTCGTTATTCTTTCTTGATAACTCGTAAACGGCTCCGTATTCTCATCGTCATCCTTTCTCTCTCACCGACATTCCTGAGCCCCTGAACCCAAAAGCACCACGAGGAATCCAGCAAGCTTCAGTTCATTTCAAACAGTCCCCTAGTTAGAAGTTCCTAATTAAACACCTTTCTATTTGCTTTAATACAGTGTCATTATATCAAAGAACCTACTTCCTGGTATTATTTGAATTATTAATAATATTCAAATGGTAGGCACTGACAGTTTTTTTAACCAGTATAATGCAGATACCGCTACCCAATCTGATATTGACGTGATAGAGAAAATAATGAAAACTACCGACTCGGGTTTGAATATGTAATCTGATTCAAAATCTCAAATAACTCCCGTGGTGGACCATCACGTCCTATCACTAGCACACTTCTCAACAGATTTATCCATTTGAAGCCATTTACAACGATGAGGAGGTAATCATTTCATATATTCGTGGTTGACAAATGAACATCAAATAAGGGATATTAATGTTCTGGCTGTGGAATGATTAATTTTACAAGCGGTTGCAATCATGTTCGAAATATCAATTATAAAGAATGATCACCTCTTTGTAAGCAATTATTCAAATAACCATGCTCATTACTTAGCTTGTCGGCCACGCACTTCTCAGTAGTTAACATAATATGGTTGGATGAATCGAGAGCTTTCGAACGATTGATCAACGAATTATGTGGGATGAAAAATTACGAAGTACCATTTTCCAAGCAACGACTCGATTGTAAGCGGAAATCATCATAAAGTGGTGACCTGAAGGTCGGAAAATGGAAATGTCCTGTTAATCATTATTAACCCTATGCAGCCCACTAACGTGGAATATTGGGCGCCTGTACTTTCCGTTGCTGCTATTCAACCTTAAATATCGGGCTACTTGTCCTTTCCATTGCTGCCGGCCGCTCACAATAGCTGTTCTGAGACCCGCGCTCATTCACTGTCTAACTAAGAGCGTTCAGTGTGTGATTTCTATTAGGATTCTCACCATATCAGTTGCTGAGAGGGATGGTATCCATAAAATTGTTGGCACGAAAGGATTAAATGATAAAATGTCTTTAGCAACCCTCAATATTCGAAGTTTTAATTATTATGAACAGAATCACAAAGGTTCATTATCGAAAACAATGGACCAATAATGAACATCCGGCTCGAAGGACCAAAAATATTACTGAGAATAGGTATAAAAACTAGATAAATAATAGCCACTTAAAGTAGGAAAAATGAGTGAACAACTTGGTTGAAGTCTCAAAAGCGAAATCATATATTTTTCAGAACATGTGAAAATAAAGCGTTCTTTAGTTAGTTACTAAACAAATTAATAATGGGAAATTTGATTTCTAAAAATAAAGACAAAATTATGAAGTCGTAACACCATTATTTACTTTGAAATAGATTTAAGACAAATAGGCTAGGCTCCAATAGTTGAATTCGCTTTAAGGAGTTTCCTCTGAAGCTAGGTAATATTAGCAAGGCTTCGCAAATTATAGGAGGGACGCCCTAATGAAATTGGTGACCGTGACGCGACGGTCGGAAAATGGAAATGTCCTGTTATTCATTATTAAATTATAAAAAAAGTTACACTATCTTGTGTCTTACAGACCAACTTGGAAGTACATCGGCGACATTGGGCTGCATTTGGGACTTGCGAGTTATAGCCACTGAGAACGAATGGTCAGCAATTTGCCACGTACGCGAGTGCTTGATGGTTAATAAAACATACCTTTGTGTGAGTAACATTTTTCACCATTTGTGCACTAAGTTTTTATTGTACATGATTCCAGTGAGCAATCCTTCGGCGAGTGTCCTACCGGAGTTCCGTAGCAGACCTAAACCCGCCAGCCCGACAGCAGGTAAACAAACTTCAATATTTTATTGTTGGAACATCTGTCAAAGTGATCAATACTAATAGCAGTTCTGGTATGATTTACTGTGCAAGTTTCAGTTGCGAAAAAACGCCCAATAGGAAACGATTCCCATAGCGTTCCTGGACCAAGTTCACAAACTACAGGTACCTATACTAATTATAACGTAATCCACTTCAAACGTTATTTCAAAGTTAGATCATATAATCTTCTATTTGCATCTATTACTAGAATAACCAGATGGCTGACAGAAAAAAAAAAATTGAGACATTCTCATGAAAACTAATCAATGGTATAGTTTAATTTTTTTTTAAAATTCATTTCATGTTTTTAATAAATTACAGAACAGCACCAAACGTAATGTATTTTAGAAGCATTGGCATATTACCTTTAGCCCGTAAGATACTAGCTCTGTTAAATCATAGAACAAATCCTGTGATTTTTTACAAGTTTCATATAGTTTGATCTAGTATTTGTAACGTATTGAGAGCGCCCCAGAGGTGCAATGGGGGCGTATATCCGCACTCATATGATTTTCCGGTTCTCGGATCCTCATTTATTGCCAACCACAGCAATTCAAAAACGTGAGAATGAACGCCTGGCGCCAAAGCGACGGACGAGCAGCGCATTCTCTTGAATCTCGCGGGAACTGTCACACTCCCCCCCTTAAAAAACATACTTGATTGAAGAGCAAGTATGTAAACTAGGTGGAATAGTTTACTGGTTGAGAACTGATGCTCACTAATAAATGGCTGCATTGGCGATTGAGGATAAAAAGGAGAAATTAAAACATGATGGATTGTCAATGAAGCTTCATATGAAGTATTCATTAGGTAATTAACCCCCAGTCAAAGATTGGAACAATCGGAAATAATATAACTTGCTCAACCAGGAGACTTACAGTGGGGACCTGACCGCTTTGGTGACTTATGAAAATGGGAAGTATGCCCTGGGGAAATAACTTGCTCAACATTGGAGACTTACAGTGGAAGGTGACCACAATGGGGACTTATGAAATAGGGAACGATGCCCTGGGTTTCTGAACAATGCCCTTGGAAGAAATTAAGTATGTTAAAAGAAATAATATGAGGGGAAAAATTGAGAAATTATTAGTCAAGAACCAATGAAAGTATTTATGTATCCAAGGGAGTATAATGGGTATTCCTTCTGGGAACCCGGGCCAGGTTTCTTCTGAAACATTAACGCCCCAAATAGTGGATCGGATTACTAGGCGTCAGCCGTCCATAATCCTAACCACGCTCTCACTACCATGTAACAGACTTAGAGCGCCTCAGAGGTGCAATGGGGGCCTAAATCCGCACTCATAGAGAGAGAGAGGGGTGTGACAGTACCATAAGAGATACAACTCGTACTTATAGCATATGTGCTATGTTCGGAGAAGATAATTTTCCGCGTGAGATGGACGCCTGGCGCCAAAGTGACGGACGCGCAGCGCATTCTCTTGGATCTCGAGGGAACTGTGTCATATTTTCGGAGAAAAGCCGCGGACAGCGGATGGAGGGATTTTGTTATTCAGTTTTTGGACTCTACGCATCATCAAACATAATCCAAAAAATGTTCAGTCCTACGGTTTCATACCTACAGTTTTTGTTGACAGTACGTGGCCGTAAGGCGTAGTTAGCTGATGCGAAATGATTAACAGGACGTTTCCATTTTAGGACCGTCGCGTCACGGCGGAAATTTCGATTTTCACGTACAACCACTGCGTTACTAGGGAAGTGTAACTCCCTTAGTTCTCATAGCAGGAAAATCGTTCGCCACTTTTTGGAATGCTCTCGTTTTGTCACAATATCTCATGATCCTTAAGTTTCTGTAGTTTCAAGGGAAGCTGATTTATTACGCTAAATTAAAGACTAATATTGATATTGACCATAATGAACTAATAATGTGTAAAATTAATCATCATTAAATGATCTGACTGTAGAATGATTAATTTCACAGGCGATTGCAATCATGTTCACAATATCAATTATTGAGAATGATCACCTGTGTGTAAACCATTATTCAAATAACCATGCTCATTACTCAGCTTGTCCGCCACGCACTTCTCAGTAGTTAACATAATATGGTTGGATACATCGAGAGCTTTCGAACGAATGATGAACGAATTTTTGATGAAAAATTACGAAATACAATTTCCCAAGCCACGACACGATTGTAAGTGGAAATCATCAGAAATTGGTGACCGTGACCTATCGGTCGGAAAATGGAAATGACCTGTTAATCATTATTAACCCTATACAGCCCACCAACGTGGAATATTAAGCTACTTGTCCTTTCCATTGATGCCGGCCGCTCAGAATAGCTGTTCTGAGACTCGCGCTCATTCACTGTCTAACTAAACCCGTTTAGTGTGTGATTTCTATTAGGAGTCTCATCATATTGGTTGCTGAGAGGGATGGTATCCATGAAAAATGTTGGCTAGAAAGGATTAAATGATAAAATGTCTTTAGGAACCCTCAAAATTCGAAATTAACGTTTTAAATATTATGAACAGAATCACAAAAGTTTATTACTGAAAACAATAGACCAATAATAATGAAAAAAGATTGGATAATATTAATCTCAATACCATTGTTTACTTTGAAATAGATTTAAGACAAATAGGCTAGGCTCCAATCGTTAAATTCGCTTTAAGGACTACCCTCTGAAGCTAGGTAATATTAGCAAGGCTTCGCAAATTATAGGAGGGACGCAATTTTGAAATTGGTGACCGTGACGCAACGATCGGAAAATGGAAATGTCCGGTTAATCATTATTAAATTATTTAAAAAGTGACATTATCTTGTCTCTTAAAGAAAAACTTGGAAGAAAATCGGCGACATTGGGCGGCATTTGGGACTTAGGAGTTTCAGCCACTGAGAACGAATGTGCGGCAATTTGCCACGTACGCGAGTGCTTGATACTTAATAAAACATACCTTTGTGTGAGTAACATTTTTCACCATTTGTGCACTAAGTTTTTATTATACATGATTCCAGTGAGCAATACTTCGGCGAGTGTCCGACCGGAGTTCCTTAGCAGACCTGAACCCGCCACCCCGACAGCAGGTAAACTAACTTCAATATTTTATTGTTGGAAGATCTGTCAAAGTGAATTATACTAATAGCAGTTGTGGTATGATTAGTGAAATGTTTATTGTTTTAAAAATCAGTTACATAACTGTAGGGATATGTGGGTGCCTGTTTTGTAAATAATAGCAAACTTCAGTGGAAGTTTAGAAATATCGTGATATGATCTTCGAAGTAACCAAATGGTATGATATAGTATAGGATCACGTAGATTTATTACATATAAAGTTTATAATAAAAATTTACTTTGCAAGTTTCAGTTGCGAAAAAACGCCGAGTAGGGAACGATTCCCAAAGCGTTCCTGGACCAAGTTCACAAACTACAGGTATACTAATTATAACGTAACCCACTTCAAACGTTATTTCAAAGTTAAATCATATAATCTTCTATTTGCATCTATTACTAGAATAACCAGATAGCTGGAAGAATAAAAAAGTTATGGCATTCCCATGAAAACTAATCAATGGTATAGTTTAATTTTTTTTTTTTTTTTTTTTTTTTTTCATCTTTTTATTAAATTACATAACAACACCAAACGTAACGTATTTTAGAAGTATTGGCATATTACTTTTTGCCCGTAAGATACTAGCTCTGGTAAATCATAGAACAAATCCTGTGATTTTTAACAAGTTTCATATAGTTTGATCTAGTATTTTCGGTGAAAAGCAGAGGATTTTTTTTATTCAGTTTATGGACTCTACGCATCTTCTAACATAAACCCATACATTTTGAGGGGGTGTTGAAATTTTTGTTTTCTTGTTCGGTTACAAAGGTTCACTATTGAAAATACTGAAGGTAAACCATCAGTTCTATAGTCTGATCATGTGATAACATTGAGTTTTTGCTTATAACGGAAGCTGACTCTACGTGGCCGTAAGGCGTAGTCAGCTGATAGGACATGATCAACAGAACGTTTCCATTTTCCGACCGTCATGTCAGGGCGAAAATATTGATTTTCACGCACAACCAATGCGTTACTACGGATGTGTAACTACCTTAGTTCTCTTAGCAGGAATATCGTTCGCCACTTTTTGGAATGCTCTCGTTTTATCACAACATCTCATGATCCTCAAGTTTCAGCAGTTTCAAGGGAAGCTTATTTATTACGCTAAATTAAAAACTAATATTGCTAAAGACCCAATTCTGAACTAACAATGTGTAAAATTAATCATTATTAAATGATCTGACTATAGAATGAATAATTTAACAGGCGATTGCAATCATGCTCATCAAATCAATTATTGAGAATAATCACCTGTGTGTAAACAATTATTCAAATAACCATTCTCATTACTCAGCTTGTCGGCCACGCACTTCTCAGTAGTTAACATAATATGTTTGGATAAATCGAGAGCTTTCGAACGAATGATCAACGAATTTTGTGGGATGAAAAATTACGAACTACCATTTCCCAAGCAATGACTCGGTTGTAAGCGGAAATCATCATACATTGGTGACCGAGACCTGATGGTCGGAAAATGGAAATGTTCTGTTAATCATTATTAACCCTATGCAGCCCACCAACGTGGAATATTGGGCGCCTGTACTTTCCGTTGCTGCTATTCAACCTTAAATATTGGGCTACTTGTCCTTTCCATTGCTGCCGGCCGCTCATGATAGCGGTTCTGAGACTCGCGCTCATTCACTGTCTAACTAAGCCCGTTTAGTGTGTGATTTCTATTAGAATTCCATCATATCAGTTGCTGAGTGGGATGGTGTCCATAAAAAATGTTGGCACGAAAGGATTAAATGATAAAATGTCTAGCTACCCTCAAAGTTTACGTTTTAAATGTTATGAACAGAATCACAAAGGTTCATTAGGTATACTAAAAACAATAAACCAATAATGCACAAAGATTGGATAATATTAATCTCAATACCATTATTTACTTTGAAATAGATTTAAGACAAATAGGCTAGGCTCCAATCGTTGAATTCTATTTATGAACTTCCCTCTGAAGCTAGGTAATATTGGCAAGGCTTCGCATATTATAGGAGGGACGCCCTATTGAAATTGGTGACCGTGACGCGACGATCGGAAAATGGAAATGTCCTGTTAAATCATTAATAAATTTAAAAAAAAGTTACACTATCTTGTGTCTTACAGAGCAACTTGGAAGTACATCGGCATTGGGCGGCATTTGGGACTTAAGTCTTTCAGCCACTGCGAAGGATAGTGCGGCATTTTGCCGCGTACGCTAGTGCTTGATGGTTAATAAAACATACCTTTGTGTGAGTAACATTTTTCACCATTTGTGCACTAAGTTTTTATTGTACATCATTCCAGTGAGCAATCCTTCGGCGAGTGTCCAATCAGAGTTCCATAGCAGACCTGAACCCGCCACCCCGACAGCAGGTAAACTAACTTCAATATTTTATTGTTGGAAGATCTGTCAAAGTGAATTATATTGATAACAGTTGTGATATGATTAGTGAAATATTTATTGTTTTAAAAATCAGTTACATAACTGTAGGGATATGTGGGTGCCTGTTTTGTAAATAATAGCAAAATTTAGTGGAAGTTTAGAAATATCGTGATTTGATCCTTGAAGTAACCAAATGGTATATGATATAGTATAAGATCATGTAGGTTTGTTACATATAAAGTTTATCTTAAATATTTACTGTGCAAGTTTCAGTTGCGAAAAAACGCCCAATAGGAAACGATTCCCATAGCGTTCCTGGACCAAGTTCACAAACTACAGGTATACTAATTATAACGTAATGCACTTCAAACGTTATTTCAAAGTTAGATCATATATCTTCTATTTGCATCTATTACTAGACTAACCAGATGGCTGAAAGAAAAAAAAAGTAGGGACATTCCCATGAAAACTAATCAATGGTATAGTTTAATTTTTTTTCAAATTATTTCATGTTTTAATAAATTACATAACAGCACCAAACGTAACGTATTCTAGAAGCATTGGCATATTTGCTTTTGCCCGTAAGTTACTAGTTCTGGTAAATGATAGAACAAATCCCGTGATTTTTAACAAGTTTCATATAGTTTGATCTAGTATTTTCGGAGAAAAGCCGCGGACGGCGGATGGACGGATTTTTTTATTCAGTTTTTGGACTCTACGCATCTTCAAACATAAACCAAAAAATTTTCAGGGGGTATTAAAATTTTTGTTTTCTTGTTCGATTACAAAGGTTCATTATTGAAAATAATAAACCAAAACTGAAGGTAAACCTACGGTTCTACAGTCAGATCACTTGATAACATTGAGTTTTTGCTTTTTACGGAAGCTGACTGTACGTGGCCGTAAGGCGTAGTCAGCTGATGCGAAATGATTAACAGGACGTTTCCATTTTCCGACCGTCACGTCACGGCGAAAATACTGATTTTCATGTACAACCAATGCATTACTAGGGAAGTGTAACTCCCTTAGTTCTCATGGCAGGAAAATCGTTCGCCACTTTTTGGAATGCTCTCCTTTGTGTAGAAAATTTCATGATCCTTAAGTTTCAGTAGTTTCAAGGAAAGTTTATTTATTACGCTAAATTAAAAACTAATATTGCTAAATAATCATAATGAACTAATAATGTGTAAAATTAATCATTATTAAATTATCTGACTGTAGAATGATTGATTTTACAAGCGGTTGCAATTACGTTCACAATATCAATTATGGATAATGATCACCTGTGTGTAAACAATTATTTTAATAGCCATGCTCATTTCTCAGCTTGTCGGCCACGCACTTCTCAGTAGTTAACATAATTTGGTTTGGATAAATCGAGAGCTTTCGAACGAATGATCAACGAATTTTGTGGGATGAAAAATTACGAAGTACCATTTACCAAGCAACGACTCGATTGTAAGCGGAAATCATCATGAATTGGTGACCTTGACCTGACGGTCGGAAAATGGAAATGTCCTGTTAATCATTATTAACCCTCTGCAGCCCACCAACGTGGAATATTGGGCGCCTGTACTTTCCGTTGCTGCTATTCATATCGGGTTACTTGTCCTTCCCTTTGCTGCCGGCCGCTCATAATAGCTGTTCTGAGATTCGCGCTCATTCACTGTCTAACTAAGCCCGTTCAAAGTGTGATTTCTAGTAGGACTCTCGTCATATCAGTTGCTGAGAGGGATGGTATCCATAAAAAATGTTGGCACGAAAGGATTAAATGATAAAATAACTTTAGCAACCCTCAAAATTCGAAGTTTACGATTTAAATATTATGAACAGAATCACAAAGGTTCATTATTGAAAACAATAGACCAATAAGTAATGCACGAAGATTGGATAATATTGATCTCAATACCATTATATACTTCGAAACAGATTCATGATAAATAGGCTATTCTCCAATCGTTAAATTCGCTTTAAGGACTTCCCTCTGAAGCTAGGTAATATTGGCAAGGCTTCGCATATTATAGGAGGGACGCCCTATTGAAATTGGTGACCGTGACGCGGTCGGAAAATGAAAATGTCCTGTTAATCATTATTAAATTATAAAAAATTTGACACTATCTTTACATGATTCCACACTATTGTACATGATTCCAGTGAGCAATCCTTCAGCGAGTGTCCAGCCGGAGTTCCTTAGCAGACCTGAGCCCGCCACCCCGACAGCAGGTAAACTAACTTCAATATTTTATTGTTGGAAGATCTGTCAAAGTGATCAATACACTAATAGGAGTTGTGGTATGATTAGTGAGATATTTATTGTTTTACAAAATCAGTTACATAACTGTAAGGATATGTGGGTGCCTATTTTGTAAATAATAGCAAAATTTAGTGGAAGTGTAAAAATATCGTGATATGATCCTTGAAGTAACCAAATGGTTTGATATAGTATAGGATCATGTAATTTTATCATATGTATTTATAGAGCTAACTGTAGTTTCAGTTGCGAAAAAACGCCCAGTAGGAAAAGATTCCCATAGTGTTCCTGGACCAAGTTCACAATCTACAGGTATACTAATTATAACGTAATGCACTTCAAACGTTATTTCAAAGTTAGATCAGATATCTTCTATTTGCATGTATTACTAGACTAACCGGATGGCTGAAAGAAAAAAAAAGTTGAGACATTCCCATGAAAACTAATCAATTGTATAGTTTAATTTTTTAACACAGAAGCTTTTTTAGCAAAAAAGCTAACGAAATCTGGGACGAAATCTGTGACGACAACATTCTGATGATTTCCGCTTACAACCGAGTCGTTGCTAGAGAAATGGTACATCGTCGTTTTCATCGTTCGAAAGCTTTCGATTTATCCAACCATATTATGTTAACTACTGCGAAGTGCGTGGCCAACAAGCTGAGTTATGAGCATGGTTATTTGAATAATTGTGTACACTCCAGTGATCATTCTCAATAATTGATATTATAAACAAGATTGCAACCGCTTGTTATTTTCTGATGATTTCATTGAGCTGGTGTTTCGATGATTTCATTCATAGCAGGTGATCCCAATATTGCGAGAACGGTTTGATTTGTGAAGCGGTGGTTATATAAGCTAAGGATCGTGTAACCTGGTGTAACCTATGTAACCGAAGCTGAAATTTGGGAGGGAATTTCAAGGGAGAATGCTGATGACGCAATGGTGATCACTGATCAGCTGAGTGAGCTATAAAACCATTTTCTTTCCTATTCAACGTAGGAAGCTGAAATTTGAGAGGGATGGTCAAGAGATAAGCTGATGACACCTGGGTGATCACTGATCAGCTGTCTGAGCTCCAAAGGCATTTTCTTTCCTATTCAACGCAGGAAGCTGAAATTTGGGAGGGAGGCTCACGGGAGAATGCTGAAGACGCCAGGGTGATCACTGATCAACTGAGTGAATTCCAAAGCCATGGAATGTGTTTTAGCCATGGACTAACTAGCCAAAATAGCTACCGAAATTTCGTATTAAAATCTGGGACGACAACATGGATACCGATGATACGGAACTAAGGATCGTGTAACCTGGTGTAACCTATGCGATATTTTGTTATGACTCGGTTTATGAGTTATAAATATTTTAAGTTATTATCTCACTATTGGAAGTTAACCAATCTTCAACCTAAGATTGAAGACGGGTTTATGTGAAACGCGTGAGCTAAAACACATTCTGTGTTTCAATAATTTCGTCCGAAGTATGTAAATAGAGGTAACCGGGGGCCAACGGGGCTTGCCCCCTGGCGAGGCCCGGAGCGCCGAGTTTTTAAATTTATTTCATGTTTTGTTCGAACAATTCCATTGCTGCCGGCCGCTTATAATAGCTGTTCTGAGACTCGCGCTCATTCACTGTCTAACTAAGCCCGTTTAGTGTGTGATTTCTATTAGGATTCTCATCATATCAGTTGCTGAGAGGGATGGTATCCATAAAAAATGTTGGCACGAAAGGATTAAATGATAAAATGTCTTTAGCAACGCTCAAAATTCGAAGTTTACGTTTTAAATATTATGAACAGAATCACAAAGGTTCATTATTGAAAACAATAGACCAATATTGCACGAAGATTGGATAATATTAATCTCAATACCATTATGTACTTTGAAATAGATTTAAGACAGATAGGCTTAGGTTCCAATCGTTAAATTCGCTTTAAGGACTTCCCTCTGAAGCTAGGTAATATTAGCAAAAATTCGCATATTATAGGAGGGACGCCCTATTAAAATTGGTGACCGTGAGGCGACGGTCGGAAAATGGAAACGTCCTGTTAATCATTATTAAATTATACAAAAAGTGACATTATCTTGTGTCTTACAGACCAACTTATAATTACATCGGCGGCAGTGCGCGGCATTTGGGACTTAAGAGTTACAGCCACTGAGAATGAATGGTCGGCAATTTGCCACGTACGCGAGTGCTTGATGGTTAATCAAACATACCTTTTTGTGAGTATCATTTTTCAGCATTTGTGCACTATGTTTTTATTGTACATGATTCCAGAGAGCAATCCATCGGCGAGTGTCCAACCGGTGTTCCATAGCAGACCTGAACCCGCCGCCCCGACAGCAGGTAAACTAACTTCAATATTATATTGTTGGAACATCAGTCAAAGTGATCAATACTAATGGCAGTTGTGGTATGATTAGTGAAATATTTATTGTCTTACAAATCAGTTATATTACTGTAGGGATATGTGGGTGCCTATTTTGTAAATAATAGCAAAATTTAGTATAAGTTTAGAAATATCGTTGTATGATCCTTGAAGTAACCAAATGGTATGATAGTATAGGATGATGTAGGTTTATTACATATAAAGTTTATCATAAATAATTACTTTGCAAGTTTCAGTTACGACAAATGACCAACTAGGAAACGATTCCCATAGCGTTCCTGGACCAAGTTCACAAACTACAGGTATACTAATTATAACGTAATGCACTTCAAACGTTATTTCAAAGTTAGATCATATTATCTTCTATTAGCATGTGTTGGTAGACTAACCAGATGGTTGAAAGAAAAAAAAGTTGAGACATTTCCATGACAACTAATCAATGGTATAGTTTAACTTTTAACACAGAATGTGTTTTAGCCATGGACTAACTAGCCGAAAATGGAACGCGGGATGGTAACGAAATGTGTGACGGATGATTTTCACGTACAACCGAGTCGTTGTTAGGGAAATGGTACTTAGTCGTTTTTCATCCCACAAAATTCGTTGACCATTCGTTCGAAAGCTCTCGATTTATCCAACAATATTATGTTAACTACTGCGAAGTGCGTGTCCAACAAACTGAGTTATGAGCATGGTTATATAAATAATTGTTTACACGCAGGTGATCATTCTCAATAATTGATATTGTGAACATGATTGCAACCGCTTGTTAATTTCTGATGATTTCATTGAGCTTGTGTTTCGATGATTTGATTCATAGCAGGTGATCTGAGTATTACGAAAACGGTTTGATTTGTGAAGCGGAGGTTAAATAATTTGAATAGGTAATTTCTATACTTTACACTCTAGGAAGCTGTAATTTCGTTTGTAGCCTCTTTAGAACATTTACTTGACGATGCTCAGGGTCCGGATCAGATGTGTGGCTCTTAAAGCTAATTTCTATGCTTTACACTCTAGGAAGCTGTAATTTCGTATGTAGCCTCTTTAGGACATTTACTTGACGATCTCCAGGGTCCGGATCAGATGAGTGGCTTTTAAAGCTAATTTCTATACTTTACACTCTAGGAAGCTGTAATTTCGTATGTAGCCTCTTTAGGACATTTACTTGATAAATCGCTCTTGATTTATCACGAATTTATTTCGTTTTTTTTTTTTTTTCGTAGTTTCATACTATAACTATATAAATTGATGTTATAAATGAATAGTAAACAATGACGCTTGTTTGGTTGTCACTTGGTTGCGCGACAACGCAAACACATTCTGTGTTTCAATAATTTCGTCCGAAGTATGTAAATAGAGGTAACCGGGGGTCCAGGGGGCTTGCCCCCTGGCGAGGCGCGGAGCGCCGAGTTTTATTTCATGTTTTTAATAAATTACATTACAGCACCTAACGTAACGTATTTTAGAAGGATTGGCATATCACCTTTTGCCTGTAAGATACTAGCTCTGGTGAATCAAAGAACAAATCCTGTGATTTTTAATAAGTTTCATATAGTTTGATCTAGTATTTTTGGAGAAAAGCCGCGGACGGCGGATGGACGGATTTTTTTATTCAGTTATTGGAATCTACGCATCTTCAAACATAAACCAATAAATTTTCAGGGGGTGTTAAAATTTTATCATTATAAACGATCAACTGGATGTTTCCATTTGTTTTCGTCACGTCACGAGCGTCATGTCACGGGGGGTTTTCTATTGATTTTCACGTACAACCAATGCGTTACTAGGGAAGTGTGACTCTTTGAGTTTTCATAGCAGGAAAATCGTTAGCCACTTTTTGGAATGCTCTCATTTTATCACAACATCTCATGATCCTTATGTTTCTGTAGTTTCAAGGAAACCTAATTTATTACGCTAATATAAAAAGTAATATTGCTAAATAACCATAATGAACTAATAATGTGTAAAATTGATCATTATTAAATGATCTGACTGTAGAACCGTAGGTCTACCGTCCGTTTTTTTTTTTTTTTTTTTTTTTTTTTTTTTTCTTGTTTGATTACAAAGGTTCATTATTGAAAATAGAAAAAAAACTGAGCGTAAGCCTACTGTTCTACAGTCAGATCATTTGATAACATTGGGTTTTCGCATTTTACGGAAGCTGACTGTACGTGGCCGTAAGGGGTAGTCAGCTTATACGAAATGATCAACACGACGTTTCCATTTTCCGACCGTCACGTCACAGCGAAAATATTGATTTTCACGTACAACCAATGTGTTACTAGGGAGGTGTAACTCCCTTAGTTCTCATAGCAGGAAATTCGTTCGCCACTTTTTGGAATGCTCTCATTTTATCACAACATCTCATGATCCTTAAGTTTCTGTAGTTTCAAGGAAAGCTTATTTATTACGCTAAATTTAAAACTAATATTGCTAAATAACCATAATGAACTAACAATGTGTAAAATTAATCATTATTAAATGATCTGACTGTAGTATGAATAATTTTACAAGCGATTGCAATCATGTTCACAATATCAATTATTGAGAACGTTCACCTGTGTGTAAACAATTATTCAAGTAACCACGCTCATAACTCAGCTTGTCGGCCACGCACTTCTCAGTAGTTAACATAATATGGATGGATACATCGAGAGCTTTCGAACGAATGATCAACGATTTTTGTGGGATGAAAAATTACAAAGTACCATTTCCCATGCAACGACTCGATTGTAAGCGGAAATCATCATAAAGTGACGGTCAGAAAATGGAAATGTCCTGTTAATCATTACTAACCCTATGCAGCCCACCAACGTGGAATATTGGGCGCCTGTGTTTTCCGTTGCTGCTATTCAACCTTAAATATCGGGCTACTTGTCCTTTCCATTGCTGCCGGCCGCTCATAATAGCTGTTCTGAGACTCGCGCTCATTCACTGTCTTCTTAAGCCCGTTTAGTGTGTGATTTCTATTAAGATTCTCATCATATCAGTTGCTGAGAGGGATGGTATCCATAAAAAATGTTGGCACGAAAGGATTAAATGATAAAATGTCTTTAGCAACCCTCAAAATTCGAAGTTTACGTTTTAAATATTATGAACAGAATCACAAAGGTTCATTATTGAAAACAATAGACCAATAATGCACGAAGATTGGATACCATTATTCTCAATACCATTATATTCTTCAAAATAGATTTAAGACAAATAGGCTATTCTCCAATCGTTAAATTCGCTTCAAGGAGTACCCTCTGAAGCCAGGTAATATTAGCAAGGCTTCGCATATTATAGAAGGGACGCCCTATTAAAATTGGTGACCGTGATGCGACGGTCGGAAAATGGAAATGTCCTGTTAATCATTATCAAATTATAAAAAAAGTGACACTATCTTGTGTCTTGCAGACCAACTTGGAAGTACATCGGCGGCATTGGGCGGCATTTGGGACTTAAGAGTTTCAGCCACTGAGAACAAATGGTCGACAATTTGCCACGTACGCGAGTGCTTGGTGGTTAATAAAACATATCTTTGTGTGATTCACATTTTTCACCATTTGTGCACTAATTTTTTATTGTACATGATTCCAGTGAGCAATCCTTCAGCGAGTGTCCAACCGGAGTTCCATAGCGTTCCTGGGCCAAGTTCACAAACTACAGGTATATTAATTATAACGTAATGCACTTCAAACGTTATCTCAAAGTTAGATCATATATCTTCTATTAGCATCTATTACTAGACTAACCAGATGGCTGAAAGAAAAAAAAGTTGGGACATTCCCATGAAAACTAATCAATGGTATAGTTAAATTTTTTTAAATTTATTCCATGTTTTTTGATAAATTACATAACAGCACCAAACGTAACGTATTTTAGAAGCATAGGCATATTTCCTTTTGCCCGTAAGATACTGGCTCTGGTAAATCATAGAACAAATCCATTGCCGAGCTCGAAAAAAATAATGAATTTAAAAACATTATATACGAGAATTGGTACCTAGTTGTTGTTTGGTAGTTAGGTCATAGCTGAAGCATGTTCCATTCTGAAAGAGTCCATAAAAATGTCCCACTGTCCCGCAGACTTGTTCGCAAAAATTTCAAATTTATTGTCAACCCCCTACATTTCCGGCATTTGGCAACAGTATTAATGTCGCAAAATTACCTCCTCAGTACCTACTCAACAGCTCTCAAATCTCATAGTTTTTACCATCCAGAATGACTCTTTTTCTGGCTTAAGATATCTGAAAATGTAATAGATTGATCCAAAAGGGAACTACGGAGGTTGAAAAAATGCACAAGTTTCAGGTGCTTCAATACTCTTGCCGGTGAACGGGTACGAATTGTTTAAATCGGCACAGTTGTTTACGGGAAGTGAAGTAGAAATTCTCATTATCTATGATTACACGTCTTGTGTTTCTACATAAAGAAAGTATATGCTTGTCTCTGAGTGAAATGTAAGTAGTGTGGATGTTCTATGATGCCAACCATTGAAGTTTTCTTTCGTTTAATTCGCTAATACGTAAATACGAGCTTTTTTTTTTTTTTTTTTTCTATGTCCGTTCATTGTGTATCAATTTGCTCCGAAGCATTTTCCTTTATCTATTTTTATCACGATGAATGTTTGTTTGTGGAATACTCTCTGTCATTCTTTCATAACCTCATTTGTTCATATTAGCTACAAGCACACTCAGATTTTCGATTCGTTCGTTTCTCAAGAGTGGGGTGTTTTTAAATTGCTTTCAATTATAGTGAAGTTTATTATTTTTTTTTTTGGGGTATGACTTCGTCCCTATATTGATTGCAAAAACCATGTTTAATTGTTAGGTAGGTGCGCTTGATCTGCGTTTCATTGAATTTATGTAGAAGTAGTGCCTTTTAGAAAATCTAATGAAGAATGGGTTCGTTTTGGCTTTTTCCCTATTTAGGAGTTATGCAAATTTGTCTTGCACGTGCGCGTGACGTCTTATTCTCGATTTTGTAGTAATACAAATATTGTCTTAGGGAATGAGGGTTGCACGACGCGGCAGTGCCATTGGGTGTCATGTTTCTATGAATAGTTTTTGGGTGAGGTTACTTGAATTGAAGCTTTTATGACTTGAAAAATGGTGCATCGTGGTCCATTTTGAAATCTATACCAATTCACGACCAGTTTATTTAATAATGCGGCCGTTGTTTATAATTACTCCTGTTAAAAATTGTGCTCCTCGTGATTATGTTTTATCTCTCCTAGTGAAATTGTGCTGTGTACAGTTAAAGAATTATTTCTAATTTTATGGAGTACTTCGCTGCGGGGCTTTATGTCTTTATTGTGAATATTTCCGTCCAGCTGTGTCGATGTGGGCGTCGACCTATTCCCCGGTGTCAGGGCTAGGGGTAATTCATGTCTGTGGGTTTGTCCGGCGGTATTCTATGTGTGCGCCTATCGGACGTCGCCTATCCGGCGTGTTCTATGACGTGGATTTGAAAACGAGCAGTTTTTATTTTGTGGGAATAATGTAATTATGTTGTATCTTTTTTATTTTAAATCTCTCTTCTACTTGGAATTTGTTTAAAATAGCAAAACATTGATTAATCCTTTTAGTTTTGCTTAAATGCAAGATTTTTCCCTTCTTTTCATCTGGTAGTAGGTCAAGAAAGTGATTATAAAATTTTGGTCCTGGCTGAAAATGTGTGCTTTATTCTAATTCTTGTGGGTTCTTAAGTTCCTATCTACCTTGATAGATTCATCTCTTCTAATTAATGAATTCGTTTTATAAACATTTTATAAACAGGGTTATGGAAACTACATAAGGTACATTTCGCATTGGTCTTGCCACAATATTTTGTCAATTTCAAATGAGCATCTTGGGTTTTTTTTTTTTTTTTTTTTTTTTTTTTTTTTTTTTTTTTTTTTTTTTGGACGCGCATCTTTGAGTGACTGATGTACTAACCATAAATTTGAAAGATTAACTTTCAAGTATTTGTCAGGATCTTTTCCCATTTGTACGTGCAGTAGTTAATTATGTTTATAAGAGCTGTGGGAAAAAAAACATCTCATTGGAAATGGGTAGGTGGTTTTTATTTTTACGTTTACGTAT
Organism: Adelphocoris suturalis; assembly: GCA_030762985.1. Lineage (NCBI taxonomy): Eukaryota > Metazoa > Arthropoda > Insecta > Hemiptera > Miridae > Adelphocoris > Adelphocoris suturalis. Next base: position 137,077,812 of record CM061040.1, read on the forward strand.
CCTATTTTGTCTAGCTCTGTGTTCCTCTCTCCAAAATTTCATCACATTCTTAATGCAATCCTTAAGATTCGGTTTTATGTTACGCAACTAGCATTTTTTCCTGGGTTTTTCAAAAAAAGCTATTGTCTGTGACCCTGAAGGGGTCTGTGATTGACATTTCAAGCTTATTGCGCTGATAAACCCTTAATCATTACTCTATTATGGGCTAGTGTGCCGCTACTTCGTTTTGATCTAAACGGCTAGTTTTTCGATTTGTCTAGGTCAAATTTTCGTTCAATCTAATTTTTGTTGATAGAGGAAAGCATTCGTTTTGTTTTAGTTTAAACTTCTATTTAACTTACGGCAACTTACAATTCTTTTGTCTTTATATTGAATCAGGCATTGAAATCTACGCACTTCCTACTAAGATGAAGGATGAGATTTCATTTCGTGACAAATTTAGTTTTGGTTTTCTTATGCACGATGCTTTTTGAAAATTTTAAAGAAGTTATCCTCTCGTTCCATATAAAGTTCTTTAATGAATTGTTTAGAGTGGTCTATAAATTTGATGGATGATTGGAGTCTCTAAGGTTTATTTTCCAATTTATTGGTTATAGATTCCTTCCTTAATAATGATATGACCTTGGATTGACATGTGAATGATGATGTAAAAATATTACATAGAATACCCTCTTACGTAACAACGCCTTTTACGTAAGAATGATGTTTTTTTTTGTTGGGACTCTAATTTTGCAGGTTGGCCATGGAGGAGACTTGGGCCATTGTAAAATTTTCCTTGTTTATTTCGGCTTTTATCTGCAGAATGTAGCTTTGAGATATGCTTATTTTTTGCTTCTAGTAACTGCGTTTAAATTGATTTATTTAATCTTGCGTCTTCACTGCATTAAAGCACTTGTTGAAGTATTACGCTCTTGAGGGTGTTGCTGTTTTCTCTCAAAAGTCTGAATTTCTGTGTTTCTGATTGATGTTTTTGAAATATTGAGAGGACTTCCCAGTCTTTTCCTTTGTTGGTTTATGCTTATACCGATTATGAAATTATGATTTTTCTTTGCAAAATCTTTTTTTTTTTTTTTTTTTTTTTTTTTAACTAGATTATGTCCTTAATTAGGGACCATTCTGTATGTCCTATTTTCTCTCTTTTTTCTCTCTAAATTCTTCAATAGTGTATGGGGTGGTTACTAGATTTTAAAGCGCCTCCTGCAATTGCATGTCTATTAATTCTTTATTTTTTGTAAGATTGTTTCTTTAATTGAGTTAATTAAGTTACATTTACTATCTCCAATCAGCCCTGCACTTTTTCTTTTTAAAAGTAGCCATTGTTGTTTTTATTGTTATCTTCAATTTAATTAATTGTACACTGAATTTGATTGCTATAATCTTCTTACGTTACATTTTTGAAAAACAAAGGTGACTCTTCGTTGTCTTAATTCTTGGGAAACCGTGTCTTTTTTTTTATAAGAATAGATTCTATAATCTTAATTTTGTTTTTATAAGATGTTTTAGATAAATTGATTTTGCGCGTTGCCGACGGGATTTCCCGACGGTATTTAATCGGACGTTTTTACTCCCGACGGCTGTACAACGTGCCGAATTCAATAGGTGGCTAGTATCTGAATCATTTATCCTAAACATAGTTCTTCTTGCTAATTCTTTCTGGTATTAGTACTTTAATTTCGTTCTATTGTTTTGCAATTTCATTAATTTCGTGTGTAACATAAAACAACCTCAAATGCAATCGGGTGAATTTTTATGAACAGCGCTAGTTGCATTTTACTGTAGTTTAAATGCGCACGATGTACTTTTCCGAGCCTGGTGATTTAATGGTTTAAGTGTGTAGTGAATGATGTCAGTTTTCAAAATGTGTTCCTTACTTTATAGACATCTCGTGTAAGAATTCGTGCAGTCCTACATTCTTCCTAATAATAGATTTTTAATATAATATTTTTAATATATATTCCAATTTATTTATTTATTTATTTTTTTATTTATTTATTTATTTTTTTATTTTTTTATTTTTTTTATTTTTTTTATTTTTTTTTTTGTGAAATTTAAAAGAATAAAAGGTGAATTTATTGTCTGTGGAATGTTCTTATCATGGTTACACAATGGTATTGATCTTTTCCCTAATACGAGCCATATAAACATCGGGCTCCTATTTTCCTATCTAAGTTCGTCCGTTCAACATATCTGTATCATTTATAAATTGAACACATGGAATTCGATCGTTTCGTTCATATCATAATTTTTATGAAAATAGTACAATGAAATTTGAGCTTGTGGTAATCCTTATATTTAAATATCTTCGGCATTGGAAGTATCACATTAATCACCCTGATCCTTTGTTTCGCTTCTCCATGAGGAGTTACTGCTTTCAAATTTGGTTTACAAAACTTCGAGTACTTATCGATTGCAATCCTTAATTTGTACTTATCTGATACGGTGTGAAGCACTGATTTCCTATATTCATTGTAGAGATATTCAATTTGAAATTCGCTTTTGGCTCATGCATCTATATTAATTAAGGACAAAATCGTAAGACTATTTGTTGTTACATTTATATGACAAGAACTTAAATTCTGCAATTGTTAAGGATTAATTCAAATAATATTGGTCCTGGTGCTAGAATATGTTATTATTTACTGAATTTATGACGCGCATCACCTTTACTCATAATTTCTGGAATTTAATGGTTATTAATCATCTCTGAAATCTTTTTTTTTTTTTTTTTTAATTTGTTTTATTACTTTTCCCCGTTTTTTAACTTATTTAAAACCGTACTGTACTAATTATTATTCTTTCTACTTAATCTTTATCTGTACACTTTAAAAATATTCTCTCTTTTCTCTGTAACTTTTTCCCGTTTCTAAACTTATTAAAGACCGTACGAATACTTCTCTCTTCCTCTATGTTTGAATAATTCACTTTTTTTCTTCCTTAAATTCTTAATCTTCTCTTTTTCCTCTTTTAATCCACATTTTTAATCTTTGCTCTTTTATTCTTTATTTCTCTCACTTTAAATCTTTATTCATCTCTCTTTTTAATAAACTTCCTTAATTCTTCAATAATATTATTTTCTTTAATTTCCCGGGATTAACACTCATTTTATTTATTTTTTCTTCTCAAACTTCATCTTTCTCTATTTTTTTAATACACTTCCTTATATTTTTCATTTTTCTATCTTGGCCATTTTTGCGCTTAGATATTTGAATCTACATTTGTCTGGGAGCCCGGCCAAAAAAGGGCAACTGATTGGTAGATTTATACCTACCGAATATGGAATTTAATAGTACCTACTCATACAGAGGTCCAGTTCGAAGAACGGGATTATATCCAAAATTAGAGACGTCTGCACGCTTTCCATTACCACGATGGATACATATATGGCAACCTCTTAAACACGATTCAAAATTATACCCGACCCAAGGGTGGATGAATTGTGCTCGGTGGCCACATCCAGGTGGACGAGTTGTTAAGCAGGTGTGGTAAAATTGAGGGCCCAGTGCGACTCTTCAATAGAGGGTTTAAATTTGAAAATACATTGTAGTTTATTGGATGAGGAGGTACAGTTGTACAATGGTTTCAGCAAGTAATCAATGAGATTTACTTAGCCCACCTGAAAACATCTCCCAGAGAGCAAATAAACTAACTTAATGTTAGAAGATATATTGTTGGAATATATTTCATGTTGAAAGATATAGCATCTAATGAATAACTCATGCTTTACAATAATCTGAGAAATATGGTCTATTGTTTTCTGAATAAGTTACATATCTGTAGGTAGAATTATTTTGTAAATTGAGTTTAAACTTAGAAATAATAATGTGAGATGACAATAAAGTGATTGAATACCTAGTATGATATATTGCTTTATACGATGGTGTAGTACACACACACATACATATAAATATACCTTGTATACTACGTGTACATGTATTGTGGTTAGTTTCAGCTGCAACAGATCGCCCAGACCAACACAGTTCCCAGGAAATTCCGGGACCAAGTCCCCAAACTACAGGTAAACTGATTATAGCTATAATAGTTCTTTCGAGGGTAAATCCTACATCTTAAAGTTAAAATTAAGTATCTTCAATTCGAAAATAAGTATCTTCAAAAAACTCGTAAAATTAAGTATCTTCAATTCGAACGTTGAGGAATCTACTTAAGATGACGACATTTCAGCAGAATCAGACCTTAAATGGACCATTGGTAGGGCTTGGAGCTGTGATTCCTGACTCGACTTCCACCGGGACCCACAAATTGAGATAACTACACAAAGTTTTATCATTTTGGTGTTAGATAGCCTTTCTACTCCGATCATTGGTCCATATAATTACTAAACCCCGTATGTAATATATTATCAGAACATGACGCATCGTGCCTCCCAAATTGAGTGTTCACACCTTTACAGTTACAGGACCCCGCAATTTTATGCTTCTCAGTAAAAAAATAAAATAAACAGAAATAAAAAACCGTTGGTGCCTGTGAGGTATTGCCACCTGTGATTTGTTTCAGCATGGTACGAGTACATGTTTTTATATTATATTTCCAATGACTTCATCTGGGGGACACCCCGAGACCCCCGGATTATTTCAGTTTACGTCAAGGATCAAAGCAAAAAACACAGAATGTGTTTTTCGGAATAGGTCCTATCCTATATTTAAAACTAGCTAGTTTTCTCGCTGGCTTTGCTGGCTGGGTGTGGGATGTAGGTATATAGATGCGATGGGATTTAGTCCATCCCGAGCCCATAGGAAAAACCCCGTTGAAATCCGATTTGTGTAGGGGATGAATTCTCTCGTTATTTTCTGCATATTTTTGGTGACCATTCGAGGGGGAAAATTCATTTACGAATACCTGTCTGCCAACAGGTCATGACGGACTCAGATATAATTTAGAAATGTGATCGTTATATCTCAAAAAAATATCCCCATCTTTCACGAATTTCAAGGTAAAAGAAGACCATTCCACCGATTTGGTTATCACCATACCATCGAGACCTTCCGCGATGTTTCTCAACGGGGTCTTACACAAAGTTCAGAGTACATACGACAGTGCTCTGAATCCCCCATTTCTACCCAGTGGGTGGAATGGGCTTCAGAGGGCATTGGGGCCCGCGACTATCTCCATTTTCACGCTGTCTGGGTGGCTACGGTAGCCCCTCGGTGAGGTGTTCAAGGAGTGGTCGCGGGACAGTAGACACCCTTTGCCGTGCCTGTCGGGGTAAAAATGAGAATCTTTATCATGTAGTGCAGCAGTATCCTCGTACTCACGGTGGCTGAATTTTACGTCAGGATGCGGTTGCTAAGCAGATAGCAGGTACTTTGTCATCTAGCCGTTGGGATGTCAAGAGGGAGAGACTCTTATATCACATGCCGAGTGACCGGGGCAAGTAGCACGATATCGCTGCGATTAAGCCCGATGGGTCTGCCATAATCCTGAATGTCCAGGTTGTCAGAGGCAGTGTGGACATGGAGCAGACCTGGCGGGCTAAGATAAGTAAATATGATAGGGATGATCTGCGGCAAGCGATATCTGAGCTAAAAGGAGTGGCGACCAATAATATCAAGGTCATGGCTGGCTGCGAACTTGTCATGGCGTCGGTTGTGATGCGGGAAAAGCGCCACGGAGTTACTCGAGTTGGGCATCTCGGCAGGAGTGCTCCAAGGTATCACCACCCGTGTCCTGAAGCGTTGTTACTTGAACTGGTGGTCTTTTTATAGGAGCACTTCCTTTCATCCCATTCTTCCTCCTAGTCCTTCAACTTCCCTTGTCCCTAGAGCCGGCGTCGGGTAAACTTGGGCGTCCTCCCCACTTTTTTTTATTTCATTTGTTTATTATTCAATTTAATGGTGTGCCCCTTCCACCTTTGAGGGGAGTTTGTAAAAAAAAAAAAAAAAAAAAATAGTTTGTGTGTTTTCCTTGCACTAGTAACTCTAGCATGAGGGAATTTATTCGGGCCTGCTCCCCAATAGATTACAGGCGCATGGATAATGTAACAACATTACAATCAAAATATTACTTGAACAGTAGGTACTGCAGTATTATCAGTAGTATGAGTTTATATTAACAATTTCATCATTCTAGTCCTGACGAGGTCTTCACTTCGAAAATACAAAACCTAACTACACTTTCAAAAACAAGTTCAAACAACACTTCCAACAAAACACACTTCAAACAAAAACACTTACTACAAGTTCAAAAATATAATAATGTCCTGCAGATGTTCTGAAACTAAATCTTTCATTGATATTGGCCACATTCCACTTCCTAACATACACCTACACTCCAAACGAGAGCGCTGCTGCTCAAAATGTCCACAACGAAGCAGGAGATGCTCCCAATCCTGCACTCCACCCAAACACGTGCATGAAGCATCATCAGCCAGGTTGAATCGATGCAAGTACTCCCGAACTCTTCCATGCCCTGTTAATAGAAGAGTCAGCCTCCATGATATGGGAAGATCGATGCGCAGGCAATCTCCAATCGTTGGAAAAAAGGCTATTGTTCTTCTGCCATCTGGTGTTCCTCTCCACATCTGAGCCCATAGCTGGATACTAGTGTCACTGCAGTCTCGCTTCACTCTAGATTTCGGTACAAGGGAGTAGGCAATCGGAAGGTCTCTGCTCATAGCTGCATCCTTTGCACTGGAGTCTGCCTCTTCATTCCCTGCAGTTCCAACGTGCACTCGAGTGTACTTCACCCCGACTTTCCATCCTCCTCCCTCCCTAAGCTGGGATATGAGCTCCCTTATTTGCTCAATTAACTGCAGATGATTCCCATGATCGGCCAGCATCTCCAAGGAAATCCGGCTGTCCGTGTAGACTACGGCCTCCCAGTTTGTTACCCTCACCACCTGCCGTTTCAGCCAATCTAGGGCCCTCAAAATCGCCAGTGCCTCAGCTTGGTTGTTAGAGCAGAATTCGCCGAGCCTGAAAAGCTGCCGGAAAATAGGGCTGCCATGCCTGCCATACACAACAAAAGCAAAGCCGACCCTGCCATCACCCATATGACTGCCGTCCGTATAAATGACAAAGGCCTGATCTGCATCCTCTCCCAGCTGTACATCCGCATCAGCCACTGTCGCTGGAAATAGCCATCTTTCAGGGGGCAGGGGTTTCTCCACTGTACTAACAGACAATCCATGGTAAATATCAACCATCACCCTCGCCTCAATCTTGATGGTCTTCATCCCGGAAACCACACAACAAGTGTGGAAGGAAATTGTTCTAACTCCCCTGATCATCCTGAACTGCATCAGTCGCTGAACTCCATGTAGGGTATCAATGTTGCGGCGAATTTCCAGTGCATATCCCCATATGGGCACCGCATAGGTGATGATTGGGACAATAGCTCCCCTCTAGATGACACCCAACGCCTCCGACCCTGGCCCCAGTACATTTTGGCTGCTTGCGACAAGGTGTTAATAGACTGTGATGCCTTACCACACACATATTTTATGTGGCCGGTTCAACGCATAGCACCATAAAACATAACCCCCAAGTACTTTAGTTGTTCAACAAACTGAAGTTTCACATCGAGTAGATAAATACTCGGATAGCGGCTCATCCGCCTCCTTGCAATACTCAGCACTTGGGTCTTCTGGGGATTATAATCCAGATTGTTCTCCCAAGCCCATTTCTCCACCATGTAAAGAGCCATGTTAGCACGCCTTTCTAACTCATATTCATTTTTGGCTGAACACACAAGGAGAAGATCTGAAGGAGATATGCAAAAATCTCCACACCCTCCTCAAAGGGCAACTCAAGAAGCGAATTATAGAAAATGATCCAGAACCCCGAACCAGAACGCGATCTCTGAGGGCATCCCACTTCCTGCACCTTCCTTACCATGGTTGATGGCTGTGTATGTGCGCGCGCGCGCGTGTGTGTGTGTGTGTGCCTTTGACACCGTTAGCCATTTTGCCCTGACCGACTGTCTTCGTGGTGTCGGGGCACCTGCTCGTTTTATTGAGTATGTTGCTCGCCTGTACCACAAAGGCGTGACGGTCCTTGAGGCACAAGGTGAGATGTCGGGGGATCCTCTGTCGCCACTCCTCTTTAACCTGGTCATGGACACGGCATTGGGTAAGCTGCCAGCTGAAATAGGGTTCGATCTCACCCCTGGGGTGCGAGTAGGTGCACTGGCTTTTGCCGATGATGTAATCCTACTCGCCGAAACCCGTGAGTTCTTGCAGATTGCCCTCAGTGCCTTTGCTGAGCAGCTAGCCAGGTGTGGTTTGGTGGTGAACCCAGATAAGTGTGGGTCAGTCTCCTTGGTCCCGTCGGGTTGCCAGCATCAGGTGAAGGTGGTGGATGAGGAGTGTTTTGTCATAGGACAGTCACCCATCCCCACCCGATCCATGCTGGAGGTTTGGCGGTACCTTGGAGTTGACTTCATGGGTGTGGCCACCATTGCCACAAGCCGTGTGGACCTTGGTGGAGCACTAGGTCGTATCACCAAGGCTCCATTGAAGCCACAGCAGAAGCTGCGCTTCCTTCGCACGTACTTACTGCCAAAGCTGACCTATGGGTTAGTCTTCGGTAGGCTTACTGCGGGGAGGCTGCTAGAGTTAGATCGTGAAGTTCGCTCTGCTATGCGCTCTTGGCTAGGCTTTCCACCTGGTGTCCCAAGTGCCTATGTCCATGCACCAGTCAAGGCCGCCGGGCTCGGTATTGTCTCTCTCTCAGCCAGCATCCCATCTTTACGCCGCCAGCGCCTGCTCGCCCTTAGGGGCTCGAGCTGGGAAGTCGCCCGCACTGCTGCTGACCTTGACTTTGTCAAGCAGCAGTTGTTGTGGTGCGACCGAGCAACACCAACTGCTCCCAAACCCAGCTCATCTGCTGAGTTCGCTGCTGCGCTGCATGAGTCAGTAGATGGTAAAGAACTCCGACAGTGCTCTGAATCCCCAATTTCTTCCCAGTGGGTAGAATGGGCTTCAGAGGGCATTGGGGCCCGCGACTATTGCCATTTTCACGCCGTCCGGGTGGCCACATTGGCCACCTCGGTGAGGTGTTCGAGGGGTAGTCGCAGGACAGTGGACACCCTCTGCCGTGCCTGTCGGGGTAAAAATGAGAATCTGTATCATGTGGTGCAGCAGTGTCCTCGTACTCACGGTGGCCGCGTTCTCCGACACGATGCGGTTGCCAAGCAGATAGCAGGTGCTTTGTCATCCAGCGGTTGGGCTGTTGAGAGAGACTATATCACATGCCGAGTGACCAGGGCAGGAAGCCAGATATCGTTGCTGTCAAGCCCGATTGGTCTGCTATAATCCTGGATGTCCAGGTTGTCAGTGGCAGCGTGGACATGGAGCAGACCTGGCGGGCTAAGAAAAGTAAATATGGTAGAAACGAGCTGCAACAAGCGATATCTGAGCTAAAAGGAGTGGCACCTAATAACATCAAGGTTATGGCTGCGACTGTGTCATGGCGCGGGGTGTGGTGCGGGAAAAGCGCCACGGAGTTTCTCGAGTTGGGCATCTCGGCAGGAGTACTCCGTGGTATCACCACCCGCATCCTGAGGGGTTCTTACTTGAACAGGTGGTCATTTTATCGGGGCACTTCCTTTTATCCCATTCTTCCTCCTCGTCCTGCAACTTCCCTTATCCCTAGAGCCGGCGTCGAATAAACCTGGGCGTCCTCCCCAATTTTTATTTTATTTGTTTATTTTTAATTTAATGGTGCGCCCCCTCCGCCTTTGAGGGGAGTTCTGTAATAAAAAGAAAAAAAAAAGTGTGTGTGTGTGTGTGTGTGTGTGAAAAAGTTTGTTGACGCTGCCCAGACCACAATTCACAACCTATTTTCATGATACGAACTAACTTCATGATATTTCTTCATGACATTCATGATATTTTTCACTAACTTCCGTTTTTCACTAACTTCCGTTTTTAAATGGGTTTCCACAACTTCGTCGCGAGTGATTTAGTTCGTATCAGTTCTGCAAGTCGAGCAGAAATCGCGAGTTGATTTATGAAATTGAAGATACGTATAGCTTTAGCGGAAAGGAACATTTGGTTCAATCAACAGTGTATTTCTAAACGTGTGATTCCAAATTTTGTACGAATCTAATGTAAGCACCCTTCAGGTGCTGCAGTCCGAATTATTAATGAGGCACAAATCAAGCTTGTGAAAAGTGAACTCCATCGTTGGTATAGTGTTCGTGATATTGCCCGGGAGAAACTGTACTATATGTTTCAAGAACTCACCGCCCGCTACACTTCCGCTGAATGGGAACTTATCGAGCAGTATGCAGTCGAAGCCGCATGGAAGAAAGGATCGGCGAAAAAGAAGATTCTGCAAGGTAAATTACAACAACTTTTGAAGACTAAAAAGCCAGTCCCTAAGACTCCAGCTCCACTAACAAGGTCTCACCCATTCTTCAAGAAAGTGGAGAACCTATCTGATGTCGTATTTTCTCCGGCAGAAGTATCCCTTCTTGAGAAAGGGTTGAAGCATAACCCATGTTTCTCCCTTGGAACTCCTGCGACTCGGGACTTAGCATTCTCCGTCGAGGCTACGAATGGACCATCTGTCACCAAGACTCTATGTGCAGAAGATAACCATTCCTCATCAAGATCACCAGGACCACCACCCGGGAAGGAGGAGACAGTTGCAGCTGGTCTAAAGAAGAAGTTTTCCCAGAAAAATATTGTTGCCCTCAAAGCAGATAAATGTAACACAACTGTCATCTTAAACAAGCAAGATTATGTTTCGAAAACTGTAAAATTTCTAGAAGATAATAATTGTTCAAATCTTTCATCTGACCCAACTTCAAAATTTCAAAGATTAATTCGACAAGTAGTTCATGTAGTGGATTTATATACGTTTTACTTGGTGTAGGTAGACCAAGTGGGGTGTTATGAAAAGTACCCATGCCTTGATTATGAGGGTTAAACCCTAGGTGGTTTCCGGACGGGAAATAAGCAGCATTGTCAAGGACAACGGGGTTGATCGTAGAATTATAAGGCTCGTTCATTGTCGGGCCGTGAGGAGCGCTAGGCTCGGCTCGAACCTCTTGGGGTTGTCGAGCTGGGTATTGTTTTCCCGTGTAATAATCGGGTTTTAGGCAGATATTTTTCTGCGGAGCCGAGTTGGCTTGATCAGATCTTAGATCTTGTCTTAGATCAGATCACCAATCAGAAGATAGTTTACTAAAAAATATGTACATTCCAAGTTTTTTAGAAATGAACCCTCATGCGCCTAGGTTATCTTGTCTCCCTAAAATTCATAAGGAAGGAGTGCCGATGAGACCGGTGGTGTCTTATATCGGAGCTCCCGCTTACAAATTGGCTAAAAAACTCAATATTTTATTTAGAAACAAAATCAACTTTCGGCCTCAACATACTGTACTAAATTCCTATGATTTGGTCTCTAAAATTAAAGACATTCGGATGCCTCCAAATGCTAAACTTGTATCTTTTGACGTGGTTAGTCTGTTCACCAATATCGATGTAACTAGATGCAAAAATGTGGTGTGCAGGCTGATTCACGCCTCTAAACTTAATATTTTCGAAAAGGACGAATTGTTTAATTCGATGTCTATTTGTATGGATCAAAATTACTTTTTATTTGAGGGGAAATGTTATACACAGCCAGGGGTTGCTATGGGTTCTCCGTTATCTCCTCTGCTTGCAGATATTTACATGGATTATCTTAAGCAACAAATATTTGCAACTTGTAGCACAAATTATCTTCTCTATAACTTCTCTACAACTAAATTCTTTTCACGAAAAAATCAATAAATTAGATCCCTTAATCAAATTTACCCTCGAATTCGGCGGAAATAAACTCAATTTTTTAGATCTATCCATCTCTTTGGTAAACGAAAAGCATGATTTTTCAATTTATAGAAAAGATACATATAGCGATATAACTATCCATAGTACTTCAAATCACCCTTTAGTCCATAAGCATTCAGCCTTCCACAGTATGATTAACCGAGCACTGTCTATTCCAAAGAGCGAACAAAATTTATCAAAAGAAAAATCCATTATCAAAAGCATACGAACCAACCAGGAGGCGGCAAGCAACCACCTCTGGTCCAGCAGCCACCCCGGGGACCCCGTCTCAGCAACGGACGCAGGGAAGACACCCCCGGGGATCCCGTCTAAACAACGGACGCAGGGAAGCCACCCGAGGACCCCGTCTAAACAACGGACGCAGGGAAGACACCTCAAGGTCCTTGTCCCCGCAACGGACGCACGGAAGCCACCTCCGGGGACCCCGTCGCAGCGACGGACGCGGGGAAGCCACCCCCGAAGGACCAACTCAGCTATCATACTCGCAGATTCTGAGAAAACAATGTGCGAGCCAATAAGAAAACACAGTTGAACTAATGAAATTAAACGGACCAATCAGGGGGCGGCAGGAGGCGGCCACCTCCCTATAATTACCCCGCTCGGAGCCCTCCGAAATTCATTCCACTCACCGCTCTCGACGACTACACTCTACAGTACGAAGATTCTACACGCTCTACGCTGACGACCCTTCTGCTCACGAGTTCCTCTCAGAACGGCTTTCTACTGCTTTCTACAAGGCATACCTTCTCTCCACACAGATCTCCCATTGGCATCTACGAGTCCAGTGATTATTCATCCTGCTCATTGCCCAACGTAGTTCTTCTGTCAGGACGCCACCCGGTACATCTATTGATATTCTCATTAGATCGTACGCCCGCTGGGACGTTCCGAGACGTGTCGCCCGGGTTTCGTAGCACTAAGCTCGTCACCGACCGCTGGGGCACGCCGATAAATTACTCAGCTCATCCGCTCTAATTTATCGTCTAAGGAAGCCTTTTTCAAGGCTACAAGGTAGGACCCTGACATCCGAGCAAAGGAAAGAAGCTCTGTCAAGCGAGTCCACCTTCCAAATCCTGCATCCTATACGAAGAGGTATTGAAAACGAGTTAACAAACTCGGGTACATCGATGGAGCGCCGCCCGTCCTACTTCCTCATGCAAGAGGAAGCAGAACACGGCGCGGCCGGGAGCCCTAGCCCGCGCAGCGCTCCCTACCCGCTACTCGACTCGTCCGCTGTTCCCAGCGACGGACAAAGGCTCGATTCTCGCGAAGAGATCGCCTTACTACCTAACGTATTCATGAAGGAAACGTTAGGTCAAGCCTCACACACACAAAAGTTCGAGGATACCTTTCAGACCCGCTCTGAAGTCAATCATCATGATTCGACAAAGATATCTGAATATCCACGATATTCTACGCAAGGCTACCCGGCCGATCCGAGTGTCAAACACACTCCCAACTTGCTTAAAACAAAGGATACTTTTCAGTACCTCAACCAAGCCCAGTATATTCCTCCTACAGATATAAATCTTAGGCCGGAATATTACACAACGGCTCAGCACCAAACAGATCGAACCCAGCACCCACTAAGCGAGCCCAGTGCTCCACGCGGCTAGTAACGGATATCCTCAAGTTCCTCCCGCCAAGCAAGCTGACCTTGGCGATTTCGCTCACATTCCTTACAGAAATACCACAGGGACTAACCCGCATAACCAGAATATAAATGTCCCACTTGGTCTACCTACACCAAGTAAAACATATAGAAATCCACTACAATACATATAGCGATATAACTATCCATAGTACTTCAAATCACCCTTTAGTCCATAAGCATTCAGCCTTCCACAGTATGATTAACCGAGCACTGTCTATTCCAAAGAGCGAACAAAATTTATCAAAAGAAAAATCCATTATCAAAAGCATAGCGGCTAGTAACGGATATGGAGGAGATCTCGTTGATACCATATGGAATAATGTTCTTAGGAAAAAGAGTAGGGAAAAAGTTTCCAATCTGGCCAGGGAAGATGTAAATTTAGAAGAAAAGCAATGGATAAGTATACCTTATTATGGGAAAATTTCTGATAAAATTGGCAAAATTCTATCATCGAGAGGTTACAAAGTAGGTTTTAGGACAGAATAGACGGAGGAGATCTCGTTGATACCATATGGAATAATGTTCTTATAAGGAATCTGTGGTGAAAACCACCCCCCTCTTGTCAACAGCCCTTTTCAGGGCTACCAAAAAGAGGTAGACACAACACAAAAATATTTATAAGACGTCGAGTTATAACTCCGTCAAACAAAATATTTCACCAGAGAGAAAATACGAAATTCTCTCTCAAAAGTGAAATATTAACTAATAACATACAAGGCGACCTCCCTAAACACTTACTGGGCGAAAGAGACGCGACAAGTATCTCGAACCAAGTCGCCTTGAATGAGAAAACTCAAACAGAAAATCAAACGTCCTCTAAAGCTAACAAGGACAATTCAAACAAGCCTACTCGCCAATCAGAAACACTGATTACACGAGAGACAATAGGCGAACCAACCAGGAGGCGGCAAGCAACCACCTCTGGTCCAGCAGCCACTTCGGGGACCCCGTCTGAACAATGGACGCAGGGAAACCACCCGAGGTCCCCGTCTAAACTCAAGGTCGTCGGCTCCGCGACGGACGCTCGTAAGCCACCCCCGGGGACCCCGTCGCAACGACGGACGTGGGGAAACCACCCCGGAGGACCAGCTCAGCTATCATACTCGCAGATACTGAGAAAACAATGTGCGAGCCAATGAGATTACACAGTCGAATTAATGAAATTAAGCGGACCAATCAGGAGGCGGCAGGAGGCGGCCACCTCCCTATAAATACCCCGCTCGGAGCCCTCCGAAATTCATTCTACTCTCCGCTCTCGACGACTACACCTCGAAGTACGAAGATTTCTACACGCTCTACGCTGACGAACCTTCTGCTCCCGAGTTCATCTCAAGAACGGCTTCCTACTGCTTTCTACAAGGCCTACCTTCTCTCCACACAGATCTCGCATTGGCATCTACGAGTCCAGTGATTATTCATCCTGCTCATTGCCCAACGTAGTTCTTCTGTCAGGACGCCACCCGGTACATCTATTGATATTCTCATTAGATCGTACGCCCGCTGGGACGTTCCTAGTCGTGTCGCCCGGGTTTCGTAGCACTAGGCTCGTCACCGACCGCTGTGGGCACGCCGGTAAATTACTCAGCTCATACGCTCTAATTTACCGTCCAAGGAAGTCTTTTTCAAGACTACAAGGTAGGACCCTGACATCCGAGCAAAGGAAAGAAGCTCTGTCAAGCGAGTCCACCTTCTAAACCCTCTATTTCTATACATAGAGGTATCGAAAACGAGCTAATAAACTCGTATATTTCGATGGAGCGTCGGCCGTCCTATTTCCTCATGCAAGGGGAGGCAGAACACGGCGCGGCCGGGCCTCTTAGCCCACGCAGCGCTACCTACCCGCTGCCCGGCCAGTCCGCTGTTCCTAGCGACGGCTCAAGGCTCGATCCTCGCGACGAGATCGCCTTCTCACCTAACGTATTCACGAAGGAAACGTTAGATCAAGCCTCACCTACACAAAAGTTCGAGGATACCTTTCAGACCCGCTCTGAAGTCAATCATTATGATTCGACAAAGATTTCCGAATATCCACGATATTCTATACAAGGCTACCCGGCCGATCCGAGTGTCAAATACACTCCAAATGTACAAAAAACAAAGGATACTTTTCAGTACCTCAACCAAGCTCAACATATTCCTCCTACAGATATAAATCTTAGGCCGGAATATTACAAAACGGCTCAGTACCAAACTGATCGAACCCAGCACCCACTATGCGAGCCCAGTGCTCCACGCGGCTGCGACACGAACTATCCCTCAGTTCATCCCGCCAAGCAAGCTGACCTTGGCGATTTCGCTCACATTCCTTACAGAAATACCTCAGGGACTAACCCGCATAATCAGAATATAAATGTCCCACTTGGTCTACCTACACCAAGTAAAACATATCTAAATCCACTACAAATGGTGACCCCGCCTTTGAACAGGCTTAACACGGAGCATTTCGTTCCCTCTTATGAAGCTAGTGGATTTCAGGGAACCACTGCGGGCGTGCGACCCCCGCCGGGCCTCTACGCCCCACATCTCACTCAACAACCCTCTACACAAAGTGGCTTTCGAGCACTTTTAGAGGAAATGGGAGATTATCAAAGACCAATCTTCCAAAAGAAGAATATCGATCGTGCACTCGCCGAGTTCGATCAATACTGCGTGCGAAAACACCTGAGAACGCAGAACGAATGCTTCTCAGCTATATACAAGTGGGTACCAGAAGAAATGAGGGAAGCTATCGACTCAGCTTACCTCACGGCACCCCACGCACCTTATGAAGAGGCCAAACAGCGCCTACAGCGAGAATACGGGTTGTCCTTACAGGACAGGCTCCTCGCACTCGAGGACCCCGCATCTCTCGCCAAAAAACCCAGCACCAAGTACCACGAAATGTACTCTAAAGCTGTTGGGTACTTCTCAGAGGCTCTGATCACTCAAAAGTGGATCGAAACTCTACCTATCGAAGCACGAGGTATGGTCGCAGCTCAGCCTACCACGACCGCCCGGCTCGACCTAGCTGATACGCTACACGCGTACAAAACAGAGAACCACTCTCTCAACATACGAGGAGTAGAATCTACTCCGAAACCCATGAAAACTGGTTTCAAAAAGGCCCTCTCACAACAAGCTGAGTTCAAACCCCAACCAGTAGAGAGTAAGCCTCACAAACCGACGGCCTATGTCTGTCAAAACCACGCACGTTTCGGTAGCGAAACTCGCAAATGTGCAGACCCAGAACACTGCACTTGGAAGGCAAACACTGCCTCCAAAACTAGCAAAAAGGCAGCGCCCATAAGCCAGCCTAAAACCTGGGTTTCAAACGAAAATACTCAGAGATCGGTACAAGAAAGTACCGTTCCAACCTCCGACGTAGAGAGTTCGGAAAACGAATAACTGCCAGTGTATCTGAGCCTATACACCGGCAGTCTAATGAGTATAAAAGGCTTTTTTTCAAGTGCAAACTAAATGGCACTGAATTTCTCATCGACACGGGAGCAGAAGTGAACATTCTGCCCCACAATGTCACCAAAAAATTGGGCTTAAAAATTCGTAAGTCCAACGTAAAGCTCACAGCAGCTAACGGAGCCCCTATAGACACACTAGGGCGTGCTGACACGACAATTAACATCGGCCTCGGAGACATGACCACCGATTTTATGATCACGAAAGTTGATCTAGCGATCCTCGGTATACCATTCCTCGAGTCTTGGGATATCGGAATACGGGTCAAACACAAATACATCTATAAAGATAAAATAAAAAGCTATGCCGATCAAAAAATAGCTGCAGTCATGAACAAAAAATTCACTGACGAACAAATAGCAGCTACTATCCCTCATCGTGACAACAGCCCTCAACCAGAGGACGTGCAAATCACGGAGGACGAAAACATTCGCTCTATCATTGAAAAATACAATGATAAAATGAGCAAACTTCAAGGAAAGTGGAAAAACAACGGGGTTTACCACCGTATAACCACGGAAGGAACACCAGTACACTTCCGAGCAAGACCCATGGCGGGCGAAAAACGGGCTCAAGTCAAAAGTACTTTTGACAAAATGCTTTCCGAAGGCATAATTGCACCATCAGATTCCGAATGGGCATCCCCGTTACACTGTGTGCCAAAAAAAGACGGGTCATGGAGGATCACCGGCGACTACCGTTTCCTGAACGCGAAAACGAAGAAAGACGCCTACCCTCCTCCTCACATTCGCTCTTTCCAAGCGAATTTACATGATACACAAATCTATTCGACAATAGATTTAAAATCGGCATATTACCATATTCCGATGCACCCAGATGACGCTCATAAAACTGCAATTATTACACCTTTCGGTCTTTATGAGTTTAAGAAAATGAGCATGGGTTTGGCCGGAGCGGCTCAAACATGGCAAAGATACATGGACAGCATCATGCGAAAATTTGATTTCGCATTTGTATACCTAGATGACATACTGGTGGCTTCTAAAAATTATAAAGAACACATGAACCACCTCAAACAAATTTTTGACAAGCTAGGGGAACACGGACTTCGAGTAGGTTTTGATAAATGCATTTTTTCAAAACCTACCGTCGATTTCCTAGGTTTCACTATCTCGAAAGAAGGGATAATTCCTAAACGAGATAAAATAGAAGCCATAGAACAATTTCCTAGGCCAATAGACGTACGAAGTCTACGCAGATTCCTAGGTATGTGTGGTTTCTACCGAGCTTGCTCAAGTAAATTCGCTCACACGGCACAACCTCTGTATGACTCCATTCAGTCAAACAAAAAAAATGACAAAACACCTATCGAATGGACATCAGAGAGAGAAAAAGCTTTCAACAGCTTAAAACAAGCAATGATTAAAGCTACATTGCATAATATCGCTCATCCACACCCTACAGCAGAGTGGAGAATAGTCTGCGACGCATCCGACACACACATCGGAGCGGCACTGGAGCAGGAAATTACAGACAAACACGGCTCGAAATCTTACCAACCATTGGGATTTTTCAGTAAAGAAATTCCGGAACAATGGAAGAATAAAGCATCATTCGACAAAGAGATGTTCGCCGTTTACCAAGCTTGCATTCACTGGCACAATGACTTGGACGGCCGATCTTTTCATATTTGTTCAGATCACAAGCCTCTGCTAGGCACGATGCTTAAGAAAAATGCACATTTTTCTAAAATGAGATTAAGATGGCTAACATACATCTCTCAAATGACAAGTGACATTCGTCATATACCCGGAGAGAACAACGTCGTCGCCGACGCACTCTCCAGACCCTTCGATCCAGTTGAAATTCAAACAAAATCGATTTCAACCCAAACTGACGAGGGTCCACCCATAGCCGAAATTTCGCAAATTACGGCTGCAATAGAGTGCAATCTTCTACTGCACATTTCAAATGCACAAATTCGTTCTCCTCCTAACGCAGAGGACAAATTGAAACTCACACGAGTTGAATTCCCTCAAGGAGAAATTTGGTGTAACCTAGACCTAGGACACCCAAGACCTTATATTCCAAACGAAATAAGGCAAGAAATAATCAGCCAAATTCACAATTTGGGACACCCAGGTATACACTCTACAGTGTATAAAGTTAAACAAAGATATTTTTGGCACGGACTCCGTGCAGATGTCTCCAACTGGGTCCGAGCGTGCGAGACTTGCCAACGAGCAAAAATCACTCGCTCCGTGAAGCTCCCTTACTCCGAATTTGAAACGGCTAACAAATTTGCACATGTACACGTTGACATTACCGGACCCTTACCTTTAGCTAAAGGAGGGAAACGTTACATTCTAATGATGGTCGATAGAGCAACGGGTTGGCTAGAGGCAGTCCCTCTCAACAACATCGAAACAGCCACGATCACAAACGCCTTTATCAATATTTGGGTAGCTTCAAAAGGCGTACCTAAATACATCACAAGTGATCAAGGCACACAATTCGAATCAGATCTATTTAATTCCATTATGGAACGTCTCGGAGTAAAACATACTCACACGTTACCATACAAACCGTCAACAAACGGAATGGTAGAACGCAGAAATAGATCTTTGAAAGAGGCTCTCAAAGCACAAAACGAAAATTGGCTCGACGCCCTTCCAAAAGTTCTACTCGCCATGCGTACGGCAGTAGACCCAGCAACGGAAACTACACCGTTCCAAAAAGTTTACGGAATTGACGTACCACTCCCAGGAGACATTTTCGTAACTTCTACAAACCTTTCTGAGCCTCTCTTCTTCCGGCCTACGCATATTAAACATAATAATACGAAATATGCCGTCAACATGCCCAAAAATTTGGATACATGTACACATGTCTATATCAGAGTGCCCACACAGCTCACCTCTCTGCAATGTCCTTACACGGGACCATTCAAAGTGGTTAAAAGAGATAAGTTTTCGGTTACAGTGCAAATTGGCGAACATACGAAAAAAGTTCCCAAACAGCAAATAAAACCAGCTTACACTCTAAAAACAGACGAAGCTGTGTCACTAAACAAAAATCAGGCAGAAAATAAGGAAGAGACTCCCCGAAAATCTGCCAGAAGGCACGTCCCCTCTACCAAATTCGACGAGAGGTGGGTGACTGCGCTCGAAACACCCCAGCCGGCGTCGTCGTTAATAACACGACGTCTTGGGGGGGCGCCTGTGGTGAAAACCACCCCCTCTTGTCAACAGCCCTTTTCAGGGCTACCAAAAAGAGGTAGACACAACACAAAAATATTTATAAGACGTCGAGTTATAACTCCGTCAAACAAAATATTTCACCAGAGAGAAAATACGAAATTCTCTCTCAAAAGTGAAATATTAACTAATAACATACAAGGCGACCTCCCTAGACACTTACTGGGCGAGAGAGACGCGACAAGTATCTCGAACCAAGTCGCCTTGAATGAGAAAACTCAAACAGAAAATCAAACGTCCTCTAAAACTAACAAGGACAATTCAAACAAGCCTACTCGCCAATCAGAAACACTGATTACACGAGAGACAATAGGCGAACCAACCAGGAGGCAGCAAGCAACCACCTCTGGTCCAGCAGCCACCTCGGGGACCCCGTCTGAACAACGGACGCAGGGAAACCACCCGAGGTCCCCGTCTAAACTCAAGGTCGTCGGCTCCGCGACGGACGCTCGTAAGCCACCCCCGGGGACCCCGTCGCAACGACGGACGTGGGGAAACCACCCCGGAGGACCAGCTCAGCTATCACACTCGCAGATACTGAGAAAACAATGTGCGAGCCAATGAGATTACACAGTCGAATTAATGAAATTAAGCGGACCAATCAGGAGGCGGCAGGAGGCGGCCACCTCCCTATAAATACCCCGCTCGGAGCCCTCCGAAATTCATTCTACTCTCCGCTCTCGACGACTACACCTCGAAGTACGAAGATTTCTACACGCTCTACGCTGACGAACCTTCTGCTCCCGAGTTCATCTCAAGAACGGCTTCCTACTGCTTTCTACAAGGCCTACCTTCTCTCCACACAGATCTCGCATTGGCATCTACGAGTCCAGTGATTATTCATCCTGCTCATTGCCCAACGTAGTTCTTCTGTCAGGACGCCACCCGGTACATCTATTGATATTCTCATTAGATCGTACGCCCGCTGGGACGTTCCTAGTCGTGTCGCCCGGGTTTCGTAGCACTAGGCTCGTCACCGACCGCTGTGGGCACGCCGGTAAATTACTCAGCTCATACGCTCTAATTTACCGTCCAAGGAAGTCTTTTTCAAGACTACAAGGTAGGACCCTGACATCCGAGCAAAGGAAAGAAGCTCTGTCAAGCGAGTCCACCTTCTAAACCCTCTATTTCTATACATAGAGGTATCGAAAACGAGCTAATAAACTCGTATATTTCGATGGAGCGTCGGCCGTCCTATTTCCTCATGCAAGGGGAGGCAGAACACGGCGCGGCCGGGCCTCTTAGCCCACGCAGCGCTACCTACCCGCTGCCCGGCCAGTCCGCTGTTCCTAGCGACGGCTCAAGGCTCGATCCTCGCGACGAGATCGCCTTCTTGCCTAACGTATTCACGAAGGAAACGTTAGATCAAGCCTCACCTACACAAAAGTTCGAGGATACCTTTCAGACCCGCTCTGAAGTCAATCATTATGATTCGACAAAGATTTCCGAATATCCACGATATTCTATACAAGGCTACCCGGCCGATCCGAGTGTCAAATACACTCCAAATGTACAAAAAACAAAGGATACTTTTCAGTACCTCAACCAATCTCAACATATTCCTCCTACAGATATAAATCTTAGGCCGGAATATTACAAAACGGCTCAGTACCAAACTGATCGAACCCAGCACCCACTATGCGAGCCCAGTGCTCCACGCGGCTGCGACACGAACTATCCCTCAGTTCATCCCGCCAAGCAAGCTGACATTGGCGATTTCGCTCACATTCCTTACAGGAATACCTCAGGGACTAACCCGCATAATCAGAATATAAATGTCCCACTTGGTCTACCTACAGCAAGCAAAACATCTTAAAGAATCCAATCATAGTTACAATTTTGATTTGACAGATAGACAGTTTGTAGAATTTCTTCATTTTTGTCCGAAGGAAGGTATGTTGAATGTACTTGAAAAATTCGAAATTATCAAAAGTGACAGATCCGGTAAATGTTTAAATGAGGATATACCTCAATATATTTCACCACTAATAGGTCCATTTTTATAAAGCTTGGAATTATCCCTTCACAATGTTGAAACCATATTTAGTTATTTTCCCCCTTTCACTTCATCTAATTAGCTATAATCCCCCGTCACCTTGTTTGCACTTCATTGGTTGTACCTCTTGCCCCCTTTCCTTTCTCTTGACCAATGGGATTCAATCTCCCTTCACCTGTTACTATAAAAGCTGTGTCCTTTCTAATGTATCTTCAGTTATTGTTTGTTACTGATGATGGCCTAACCGTCGAAATCGATTTAACTGTGTAACTCTTTATTTTTCGTGGAAATAGACAACGTTTTTCACTAACTTCCGTTTTTTTTCTATTTTCATGATTCGAGAATTCCCGATTGGCGGTTGTGATACGGGGTGGAAGGGGTTACCAATTCATTCAACTGCTGCTCAAGCTACAATCCTCGACCGATTTTCTTGTTTCTATTTTGTTCAATAAAGAATTTGGTATAGTTTTGTAATATATGTCAGGAGTTTCAAATGTCATTATTGAAAGGGGTGAATAAAGGCGAAAATACTGGTAAATCGTGATGTTCCCGCTATTCCCACCTGATTTTCGAGGTTTTTTTCTTTGTTCAGTTAAAAATTCGGTCTAGTTTTGATATACCCATATCTCTGGAATTTCGAAGTTGATTATGGAGGGAGTAACAGTAATAAATCATTGTTTTCATCATTTTTCCATCTGATTTCCATCAATGTTCTTTTTTCTTTTTCTTTTTTTGTGCAGTCCAGTTATTCGACAAACCTTGGGAGGTTTAAATTTACTGTTGGTTAGGGTAACTGAAGGGGTATTTCCGAAAAATCTTTTTTTTTTCGCTAAAAGTTGGGGATTTTAGACGGAATTTACTATTCACGTTTTCTCAACTTTTTTTTTCCCCCAGGTTCGCTCGAAGTATTTGGTCTTTTGGTAAAACCACTCTCAGTAATAAAAAATTTCATAAGGGGTAGTGTGAGGGGAGAGAGGAGCAATAAAAATATGGATAAGGATTAATTGGTCTGCATATTTTCAACCACTTTGTAATTATAGTTCATACTTTATTATGGTTTTGAGTGGGGGAGAGGGGGGTAGCTCCTCGTACATTCATGTTAGATTATAATGGAGGGGGTTGATGGAGTGAAAGCACGATATGTTTGCTATACTCACCAAAATCAAAAACAACCCATTCATGTACCGACGTCGCTCTAATGCATGCATTACTTACCAATATGTTTATTAATGGTAGCATCTCCGCCTTTGAGGGGATATTTGAAGAAAATAATTGGTGTGTGTAGATAAATTTAATAACTGAATCGAACAACTGAAATAGTTATTCTAAAAATGACTAGTCCTACTGTGAAATCACGGTTGATACGATTCCTTCCCTACCGCTGACCAGCTCTCAATTACATTAATTTGTGAATCTTGAATATCTATGTATATCTGCTGATATAGAAGATAAAATAACCCAAATTTCTCCACTAGCACGGAAAAAATTGGAGCTTTTGACACGGCTGAAGCTTTTTTGAAACAATGTCTCGGTGGATCCACACGTTCGGTGGATGGCATTGTTGTAAATGTGATTGTTGTAAACAGCGATTATCTTGTTACCACTTTCAATGCAAGTAAACCATTATTTGGATCGGTTATTATTGGAAAATCATTCCTCATCACATAACTAGGGGAAGCTGTTGATTGGTTGTCATGTTTCATAAATGTGACGGGAATTTTTCTTAAGACCCTCACCCCAAAACCATATACATACATGCTAATAATAAATAATAGCTAATTAGTTGTTGTTATTATTCTTCCTTCTTGTAAGTAATTTATATGTAGTAACCTATTAGTTGTTAGCCGTAACTAAGTTGTGACCAACACTGCTATCATATTCCAGTATCACCACAAATTAATCACAATTTAATTGATTTTTGGAATAAAATTCCGTTGGTCACTTTTGGTTTATTATTTCCAATAATAAGCCTATGTGATCGTATAGCAAAAAATTTTTATAACCCCCCCTCAAACTTTGTCACTTTACGTTTCAAGGTGCGTAGAATCCAAATTTGAAATGTCCGTCCGCCGTTCGCCGTCCGCCGTCCGGGCCATAAAAGGCCTTAGAATTGACTTAAAAAATCTGCTCTTTCGCACATAGACTCCACTTGGAGTCTAGTTGGTCCTAACTTCTCGCCAGCTCGATCGCTCCACTCTCATGGATGCTATGAGCCAAAAATAGGTGAAAAAGTGTCTTTTTTTTGTATATTTCAAGTTGTATAGAAATTGGAGATTTATGAGTGAAAAGAAAATGTTAGCTATTAATTTTATGGAAAAAAAAGTCTTATTCAAAAAGAGATTTTGGATTTTAGGCTATTTTTTGCAATTTTATAGATTTTTTAAAACAAAATTTAATGAAGTTCAAGTTTTTAGCATAATTTCGTACATAAATTTTTGAATGTTCTATTTCATAGTTGATAGACTTTATTTGACCAATCTTATGCTAAAAAATATCAATTTAACAATTCTTAGCCATTTTCAGTGATTTTGTCAGCACATTTTTTGAAATTTGACCAATTAGATGATTTCAATATACAGTATAGGAAACACTTTTATGTGTTGGAAAGATGACTTGGTAATAAATTGTTTTGTTTATCAACTATATTAAAAAGCGTAAAATTGTGAGATTCCGCTGCTATAATGGATTGAACCCATTTGTGAGGTCCGAAGCTCCGAGTTCCGATACTAAATATACTATAAGCGGCATTTAATAATTATGGACCAGAGATCTACGTAGAAGGGCTGTTTAATACATAAATAATAAACCTTTGTGTAATAATTTGCAGCGTTTTTGTTGAGTTGTTTACGAGTTGATTACCCGTCAGGCTTCCACCACTTTTACGCATGTAGGTTTATTGGGGACTCATTAAATGAATAACTGCTCCACTCGTAATGTAATGAGGTCATATTACATATAATATTGAACTGGTTACATGGAACTAGGTATTGACTGCGGCGGACGGAGGATACACAATTACATAAGGGGCGACAGATTATTAAACAAACAGCAACATTCTGAAGTATAGGGAGCGACTATGGAGAGGGTCTTGAGGGCAACGGAAAAGAGGGAATAGTATAATGTCCCTAGTACTCGGCTGAAGGCCCGCTTGTCAGTTTATCCCATCATGTCTCCTGACAGTACACCTATATGACAAACCCTCAATGTAAAATGGATTTGTATGTTTATCTTAATCTTCACATTGAACTATGATTTTCTTATTTCCAGGAACTGATATCCATGACGTATATGGTAAAATCCCTAAATGTAAACCATGCGCAAGCCGAAGAGAGTGCAAGATTTGCTCTCTCTTAACGAAAGATATGGAGACACATCCAAAGAGTATTGTGAATTGTGACTCAAAGAACTTTATCATACGACTAGATTGCCAGATAGACGAATGCAGATGGTATTGGGTTGATTTCTCCAAGAAAACTTTGAGGAAAAAGATGAAAGTTTTGCAGAAAACTAGCGATATAGAGGAGCACGCTAAGTCTCATGAAAAGGACTTCAAGTCATGTTACCGGTCACTGGTGTTGGAACATGCGCGACGAACAATCAGTATGGAAGAGCTCAAAGAACGCTGCAAGACCTACAAAAAATTTGCTGAAGCTCCGAACATGGATATAATACAAAGAGTAAAGGCCGCAAGAGGAGAAAAATCAAAACCACAGAAAATAACATCAAAAGGACAGCAACACTTACTTCCGACACCAGCTACCTTCATCGAAAAGTTCCTAACGAAGCCTTCACCACTAGCATCGAATCAATCAACCCCGGGTTATACAATAACTAATTATTATGGTAACATATACGGGAATTTGCCCTGATCAAGTAAGTGTTTGAAAACTTAACGTAATGGAACGTAGAGCCCTGAAATTTAGTAGACAGCCTTTGGGGAGCGCTGGATAGTTCCAAGGAAATCAGATCAGCTGGGTTTTCTTTTTGTTATATTCTTTCTCTTAGTACAAGTACGAAATCATCTGCATTGTGTTTTTTTCATTTGCATAATTTAATAATTTCTCATTGTAGGTTAAATTTGTCAACAAGTGGGGGTTTTCTCATTGTAGGTTAAATTTGTCAACAAGTGGGGGTTTTTTTATCTTTTTTTTTAAATGCTATGTAGGAATTTCATCTTGTAAGACTCTTAGTTATTTCTGCAAGAATCCTCCCTCATAGCCATAAAATGTTACCACAGAAAAAATGCCCAAATTTGGAAAAAATTTGCTAACCAAATAGATAGTTCCAAAATTGCAGCTTGATCGTATGAGCGAATTTCTGTTTTATATTTATGTTAATTTCTTATAAAATTTGAGCACTGAGTAAAAAAGTTGTTAACTAAAAACTGTAGGTCTAAATTCAGCTTTACTATGAACTTTTATATTTTTTTCCTTTTTTTTCAGTTTTTATAGATTTTGTACTAGGTACATTTTGATGACATTCAAGTACAAATTTCTGCGTAAGCTCGTATCTACATCTCGTATTGTTTTTGTTCACTGTTGATATAGGTGCTTTATATTAGTAATATTCTACTTTAAATTAAAAAAAGTAAATTCAACGGTTTTTAGCAGTTACCAGCCATTAGTGGTGATTTTTTTTTTTTTTTTTTTTACATTTTTCAAAATTTGAGCAATTTAATGAACTTACTCAAAAAGTGCTGGGCATCGAACTCGTCCTTTCTTTTGGAATGCTTGATTTATTGGCGCAAGAATGGAATGTTAACTTCAATCCTAAGGAGAGTTATCGTCGTGTATATATATATATATATATATTTACGACGGCAACCCTCCTATTCGTATATAAACATAACGAAAAAGGGTCAAAATTCAGGAATTGTTTCACAACCTCCCAAGACAGATTTCAATAAAGAAAATTTTGGAAAATTTTCATTTTAAAATTCCTGGAGTCATTGCAATATATCGTAATTTTCAAAGACGTTTCGCTAAATATGTATCTACGAGTATGAAGTCAGCAGGTCGAGTTCGTTGGCCAACAGTGTAGCTCAACAGGAAGGAGGCCTATTTTTGGCCATCTTTAGGCCCCTTAAAACACCAAAATTTTTTTGGAAGAGCTAGAAATGTGTTAGTAGCTCTACACAAAGGAATCAATGGATTGGACCATTGGTGGTTTTTTGATCTTGAGATGTAATATTTTGGCCATAACTCGGTCCCGTGATCAGATGGGAAGCTTGAAATAATTTCAATCGATGCTGCAAAATGTTGGCTTTGCGCCTGCGCAAAAGTTACTGTAACTCAACTAATTGCGATATAATCCCCCCCCCCCCCCCCCCCCCCCCCCCGTTTGAACGAAATCAATCCAGTTAATTATTGATCTACGTTATACGAAATTCACGTTTGCTCATGAGGGATACTATCGATCTGACTGCAATAAAAGTTATAGGAGACCATCTAGGGTGCACTTAGCACAGTCTCAAAAAATTTAATCAAAATCGGACTAAAACTTGAAATAGTTTTGGGCGTGACAAGGGTTTGCCTCAGAAACAGTCATTCACGAAACCCAAATTTATCACCAAGTTCTGAAACGCTAAAAGCAAAAGGAAATGTTGATATTTTAGAATCGTTGATTGACGAATACGTTTCCGACTTCTTGCATGTCGCAAAGCTTCCGTTCCTTCGGTAATGGGGAAACATGCTCACACCAAACACACAAAATGCGTGTTCAAAAAAGACCAAGAGTTTGAACCGAAAGAGATATAGCGGCGGCCAAGTTATCCCTCATAGTGCATGTTTTTGGAAAGCTCGCGTCCTTGCTTGAGGCTTTGTGCCCTCCTTGGGCCTTACATTACTTCCTTCTCACTCAAGCTCTACGTAGGTACCTACGCACACATAACTACCAACCAACCATGTAATTTGATGTAATGAAGGTTAACCTTCCATATTTCTTTGGATTGCACTGAAATACTTCTCGTGAATTTTGAATACTTTTTGTTTTTAAACGGTAGGTGTACATGACAACATAGAACTTTGTGTGTTAACATTTAACTGCCACGTTGAACCAGTGTCCGAGGGACTGCGGGTGATGCCGTACCTAGCATATATCACAAATATCGTTCCCACAAAGGATCGAACATTAGGTAAAATGCTGGTGGGGATGATTAAATACGGCAACACATTGTGTACAGAAATTGCGACAAAATGCTTCCTATTAGAACACTATCTGAAATCTTTTTTCAATGAACAAACAATCGGTTAAATCATTTCTGAAAAACAAATACGTTTAATAACCTATAAATAGATAGGTCATATATTGGCAACCGTAAATTATCAACAGATTGTGTGACATTTCACATCAAATTTGTTTTTCTACATATTTATCTAGTACCTGTAGGTATGTATATATAATATTTAAAAACGTAGGCTGGGAGAATAAATAATTATGTTGTACGTATATAAAACTTACACCTGTAGTTGTGTTAGCTATGAAGTGTAGATGAATTGCATCTCTCTTGCATTTCTATTGTTGTCTTACTTGTCTTTGAGTTATATTATAAGGAATTTTGTAATACATACTTATATAATATGCAGCAGGTGCAGATTCCTGATTAGCCACCGCTAAATTCTTTTGTTATAGATACCCAGATGCATAAAAATATATTTGATAATTATGTATCTACGCTATTATAATAATAATTACATAGTACGTAAAACTTCCACCTGCAGTTGTGTTAGCAATGAAGAGTAGATCTATAATTGTTGTATCTCTCTTGTATTTCCATTGTTGTCTTACATGTCTTTGAGTTATATTATAAGCAATTTTATAATAAAAATTTATATTATACTAGCTGTTACCTGCCACACTTCGCGGTGGCACATTGTGGTTTTATGGATGAGAAATGGGAATCAAAACTTAGGTACCTACTTATAATTTTAGCAGAGTTTACTTTAAAAGTGCTTTGATATTGGCTTTTATATAATGTTTGAATACATTTGTAGTTATTTATGATTTTTTTCAATCTCGAAACATTTGTCCGCATTTGGATATTTTGTCCTCCCTCAGACCCTCCAATAGTGTTTTTCCATCTGGTAACTCTGTACTACACCCACTCCAAAGTTCAGCATCTCAAGTTGAGTAAGATCAAAATTAGTCAGATATTAAATAACAAAAGGAAAAAAAAAACAGTTTTCTAGCGGTTGGGGGCATATTACTAAATTGAGCATACTCAGGTGATCAGGATGGATTGTGTCATTTCATTCGACTTTTGTTGTTCCAGAGAGGCTACCTGACATATTGGAATGTCCTAGGGTGACCAGGAGAGCATTTATCTCAATGAGCTGATCTGGAAGGAGCTCATCATTTTCTCGATGTCACTAAGAGGGTCCTTTTCAAATTTCATATTCTTAGGGTGGATAGGAGAGAATATACCTAAGTCAGCTGATCTGGTTGTAACCCGTCATTGCATTCGTCTCTTAATGTCCTAGAGAGGCTTTCAGTCAAACTTCACATTCCTGGGGTGTAAAGGAGAGAATTTGACTCACTCAGCTGATTAGGAAAGAGCCCACCATTCTATTCGTTTCTCGATGCCCCAGAGAGGCTCCTTCTCAAATTTGAAACTCCCACGGTGAATAGGAGAGAATTTAGCTAAATCAGATGATCTGGTTGAATCCCGTCATTACATTCGTCTCATAATGTCCTGAAGAGGCTCCCTGTCAAATTTCACATTCCTAGGGTGAAGAGGAGATTAGTTCACCCAGCTAACCAGGAAAGAACCCATCATTTTATTCGTCTCTTGATGTCCCAAAAGACCGCTATCAAATAATTTCAACTTTCTTGGATGAACAAGAGAAAACATTTAGCCCTCTTATTTTCTTTTTTCAACATGGATATGTTTCTGGGCTGGGGGTCATTCTAAAATTTGCGACCGAAAAAAATGCAACGCTACAACCGATAAACAGATTTGGTAACTATGCAGCAACAATAATGAAGCAGCACTCTTCGGTTGCGTTATAATGGCCTCATGAAAAATTTTGCTTTAACAAAACCTACTATGGTGTATGACACTCACACGACTTACCTTACCCATCTTTGGTGTATGACGCTCACACAACGTACCTTTCCCACCTTTGGTGTATGACGCACACACACGAAGTACCTTACCCATCTTTGGTGTATGACACTCACACAAAGTACCTTACCCATCTTTGGTGTATGACACTCACACGACTTACCTGACCAATCTTTGGTGTATGACACCCACACGACGTACCTTACCCATCTTTGGTGTATGACGCTCACACGACGTACCTTTTCAACCTTTGGTGTATGACACTCACACGAAGTACCTTACCCATCTTTGGTGTATGAACTCACACGACTAACCTTACCCATCTTTAGTGTATGATGCTCACACGAAGTACCTTACCCATCTTTGGTGTATGACACTCACACGAATAACATTTTTCCCTATTGATTTTCATGTACAGTCAATGCGTTACAAGCGAAGTGTAACTCCTTTAGTTTTCATAGCAGGAAAATCGTTCGCCACTTTTTGAAATGCTCTCATTTTATCACATCTCATGATATCTAAGCCGTTGTAATGTCAACGAAAGCTGATTTATAACGCTAAGTTATAAACTAATGTTGCTAAGAAATCATAATGAACTAATAATGTGAAAAGAAGTCACTACAATGTAGGTATACTATTGAGTAGTAGGTACTTGTAAACAGTAGGTATTTGTAAGCAGTAGGAACTAGACGTTGCATAGACCTCTGATCAGTTGATGGGCTCCTAAAGCTGATGATTTCTATCACATTTAAATATGAAGCTGAAATTAAGAGATGATTGGTTGAAATGATTGCCTCAATCTTATATGCAGCTGGGTGAGCAAAATTCTCGTCTGCTACCCCTAGGAAGTTGACATTTGATAGGGATACTCTCTGGGACACTAAGAGACGATTGAAATTATTGGCTGTTTCCTAATCAGTTGGGTAAGCTTAAATCTCTCCTGTTCATCCTAGGAAGTTGAGATTTGATAGTGAGACTTTCTATCTGGGACACTACGAATCGATTACAATTATTGGCTGTTTCCCAATCAGCTGAGTGACCAAAATTCTCTACTGTTACCATATGGAAGTTGAGATTTGATAGGTATTTTCTACGGGGGGACTAGGAGACGGTTTCAATTATTGGCTCTTTCCCAAACAGCTGAGTGAGCTAAATTCCCTCCTGTTCATCCTAGGTAGTTAAAATTAGATAACGATACTCTCTGGAGCACTAAGAGAGGATTGAATTGATTGGGTCTTTTCTGATCAGCCGACTGAGCTAATTTAATTGAGACATTTTTAACTTGAGACACAAAACACACATTTCACAGTTTTTTGTTTTTTTTAGAAATTGGTATTTTTTCAAGCAATAGGTACGGGTAAAAGCGTCCCTGTTTCTTCAACGCCAATGTGACCCTAGCTACGTTAAAACTTTCCCGACTAGCATTGCTACAGTTAATACAATTAATCAGTGCTACAGTTGATTTTAATATTAATTTTTGATGATCTTTCTTTACGAATAGAAACTGATCGGCTAAACCCACCAAAATCGTTTTGGTATCGTTGAACTTGTTATCGAAAGTTCTTTACGCCTGAACCCATCCCATTAACATTTGACATGAAAAGGTAAACGCGTGTTCGGTTATTCCTTAATTTACAAAGTTTTTTAGCCGGGCGAAGTCGTCAGGTAAGTCCAAGTTTACAACGAAGGAGTAAGTCTAGAGGATTGTGATATAGCCTAAAACCATCCCTGAAACTTTCTCGACAACTTGTGCCCACCCGAATGGAAATCGGTGAAGAACTTCTTGAGTTTTTGAAGCATACACAAACCAACAACATTTTTATAGATAGAGATGCTGCAGATACTGATTCCTGATTACCCACCACTGAAATTCTTTTGTTATAGCTACCTAGATGCATACAAACATATTTTATAATATTGTACCTACGCTATTATAATAACATGTTACATATTATGAAAAACTTACAACTGTAGTTATGTTAGCTATAAGTACAATAGATTTCCATTTCCATTCCGATTTCCGTTCTATCTCTCTAGTATTTCTATTGTTGTCTTACTTGTCTTTGAGTTATATTGTAAACAATTTTATAATATATATACTTATATATATGCTGCAGATACTGAGTCCTGATTTGCCACCACTGAAATTCTTTTGTCAAGATACCCAGATACATACAAATATAATTATTTTGTAATAATTACAAAATATATTTGTAATGTATTTGTTATAAATATTACTATTATAGCGAACAATTATTGTACGCTATAATAGTAATATTTATGTAGTATATAAAACTTCCAATCGTAGTTGTGTTTTCTATACATCGAGAGTAGGTATCTCATGAGACTATAAATATTGCATCTCTGTTAAATATCGTCTTGTATTTCCACAAATATCATGTATATTTTCCCCCAAACACTTTGTATCCTTTCCCCCAGTATCAATCTGTAATTTAAAAAGTTACGTATCTCGTTGCATTTGGGTTTTTTTCCTTAATACATACCTTATTATATTTATTTTGGACAGAGTGGGGTGCAAAGGGCGGGCGTTTTGAATCATCAGTACTCAGTCCCAAGAAGTGGAGGGGTCGTGAGCCATGTGCCATTTTTTCTGTAGGCCTTATTATGCCCCCAGTAGACTCTAACGTCGAGACAACGCGAGGTCATGCGAAGGCGAGAGTGTAAAGACGACGCTCGGGTTGTCTCCGCTCGCCAACCTCGCTCTCCGATTCCTATTTTCCGGCATGAGTCAAAGGACCCGAGGCAGCACCAGGCCAGAGAGGCGAGGCGAGGTTCACCACTCCAGTACACTCGTTCACCCTCGTGACGCAGTGTTATGAATAAACGGAATGCACTATAGACTATAGTTGTTTATTGTTTATGCAAAGGAGAATATTAAGTGTGTTTCCCATCCCTCTTTCTCATTTCTTTCTGATGTTCACTTTCTGATCTTTCTGCAATCTCCAGAGTGATACTATAACTAACAAGGCCGATTATGACGTCAACGATGTCTCTCGGAGTAAACACTATCTGAAATAAGTTCATTAGCCTCGCAGATAGATGGCAGACGAGTTCAGATCGCGTGATGGTGCGGCTCGCGCGTAAACACGGTCTTGGGACCAGGGGCTATATCGGAGTTTTGCGCTCAAACACGGGCCTGGTATAGGACGGCGACGCTGTTGTTTTTTGTTTTCAAACACGGCCGTGGGAGCGATCAGGTATCAGGTTAAAATCAACCATATATCTGTTATTTTCGTATGTTTTTATGCGAAGAAACAGCTCTAGGATGATGAAGTCAATTTTAATGAGCGTACGAATGTAAGTGTACAGGTTCACCCTATTCTGAGATTTTTATACGCCTGTGTGCTGACGGCCACACTACCTACCAACCAATGCGCGGTTTAGAGCTTAAAATCAACCATATCTCAGTTATTTTCGTATGTTTTTATGCGAAAAACAGCTCTAGGATGATGACGTCAATTTTAATGAGCGTTCGAATGTAAGTGTACAGGTTTACCCTACTTCCTAGATATATATGTTCAATCATTCTGGTCAATAGTTTAGTCCAGCGAATGAGTCAAGATGATTGATTGATCGACTTTGAGCCAAGCATCGACAGTGAGCGATGGGAAGTTCGATTGACGCAGGCGATTGAAGAGGGCGTTGACCGTCTGGGGAAAGGTTTTGATCAATCTCCCTCTCAGTGACGCGCTCGGAAGCAACCATGGAGGACTCTCCGCTCACCTCCAACGATACGCATTCCGAACGTGAGTTTACCAGCCTTTTAATAAACTTGTACCGGGATTGCCCTGAACTGTGGAAGGTTAAAAGTAAAGACTACTTTAACAGAAATAAAAGAAGTGCTTCATTTGAAAAAATAGTGGGGGCTTTAAAAGCGTTGAAACCCGACTACACGATTAATAAATTGAAACAAAAAATTAATACTTTGAGAACAAATTTTAACAGGGAGCACAGGGCGATAGAGGAAAAAAGATTGTCCGGGGCATCAGCGGATGACATCCCAGAACCGTCGCTTTGGTATTACAACGATCTATCTTTCATAAAAGATCAGTTTGAAATCGTCGGAACAGAAACAGTAGAGGTTAGCATTTCTTTAATAAAATCGAACTTATTTAATAATTTACTAAATAAGAGTTGTATCTGTGGAATTGTGTACTATTAGCATGAACTGCGTCTTCCTTTTAGCGAACTTATGAAGAAATAGAGCAATCGCAATACCTTGAAAAAATTACTAATACAATTTTTCAAAATTCCACCATACAAATTCGTTTTAAGGCATTCTGAAACTATTCCAATTTATTGATATTCGAATAATCTAAAATGTATATGACATGTATTAGTTGTGCCCGCTCATCCGAGACATGAATATTTTTAGTGGATCACAGTATACATAAGTTTTCTTCCTCACTACCGAAGGTAGGGACGCTGTGTTCGTGCAAGAAGTCGAAAAAATGTGTGTCCTTCAAAATCACAATTTCCACTTGCATTTTGCGTGTTAGAGCTTACTGATCCATTTGGGTTCCGTGGCTGTCTGTCGGTCCGTGGTAAATCCTTGTCACGCCCAAAACTATACCAAGTTCAAATTCAATTTTGATGAAATTTTCATCACTTAGGTATGTGGGTTAGCTCCTAGACGGTCCCCTATAACTTTCAATACCGTCGGATCAATAGAAGTTTGTACGCATGCGCAAACGTGAATATCTTATAGGTTACGTCATCTTTTCATCATCTATTGGACCGATTTCGTTCTAAGGGGTTGGTTGGGTATATGTTTCAGAAAGATTCCCTATCAACTGTATATTGAAATTGGTGGAGTAATAATCATACCGTATGGGTAAAAATAATATTGATTGACAAAAGCAAAACTCCGAATTCTATGGACCGATTTCGTTGAAATTTACAGGTTATGCGCGGGTTAGCTTCTAGACGGTCTCTTACAGGTTTCATTGCCGTCGGATTCATGCTAGTCCTTGCGCATGCGCAAACGAGAATTTCTTATAACGTCGATTTTTCATCATTTGTTGGACCGATTCTGTTCAAACTTGGAGAGTAGTTGGGTATATACCTACTGGAGAGTAATTGGAGACCTGGTGCGCTGCCAATGAACTCTCCCTAAACCCTCACTTGGCAGTACAATACGCTCGTTCTCCCAATTCTAGAATATGCCTCACCAATGTGGTCTCCTACGTACACTGTACACAAATATACTCCAGAGAGGGTTCAGAACAAATTCCTTCGTTACGTCGCCTATAAACTCGGCATACCTTCGCTCGAGGTGAATTATGAATCCATAATGAAGATATGGCCACTTTTCAACACGGCGGACAAATCGAGTCACTGCGCGATAAAGCTGGTACTGATGCTCGAATTCACAAAATTTTTATTTTTATTTAACACACCGAAAATTCTTTATTTCGCTCCGATATGATCTTTTTCAAAGCTCTCAACATTTTCGAGTTATTCAGTGATGAAGGGCCGGATCGTCAGATCTGTCACTGTCCCCAGGACACAAAGGTGAACTGTACTTTAAAATATTTACTTTGAGCACTGAACTTCTGAATGTTTCTGATATACCGATAATATATTAAATATGCCCTCTCTTAAATCCAACAGAAAGTGGGCGAGGAATATTTTTTCCCCAATTTATATTAGGCTCGGAAGTGTTGTCACCCAAACGTTGAATTCAGGGGCAGCCCCTTTTTGGCGGCGCGTGTGGCGGTTCGGGAAATATCCGGAGGAGCGCCCTGCTGCTATCAACATCTTCAGTTGAGTTTGAAGTTCCATCGAAAAATGCCGTAGGTAAGTCCAACAGCAGATTTTTCTCGTAATCAGGGTACAATAAACGCAAAACCGTTGCGTACCTTTATTGTTCATCATTCCTGTCACTTGTTTTTTCCATATCTAAGTATTACAAAAAAACTTTTCAAGCAGGGGAGGTAGTATTTCCAAGGAGCACGAATTCAACCAGAGAATCAGAACAGTTGTAAAAACCAATATGGCTGCCAACTGAACAGTAATGTGCGAAAACGTCATTCCTGTCACGGTCAGTTCTGTCACGTGACAGGACCTGACAGTGTGTGACAGGAATGACGATTTTTATTCAGTTCTCTCGTTCATTCTTTTTGCTCCTTTCAACCAACATTATGAGCTTCGCAACTTTTAAATCCTCTGTAGAATTCATATTCCCAATACAAAATTAATTTCAAAGTGGGGTTTCCGTTTTTTAGCCTTTTTTCTACGGGTTATT
This sequence comes from Adelphocoris suturalis, assembly GCA_030762985.1. Taxonomy (NCBI): domain Eukaryota; kingdom Metazoa; phylum Arthropoda; class Insecta; order Hemiptera; family Miridae; genus Adelphocoris; species Adelphocoris suturalis. Next base: position 137,114,257 of record CM061040.1, read on the forward strand.
GAAATCTGTAACGACTTCGGAAACGTGCTTTTAGCGAATTTTCTTAGAAAATGATGCTTTTGGAATGACTCCGAAAATTTTAAAATAAAAATGTTCATCATCAAAATCTGTTTTGAGGCATTTGAAATGAGTCCTGAATTTCAACACTTTTTTATTTGTATATAAATGTACATATGTGTCATTCCAGACGATAAGTCTCGATAGGATTGAGATAAAAACCTCGTTCTTCCACCAAAAATTAAGCATTCCAAAAGAAAGTATGAATTTGTTGGACAACACTTTTTGAAAACAGTAAATTGGTCAAATTTCAAAAAATGTACTAAAAAATCACAAAAATTACAGAACCGGCTAAAAATGGTTAAATACATATTTTTTTAGCAGAATATTACTCAAAAAAAGTTTATCAACCATGACCAAGGTCATTTAAAAATTGAAGCTCAAACTTTTGCTGAAAATTGTACTCAAATTTCATCATAGTGTGCTAAAAAGTCGATAAAAATTTTTAAAAAATCTAAAACTCAAAATCTTTGTATAGAAGATTATTTTTTACAACAAGTTTTTTCACAATAAAATTAATTGGTAAATTTCTTTGCGCACAAACTTCTCAAATTACAACTTAATTTAACTGAAGTGTAATATGGTAATTATGGGAAATTCGCTCATATGATCATGCTGGAAGACTGGAACTTTTTTTTCTGTTAGTAACCCATGTTCTACTTCAGTTCTTCGATATAAGGTATGGATATAATTGGGCATTACATATTTTCCAGGTTTTCCTTTTTCTGCGCATCTTAGTTCTCGTTTTTACAATTTTCAGTCTTCAGAATGGCCCCTCTGAAGAAGAAAGAAACAGCAGAAAAAATAAGAAGAAGAAGCGAAAAAAGATGTTTCCCCTTTGTTTTACTGGACAATGACACATTTTTGTTGGTTCTTTATACTCAGTAAAGTGTTCTATTTTTGATCTACCTATTAGGTGAGAATTTTTAAATGTTAAACAAATTTGCTATCCTGTAATTTGTCTTGTCTATTTTTGATATTTTTGCGTTTTGTTCCTTTTTATAGTTCAGTTTCCTACATATTTCTCAGTAAATCTCTTTATAAATCTTGTTCCTAGGTAACTTATTTATATTTCTGCAAGATAATAGATTCGGACTGATCTCTACAGTTGGTCGCATCTACTGTCCTTCCTATATGACTGAACTTCTCTTCGTCGTCAATAGTTGAAATATTTCAAGTGTTCTAAAGAATTTTGTAATAAATAAAATATTTTCTACGAACCTCCCGTGTACTTTGATCTCCTTTCAGGTCTTATTGTATGTGAATGCATACATTAAATTATGCTGGACACCCTAGTTAGTTCAGATCCGGTCATTTCTGTCACATGTTAGTCAGTTCTGTCACACTGCATAAAACACTCATAAGTATTCTATAAAATGAAATTTCAAATGATCCCCTATCACATCTTCTTCCAAAAGATCTTCTTTTGTAGCTACCGTCTTTGAATGAAATGTCATCTTCTTTAATTGTACTCTATATGTAATATAAGATATGTGAGAATGAAATTGACCATCAAAACCGTAAAAAACTGAAAAATTCTTTAATTGAAAAATTATGCTCAGCAGACATCGCCGCAAGTAATACCAGACTTAAGCGAAAAACCAACAACGAGAACTTCAGAGTGACTTCATCATCAAATACAGGCGTGACAGGACTGACACTTCGCAACAACTTTTAGAGCTTCTACTTGGAGAAAAAAATTGAAAAACTCAAAATTCAGCTCGGCCATTTTAGGGATGGGTTCCCAAACGTTTTCTTGAACGAAAAAAAGTTTTTCCAGCGGATTTTAATTACATCGGTTTGACAAAATTTTCTTGAGTCAATTTGTCCGCCGTGTTGAAAAGTGGCCATATACAGCCTGATTCCCCTGGAGAGACGGCGATGTGTAGCAGATGTCACCCTTTTCCACAAGTTGATGAACAACAGATCTCGTGTCCGTCCCTGCTCTCTACAGTAGGCATCCTGGTGCCTCGAATTTCGGCTCGGTCGACGAATATTTTCTTCTCCTCGACTAATTATTCGACGAACCGCCCCACAGTAGTCCAGAACCCCCAAAAACGTGATCAAAACTCAATTTTTTCATATTTTTCTACAGATCTGAAAATTTTATCATTTATTCTACAGTTCTTGAAACACCCAAGCCTGCCAAGGCTTTCCCAAAAACTGCTTAGAAAAGTTTGCAGGAAATTCGGAATGTTTAAAGTAATGTTAGCAATTTTTTTGTTAATGTAGCGTTTTTTTCCAAAATGAGGATTGGTAATCACAGCCAACAAGTAGATCCGAAGATGAGTAAATTATCTTTAAAGAAGTTCGATTTTCATGAATATTTTTCCAAATTAGGTATAAAAAATCGTTCAAATATGTGCGCGCTAAAATTGGTCTCAGATTGTCGAGGAAGGTATAAAGAAAGTTCTCGAACCGATTCCAGGTGCCACTAGTTGCAACCTTTTTCCTCTGGGTCAATTTTTCTGATCCAAAGTCCGTATCTCCGCACATAAGATTGGGTTTCTTTTCGTCCACGTCAAGATCAAACATTTTTTTTTTTTTTTTAATTTCACTTATTTATTTTTCAGTGAATGTTTAACAAACTCTTCCACCCCTACCCTTCCACCCCCACCATTCCACCCCAAGAAGTGTGGAATTTCTTTTACAGACTGTTTTTTCTGCTAAAATCCATTAAATTGTGGATTAATACATACCATTATTATGTGCTAACTATTGATTGTTCTTAACTAATTAAAAATTGATTCATCCATTAATATATATGTAAAATCATAAAGGTAAGACCTATTAACTATACAGGTAGGTAATAATGAAAATTAATAATTATCATTATTATATTTGTCTCAAGAAAAGGCTTACTTGAGAAAACTAGTTTCCTCGAAATTTGTTGTTACCAATTTGAATATGTTGATATTGATGTGATGATTGACTATTATTAATCTATATATCTATAATAAAAGAGGATGTATGTATGTATATATGTATATTGCCTATAGACTCCGAAACCGCTCGACAGATTGTAATGAAACTTTCAGGTATTATTAGGCATGATTCAAGGATTGTTCCTGTAAAGTTTGGTGCAAATCCGTTCAAAGGGCTCTGACCCAGAGGGCATAAAAGGGTGCAGTGTCAGGTTTTAGAAATTTTAGTGGTTGTAGAAATAGTTGAACAGAAAGTACTGGTACCTTCTTGACGGCCTACTACACTTTTTTTGACATTTTATGTCTTTACTATGGCACATAAATGAAAAAGCGTCACGCGGGGAGCGACTCGCGGAGAGCGTCACTCGGAGAGCAGCGTTACGCGGAGATTCCCTAATGATCCCACGATTCTGAGATTTGGTATGTAGCACTTTGAGGGACTTCTGAACACAACTGACCGATCCCAGATTAGCTGAGTGGCTCTAGAATCCAGTTTTTTCCCTAATGATCCCACGATTCTGAGATTTGGTATGTAGCCCCTTGAGGGACTTCTGAACACAACTGACCGATCCCAGATCAGCTGAGTGGCTCTAGAATCCAGTTTTTTCCCTAATGATCCCACGATTCTGAGATTTGGTATGTAGCCCCTTGAGGGACTTCTGAACACAACTGACCGATCCCAGATCAGCTGAGTGGCTCTAGAAACCAGTTTTTTCCCTAATGATCCCACGATTCTGAGATTTGGTATGTAGCCCCTTGAGGGACTTCTGAACACAACTGACCGATCCCAGATCAGCTGAGTGGCTCTAGAATCCAGTTTTTTCCCTAATGATTCCACGATTCTGAGATTTGGTATGTGGGCCCTTGAGGGACTTCTGAACACAACTGACCGATCCCAGATCAGCTGAGTGGCTCTAGAATCCAGTTTTTTCCCTAATGATCCCACGATTCTGAGATTTGGTATGTGAGCCCTTGAGGGACTTCTGAACACAACTGACCGATCCCAGATCGGCTGAGTGGCTCTAGAATCCAGTTTTTTCCATAATGATCCCACGATTCTGAGATTTGGTATGTGGGCCCTTGAGGGACTTCTGAACACAACTGACCGATCCCAAATCAGCTGAGTGGATCTAGAATCCAGTTTTTTCCCTAATGATCCCACGATTGACTTAATAACAGTTTAAAATTACGATCAATAAACAAATTTAATTTTTGCGCAGCAAGAACGCTAATATCGAATATTAAGTGAAAGAAGATGTTATTGATAAAATTAATTAGATACTTTTTTGTCCCCTGATGTTTAATTTTTCCTTTGATTTTTCCGATTAATATATTCAAATAACTAAATTTGGGAATTTTTTTCTATTTTTTCCAATATTTTCGATTCAACTTCAGTAATTTGTTAATTTTAATGAAAACGTTGAGATAACCAATAATACACTTGGGTCTGATATGAAAAGTTCCGGTAGGTAATCTACGAAAAAGCCAAAAAATGTCACTTTTTGACCATTTCTAGTCTAAAAAGTGAATAAAAATATGATTATTTGTATCTACGCACTCAAAAACGTAAGACCTACTCATTTTGGAGACAAAAGTGATACAATTAAAGTCGCTAGGAGTTTCACTCACGTTTTTGGGGGTTCTGGACCACTGTGTGTTTCTAATTGTCATCCATCTCACACCCACCTCATCCTCCTTGACATCTCTTCCCTTCCAACTGTCACAAACCCTATACAGGACGTAACCGTTTGTAGGTCCATCCTATAATAATTTCAAAACTTCTCCGAATCTCCCTTCAGCTCGTCGTGGAGGTGGTTGAATTCACCCAAACATTGCCTCCTGGTCAATATTGGGTTCATACAGTACATTCATCGTTTCCTTCTCATCCGAACGAAATTTACGAGAGCATTTTCCAGCAAATAATAACTATCTATGTCGTGTATTGTGTAGTACTTAACCAAAAATAAATGCTGAACTACACTAAACTACACACTACCACAGACTTCGCACGACTAATGGTTGTGGAAGTCGCCTCCAATGGAGGAGCTCAGTCGCGTCCCAGTCGTCTCGCGGAAGTCCCCTGTAATCGCCTTGTCTCTTGAATACGCCTCCAGTGAGGGGTCCAGGCTTAACCTTAGTCCAGACAGACTTTTTGTTGCGCACCATTGTTGCGAGTCTGAATCGCGGCAGAATCGGGGCAGCTCCCGAGCGCCCGAACAGCCCCGCAACATCGTTGCAGGGGTGTATTGCGGGTCTGAAACTTAGTATTCTTGAGTCCCATCGCAGCAACAAAGTTGCGCAACAGTTCATTGTAGACTAGGGCTGCCATACCTTTTCGACGTAAGTAGGGACAGCGTAAGCTAAAAGTCGGGAGATATCGGGACAGCCTAAACTAGAAAATCGGGACCAAATCGGGACAAGATATATACTTCAAGTCACTGACAAAATACAACGACTAAGTTTTATTTTTGGAAAAAATACAATAGGTACCTATTGAAAAGTTGGAGAAACATCATTATTGAAAAAAAAAAAAAAAAAAAAAAAAAAAAAAACGAAATATCACATTTAGGTGCTTAGATCATCTATTACATAGACCTATAAATTTCAAATAGTCAAAGGTGTCCGGCTACCTACCTGCAATGAAGGACATCTGTACCACGCAGGGTTTATCCAGTTTTCATCCTGGGCTTACAAAATACTTCGGAGATTCAACTACTTTAAAAATCGGGACGAAGTCGGGACAGCAAAAAAAATAATCGGGACGCTTCAAAAATCATGACGGGACGCCCGGGACACCTCGAAAATCGGGACATGTCCCAATAAATCGGGACGGATGGCAGCCCTATTGTAGACGCGCGTTCGGGACTGCCGCGCGTCACAACCTTCCTTATCAACTGATTTTTTAATATTTAAAAAAAAAAAATTTTATAGTCGTTATCAACTTGCGTACTCAACATGTGGCCCACGTCCACCGAGGTAACATTGAACCTTATTGAGGATCTTCATATAAATGGTTGCTTGTGGGATGTCTGTTCCTTCGATTATAAGAACAGAGACAAAAGAAGTGTGGCTGAAGTCGAGAAAAAAAATTCACAGGTTCTTTTCCGTTAATTCACTACCATTCATTCATTCTGACCTGTATGTCCAACTAATCTGTATTTTTACTAAGGGATTGACTACTTGATGTTATGTAATTTTGAGATGCGAGCTTGCGAGCATCCAGACCACCAAACTATACACATCATTCTGACCTACATGTCCAACTAATCTGAATTTTTACTAAGGGATTGACTACTTGATGTAATGTGTTTTTTAGATGCGAGCTTGCGAGCATCCAGACCACCAAACTATACACAGCATTCTGATCTATTTTACCACAGTGGACGTAAAAATGATTGGGGAACAGTTTTTAGAACAATAGAATATATATCAAGTGGTAGTGAATTAACGGAAACCAATAAAAGGGGTGGTAGTGAATTAACGGAAAAGAACCAATTCACACACTGAAGAGTCAATTTCGACGGGAGCATAAAAAATTAAATGAATCTCGAAAGAGTGGAACGCCACCGAAGAAATCGGCTTGGTTTGGATACGAACCTCTAATGTTTATCTTGCCTGCTACAGAATCAAGAGGAAGTAGGAGCACTGACATGGGAGGCACGGTAAGTACCTAAGTATCTATAGAATAAATATGGTCTTTATTACTTTCCTTACTTAACCCGAAGGGTGAAGGGGAAGTCTTGCAATCACCCTGAAAATCAATTTCTGAAACTCATGCTAGGAAGGGTATTATGCATTTCATGAAAATGTGTGTATGTGTCAAGGTCATGGCCGCGACCGTGTCATGGCGCGGGGTGTAGTGCGGGAAAAGTGCCACGGAGCTTCTCGAGTTGGGCATCTCGGCAGGAGTACTTCGTGGTATCACCACCCGCGTCCTTCGAAGCTCTTACCTGAACTGGTGGTCATTTTATAGGGGCACTTCCTTTCATCCCTCTCCCTCCTCCATCTTCCTCAACTTTCCTTATTCCTAGGATCGGCGTCGGGTAAACCTGGGCGCCCTTCCCAATTTTTAGCGAATTTTCTTAGAAAATAAAGCTATTGCAATGGCTCCAAAAATTTTAAAATAAAAATTTTCAAAAATTTTCTTCATCGAAATATGTTTTGAGGCATTCTGAAATGATTCCTGGATTTTAGCGCTTTTTTATATGTATAATATAGGTATATATGAAAAAAAAAATATATGTATATATATGTATGTGTTATTCCAGACGATAACTCTCGATAGAATTGAGATAAAAACTTTGTTCTTTCGCCAAATAATCAAACATTTCAAAAGAAAGGATGAGTTCGTTGGACAAAACTTTTTGAGCACATTAAATTGGTCAAATTTCAAAAAATGTACTTAAAAAATCACTATAAAAGGCAAAAAAAACCGCTAAAAATTAACAAATTTCTATTTTTTAGCAGAATGCTACTCGAAAAAAATTAATCGAACATGAACTAGGACATTTAAAAATGTAAGCACAAAATTGTACTGAAAAATGTACTTAAATTTCATTAAAATAAGCTAAAAATCGATAGGAACACTTGAAAAAAATCATCAGCCCGATTTCGTTCAAACGCGGGGGTTGTTGGGTCCATGATGATGCCCTTTTTATTTCATTGCATTTGGTTGAATAAGAACTAGGCATTACACATGCGAAAAACTCATATTAGTTGACACTCCGCAACTAACGGACCGATTTTGATGAAAATTACAACTGTTGTGCGGGTTAACATCTAGACTACATGCGCATGCGCAAACACGAATTAAAAACCCCATTTTGCATTCTAGCATAGATACACATGTATTAGATACTGTTTTATCTCGCATCCATGTTTTTGATAAACGAGTAAGTATGGAGAATTGTAATATAGATAAAGTTCTATTCCAGAAATCGCTCGTCAATTTGCACCCACCCTCATGAAACTTGATGCAGCCCTAATGTACAGACAAACATACAGACATTGGATTTTATATATTATTTGGATATATTTATAATATAATACATATTATTTATCAATTTTGTTTAAGCTATTGCGATAGCTCCATTTCTTTGAAAATTTGCTAAAGTGAAGATGAAGGTTATGCTACTATACACGTAATTCCATCTCGTATATTTCATACACATAATCATTTCAGACAATATCTCTCCTTAGGATTGAGATTTAAAAAAAAATCCGTTCTTTCACCAACAAACCAAGCATACCAAAAGGAAGGATCAATTTCAGTTACTGGAGATTGACTGATGGATTCCACTGCGAATTAGCTGATCCCCCCCACTTACCTACTGAGTAGATAAACCTTCCACATGAATATAAATGTTCTTCTCAGTTCAATATCTCTATTACAAACAATACCTTTTCGGTTAGTTGTTTAATCATTTACTTGATAAAAAATATTGTCATGTTTCACTATTAGATTATTGATATATATATATATATATATATATATATTTTTTTTTTTTTGCTGAAGTAAATACCAGTTATAAGGTGAATGAGATAACCGTATAGGATCTACCCGAATCAGCTGATGTACTGCCTCCTACACTGTACCTTCCTATACGGTTCTACGATTCACAATCATAAATAAAGTGGCTTGGGAATGGCAGATGGATGTATTTTCTTTCTGTTGGTATTCATTTATATTTTAATTATACTTTTGTAATCAACCCACCAGCAATCCACTTGTAAGTTACCCTGGTGGTTTCTGGAGACTTGTATGTATACCTGCAATTTTGAGGAAACTTAGATAAATAAAATTACATGATCAACTACTCTCCAACTGCTTGCCTAACTTTACCTAAGGATACAAGCAGATTCTTTAATAACAGCAAACTGTCGAGCATTTGTCAGGAATAGTGATATCAAGTTTATGGTAAGACCAACCATGGCGTTTTTGGTGGCGTTTAGCAGTAGGTATATTCTTTTTGGACATCCATTGCTTGAACGGATAAAAGCATGAGTTTGCTGGCCATTCGTACTTGCTAGATGCAGCTCAACTATTCGAAAGAAATGTAAGACTGGGACCATAGGGAGAGTGAAGAATGGGGAAATTATGTTGTATGTACACAGAACCGAATATAATTATAACTCAATTATTGAAAATTAACATCACCTATATTTTCATTGATTCGTTTATTATTATTTTCTTGCAGTCACTGTCTTCTGAAGACCCACAATCACAACAACCTGTTTCTCAAACTACACCAACTAAAATCGGACTACTACAAGTTCCCAAGAAAAGAAAATGCCAGCATTCTTCGACGGAACTACCAGTGGGGCAGGCGGTCGACTATACAAAGCTGCCCGAGACCGAAGAGGACATACTAGCAAAGGGTTGGGCTATGAAATTGAAAAGGTTGCTTCCAGACCAAAGACTGTTCGCTGAAAAAATAATAAATGACACGCTTTTTGAAGCAGAAATGGGCATGTTGACATGGGATGGAGTACGTTTTACTACGCACCCTCGTTGGTCATCTCCTCTACCCTCGACTTCATCGCCATAACGTCATAATTGCCCTATGAACAATTGAGTGTAGTACTCCATTACATTTATGGCATAATCTATATTTTTAGTAGCCATATTGAATAACAATGTACAACCTTATACAGCAGTCATGTCGAAGATCGGTGTAAATACCTTGTGTGTGTGTGTGTACCTTTCCGATTAATGTATAATCTGTATCTTCTGCAGCCACGTCGAAGATCTGTGTACATTCAGATACCATTACTGTTATAGTACAATCTATATCTTCAGCAGCCATGTAACAGTAGGTACATATAATTTCCCTTTTAACATACTCATATTTTGGAATGTAGAACAACATTTGGGGGTAGCAATAAGTCGTGTAACTGGTCCAATAGTTGGACACTTAAGGTGGCTTTCCCAGTCATATTCAAACTATGAAATACGATTTTGATCGAATCTTTCAACTTTTTTTCCCCTTATTTCTTCAGAGACTGTGAGAATAAGATAAAAAGAACGTTTTTTTTTAGATTACTTAAGTAAAAATTTTGAAATAAGTAGGACACATCTAAGTCAAAATTTACCTCTGCCCAGCAGTTGAACAGTCGGTTACATTCTCCTTAACAACAATGGATACGGCCCTTTTACTGCGTTTGGACCTTTTTCTGGCAAAATGCATAATCACCATGTAGAAAACTTTAGTGTAACCTCTGAGTTGGAACTATTTTGTGTAGTTGGTTTGCAAATTGGTGGCGTCCGGAGTTGGCTGTTTCTTCTGATATTGGTAAGGAAACATGATCTTATGAATTCATGTTTTTCCTGATTATTTATGGTTTGTGTGAGTGTGTACCTTTTCAATGATTGTTCTACGAAGTTTAGTTATTTCCCAACATATCAGTCCAGGAAATGTAACGTTAGAGCTGATATTTATTTTACAAACAGACCATCGTAATCTGGGCCACAAGCCTTTTTGAGGGTTCACTAGTTGGATTCAATCTGTAAAGCCTCAAGCTTGAGTAGGTACTCTTTGCTTTGTTTGATTAACCTCGGTGTAGTTTTTCAAATTTGAAATATTCATTCATTATACTTGTTATGACTCTGGTAATAGATAGAACTCCCTCACAGTTCTTGGCATCGTGGCCAGGAAGCCCTCTAGAAAGGTCAAACCAATAGCCTAGCCAAGTCTTGAACATACGTCAAAGTAAACAACAGAGAGGCAATTTATCGAGAGATGACACATTAGCGTAATGATTAGCCTGTCACGAAGCGATCATGCTGAGCCAAACCTTGATTAGACGTCAACATAATCAACAGAGTCGCTTCTCGTGAGAGACATCTCATTAATTTGATGACAAGCCTTCAAGGACGGTTACAGGGTTTTCCCTTCTGGTACACTTCACCAATAGGTACTCAGAAAGAAAGGTTGGAACTCATATTGAGAAATAGACATTAATTGATCTCAAGGTAGGTACCCATCAAAGAGTTAATTTCTTAGGTAAGCAAAGTAGACGACATTGATACCTACAGGTTTTGAACAGGCTGAACGAATTCCTAGAATAGAGTGGAGGTAGAGGGCAAAGAAGCTGCTTATATTGGTGAGCCGTGAGGCTGTATGGAGGTTCCCTTCTCCACTTTCTAGGGTTTCCTCTAAGGTCTGAATCATGACTCTTAGGCCATTCGTCCGTCTATACAAAGAATTTTTTTATTGAAGTTATTGAATTTAATGCGTAATCAATATTGTAGGCCGGTGGGCATAGAGCTGTTCAAAACCCAAGGTAGAGCGCTGGAGGGGTTGTTTCCGCTCATGGAGTCCCCCTCCATGAAGCCTCGAGGAGGGCTGGCCGGCCATGGACACACGGAGGAGAAGATCTACCATAAAAAGTATTTCTGCAACTGTGGGTCCTTTGTCCAGTGAAGTGGTAACATTGCTCATCCGAAGTACTAGTGTCCAATCTGTCAGACGGTCAAGTCCAGTCTCGGAAGAGCTAGTTTACTGTTTATCATTCGTAACACCACGGTTAACGCATCGTCATTGTGACCAACCATTGTTAATTAATCTTAAGGATTGTAACCTTAGCACACGCCTATTTCGTCACTAGATATGCAGTCTTCTATTCACGTCAGAGTAATGCAGATTAACACATCTCATAAATTGAATAACTTCATAACACTTGAACGTAATACCTCTAAATTTGCAACCAAATGCCATAATATGGTTTACTTTTCAAAACGAATATCCCGATATTTCTTTCAACCCAAATAGTACGTTTTCAGCATCTGTGCTAGTAGGGAACTAACCCTTACTGTGTCGTAATGTAACAGTCATTACTGTTCTTTTGCGTTTCCTGCCCAACATCCGTACATCACTACATTGTATCTACGTAGTTGTAACGTTCTATTTATGCCCAAATCGTAGTTTCAGCACTGTATATTATTTTGTAACGCACAACAATTTCGTAGCGAGTGTTATCTATATACACTCACTATACACTACAAATTGAAATATGTTCAATTTGTGGTCCAACTTGCCAATTTATTCAAGGGTTTCACTATCTCCATTGTTACGTGTACATAATATATTAATGGTAATAAAGTAAAACCTTTTGTAACACGTTCCTTTCCTTGACCTGAGCCCCTTTTCAGAGTTCAAGTGTTGTTTTTTTAGAGCTCCTGTGGTCATTTAGTCCTGACGGTAGGTACCAATATTCTTGAAACTTTCTGATCTTAGTAAACAAACGTTGCTTTTGACAGCTAGGTTACGGATCGTATCTTGGTCACAATGCACAAATTTTACAATATGTGTCGGACCCACAAATATAAGACCATTAATCATACTCTGAAGGAAAATTTCGAAATTCGAAAGCTAGGACTGCACAACTAGGTGTCTTGAGAAATTTCACAGTAGGTAGTGGAAGGTACACATAGACTAAAAGGATGTAAAAGAAAAACGAAATGGTTAAGAGTTTATTTTCATTACACAGTAAAATTTATCATACATGAAGATTTTTTAAATAAATATTAAATTTTTTTTAGTAGAGTATAAAAAGTAAAAATTCAGTTTCACAGCCATGGGTTTTTTTAGTTTTACTTTTTACTTTTCGACGTTTAGAATAAACCAGCTTTTTTCTTAAGATTAGTCTGTTTCCATGAGGGTAGTTCCATAAATTCTTCTTTGCTGACGGAGAGTAAGCTCTGAAACAAATGATACGTAATAAATAGTACATGAGAAAACGCCAATGTTTAATCGGATATTAATATAAGGTGTTGATGGTGTACGTTTACTTTAAAAGTAGTTATTGTTAAGGTGGGTTCACATCCATCCGGAAATGCGTCTGCGGTTGGAACTAGTGGAGGGGAGTGCGGAATTGTGGCAGGCCGTTCATAACCATCCGGTTGTGTTATCATTGCTGTCATGTTATCAAATCATGAGGGCATACAGAAGATATTGTTATGTATGTACATTAAAACTGAAAAGGCGACGTCGTTTTGAAATGAGACAGTTTGGTAATTATTCAGTCCTTTCATCAACTACTTATCCCAAGCTAACATTATATTTTTACCCAAAAATCTGTGTAGGTTGGCGCATTACAAATCATTTGTGCATTGATGCACCATAATAAGTACTTGCTTAACGGAGGTAATCTGTACATTTCGTAACTAGAAGTAGTATTTCTATACTTCCTCTTCGTTTTGCGAAAGTGTTATCTCTTCTCAAATACCTAATTATTCGGAAAGTAGAAAATTGCCAATCCATAATCAAAGAATGTCTCAAAACACAAATAGAATAGGATCTTTAGGAAGGTAAGTTGTTTGTGAGATCGCAAAATCGTTACCTACACCTAGGTATTTTTAACCCCACTCGGCCTCATCTGCATAAAACCGTGATCAATTTGAGAGTTATATTTGTTTATTATTGTTATTCTTATACTCAAGAGCTACCACAGCCATAAAACAGAAATGTCTGTCCGCCGTTCGCCGTCCGGGCCATAAAAGGCCTAAGAATTGACTTAAAAAACCCGTTCTTTCGCACATAGACTCCATTTGGGGTCTAGTTGGTCTTAACGTTTAACCATCCCGATCGCTTTACTCGCATAGATGCTATGGGCCAAAAACGAAGAAAAAGTGTCTTTTACGACGCGCGCACGCCTGGCCCGGCAAGGGGTCACGGTGGGTGGAGAGGGGGGGGGGGGGGGGGGGGTGAGCGGGGGGGTGGAGTGAGAGGAGGCGCCGGCGCCGCGGCTTGTGGTGGGTACGGCGCCGGCGTTCGTTCGAGGCATGAATATGTTTTTTTCAAGGTCATATTTGTGTGTTAATACCAAAGCTTTTCCTACGCATATTTAACCCTAGAATGCTACCTTGGAGTAAATTCTACTCCTCCTGGGACTTGAGGAGATGTTTCAAGTGTTTCACCAAAAGGTAGCGGGATGCCCCTCCACCTATGCATTCTATAGGATGTCCTTTCAATTGTTGTCTAGCCACCTAGGCATTGACTCGTCTGGAGCGCACTCTGTGATTCATTTTCGAAAGGTAAGTGAGTAAAAATTACTCCATGTTAGCAATAAGGTCCACGGTATAGAGACATATTTACTCCAAGTTAGTTTCTAATGGCTGATGACCTGAAATTGAATTGACTCCATATTAGTGTTGCATACATTTCCGTGAGAGGAAAATCCTATCAATGTTGTAAGGTGAGGTCCGATCTCAGGAGCACTGGTCACTATTTGGCTTTCCTGCCAACTATCAAAAACATGTAGACATTGATTTTAATACCTACCTCCACGTCAATACTGTTCCTTTCATTCACTATTCCTAATAGTAAATTTATATCTTATTTTTAGGTACCTACTTATATTCAGTATGGACAGAGATCGTAAATCAATCAATCCAGAAGAGATTAGGGCAGTGCTGGGTGAGCTTGATGATGACGTTTCCATAAACAGCTCAGAAGACGAAAAGGAGGATAACTATCTTGACGTTGATTGGAGCATAGAACAAGATGACATTGACGGTGATGTTTTGTCAGTTGTAGAGATAGAAAAACATATTGACACTGCCATTCAACAACACAAAGAATGAGCCTTCAACATCATCAAGGTCATTGAAAAGACCCTCAACAACACAAAGTAGGATCTACGAAAGCAAACTGGCTCCAATTTCTGAGCTCTGGAATTCCTTCTTGGGAAATTTTTGGGTGCACTACAAACCAGGCTCATGTTTGACAATAGATGAGCAGCTGGTGAAATTTCCGGGGAGATGCTCATTTTGCCAATATATGCCAAACAAGCCAGGAAAATACAGCCTAAAAAAGATACTGATTTCTGATTCAGGAACAAAGTATTTGGTCGATGGAGTTGCTTATTGTGGAAAAGGAACATTGCCTGATGGATTTCAGATGAAGACAGTCCGTCTCAAGAGTGCTTGTCCGCCAAGACTCACTCCTCTCTTCCTACTGGCACTAGCCAATCAGAAGGCCAAACGCACTTACGGATTGCTGCATTTCCGCAATTCCGGATGGATGTGAAAAAACCTTTACAGTTGACGATTGTGTTTGAAGGCGATGTTTGTTCTTTGAGCCATGAATGTTTCTTGAGCTAAAGTGAGCTGAATCACGGCACTGATCTATCAAGTTGCATAAACAAAGCTTTATTGAAGTAGAAAGAAGGGAAGAGAATGAGTTATGCATAATTTATTAAGGGGCTTTGTAGGTAGCAGTAAAAACCTACTTTCTTTAGGTACGCATTTTGAAAAAACTATCCAATCGATTTTATTCATCCTGGTCTCATTTTATTCAGTTTCTTGTCTTCTACAAACGGATCCAAGCAAATTAAAAAATAATACAGTTCCCCTATGTGATAATTGTTTCTAAGATCTATTTTTCGAAAAATGACATTCAATTTTCCAGAAAAATTTCCAATTAATTTATCGTGAGAAAATTTTAAGTCCAACTTATTCCCCACACAATAAAAATAAGTCTCGTCAATACGTTCAGTAGAACTGATTCTACGGGTATACACACATTTAAAAAAAATTGTTTCAATGGAGCAAAAATGTTAGTGTAATACATAATTTTGTTCAGCAGATTTTCTAGTTTCATTTAAAATTTAAACCTCAAAAACCTTAAATTTAAAAAATTCAACCTACGAGCCCCATTAAGGGCTAACTAAGGGTATGACGGGGTATAGGTAGATGATCACACAACTTGTGCACCCTTCAAACAAATGCAGAAAAATTATTCAAATCAACGCACTATAAAAGAGTGGTCGGTTTGAAGTGTTGAATTAAAAAAATTGGGTGGTTCTAGACAAAAAATGGAGTAGATACCGCCTACGACTTTCTATCTCAATTATTTACTGAGATACGATTTTTTATAGGGTTTTTCGAGAAAACCACGTTTTTGAAATGAAAACCCACATTTTCGGAACCATTATTAAATTGTCTTTAAGAACAGATGGTATTTACCATCATTCAGACTCATTTTATTTAAAATAAAAAAGGGTTCTTTTGGAAATTGGAAAATTTGAAAAATGTTTAAAAATGATCCATTTCCTCAAAATTAGTTTTAGAGCCTGTCAAACGTTCAGAAATTTGAAAGTTAATACTCTTCATTTTATACTCTTTACAACGGTACAGTCAATTTTATTTTTACATTGCTAAATAGGGGAGAAAAGTACTTATGTTGTAATGTTAGAAAACGTGTTTTTCCACCATTGAAATTGTGGGTTTTCTTGAAAAATGACCCTCTAGGAATCTAAGAGTTTGGGGTCAGTTTGTTTCTATGTGTTTTTGCACGCTGAACGGGATCATAAAGCAGATCCCTCCAACGCCGTTACAACCGGGTTTTACACTTTCACGGACTGTTTCTACCCCTAAAAACACTATGCAATTGACCATACCAAATATACTAAAAATGTAAAAGTTGTAAAACTCGGTTATAACGGAATCGAAGAGATCTGTACGCGTTCCCGTTCGATTCAGCGTGAAAAAATATGTAGAAACTGACCTCTGGGGTCCTAGACGGTAATTTTTCAATAAAACCCACAATTTCATTGAAAAAATCTCGTATTTTAACATTAAAACACAATTGTATCCCCTGTTTAGCAAAATAAACATTAACTGCTTGTTTATTATAAAACTATTGAATGAAACAGATTTTGGGAAAGTTGACAGTCTCTAAGATTAATTTTGAGGGAGTAGTTAGTGTTTTTTAAAAAATGAGTCTAAATGGTGTTATGTAAACATGAAAATCACCAGCACTTGAAGACAATTAAACGCTGATTCCGAAAATATGGCTAAAAGTTGAGAACCGTTGATTTTAATGGGAGAACTGTAGGTTTTTATTGGGAAAAACCGTGGTTTTCTTGAAAAGAAAAACCTATAAAAAAAATCACAGGTACCTAACGGATTGAGATAGAGAGGTACGGTTGACGGCATTTTACTCCATTTTCTGCTAGTTTCACCCAATTTTGTACTTTAACGCTTTAAACCGACCGCCCTTCATAAAAACGATTGGCATGAAGAAAACTAACTTCTAAATCTTGGTCAGTGAGATATTCTTCTAAGCGGGTGGGGTCAACTCCAGCAGGCAGAGGGAGAGATGTGAGCTCGCTTATCGGGTACGTCCTTGTCATTCCACGAAGTTCTTCTTGCACAGATTTCATTTCATTATCTGTGTGTCCTTCCTGGAATCGGTAAAAATACATTAAATGAAAAATCACAGGAATAACGGAACCCTAAGCTAGCACAAAAGATAAACAACGATATGCAATTAGATATTGTTGGGATTCGGCCGAGAAGAAGAAAATTATTTCAATATACTTGTAATAATTAGTATTTCCTTTCGTTAAGGTCATCAAAAGTCTGCAGGCAACAACAACCTGATAAGATCCTATGTTTGCCAACCAAGAACCAGGTTGCTGTTGTTGTATTGCCTATAACTTCTGATGATGGTCACAGTAAAGACCTTTCGCCATGTATGGCCTCATCACAGCATAAGTTTTAAGAGGTGGTTTGCTAAGTATTTATAAATGGGGGGAGTCCTCCTTGATCATCTTGCTATGACCCATGTAGACGAACTAATTGTTAACAGTGTGCCAACGCGAAAGCACTCAGAAAAACGAAAATAAACTACATACTAAGAGACGCCTGAGATATCACCCTCAACCAACCCAACCTACATAAGGATAAGGCAACACACCATAACCATTATGAATTACTGCATCGAGGGAAGCTGGGACAAGGGGCACATCAACCCCGTATCTTCAACAATCAGCTAGTCTACATGGGTCATAGCAAGACGAACAAGGAGGTCTCCTCCCATTTATAAATACTTAGCAAGCCACCTCTTACAAATTATGCTCTGATGAGGCTATACATGGCAAAAGCCCTCAGCAAAACTACAATAAATTACATACTAAGAGACGCCTCAGATATCTCACCCTCAACCAAACCAACCTACAATAAATTGTAATACACAAGTGAAACAACTATAAGGCATTTCAATGTACCTATCGACTTAGTTGTAATTTTGAAATATTAGAGCTGTTTGAAGAATGTTCTGCCGAAAAACACAAACATATCTTAAATGCCTATGCGGTTTTCATTGGTAATCATTTCGTTGTAGTATCGATTCCCTTAACTGCTGACACCATGTTGTATACATTTGAAGAATGTAAAAATTCATTAAAGGTTTCAGTAGTGCTTCAAAATAGCATTCAATTATGACAAGTTTCAAAAATTTCATTATCATAATTGTTGGTACCACTGTCATAATTTCTGAAGCCATTACCTATCTTAATTTTTGAAGGCATGGAAATGGATAAACTTTCCACGAAAACTAAGTTGACGTCATTGGTGGACAGTCCTAAAGGGTAGGCGGAAGTTGCGCGAAGTTGTTCCCTATTGGCGATTTCAATTATCGTTGGGGCGCTGCGATCGCTTCCAAAATGGCAGCCACAAGTGGGTTAGATTTGAACCATTTGAGGGTCTTTGAAGGGAAAACTGATCATTTATCACATTCGTTTGTGTCTGTTATGCCTGTGTTCAAGACAGAAAAATACGTAACCAAGTGGAAGAAGGTTGTTGATAACAAAAGTTGGTCGATTTCTTGACGAGACCTTCTCGAACGATCAAGTTTGTCCCCCACCCCGGCAACTACTTGGAACCGTTCCCTACAAGAAGAACTGTGAGTTCTTCAATTCCATGTAGGTCAGAATGAAGTGTATAGTTTGGTGGTCTGGATGCTCGCAAGCTCGCATCTCAAAAATACATAACATCAAGTAGTCAATCCCTTAGTAAAAATGCAGATTAGTTGGATATGAAGATCAGAATGAAGTGTATAGTTTGGTGGTCATAACACGATCACATAACAGTTTAGAAACGTAAATGTGACTTTTCATTTGCGACTCATGAGCTGCTCCGCGTTGAACGGAATTGAAGAACTCACAGTTCTTCTTGTAGGGAACGATTCCAAGTAGTTGCCGGGGTGGGGGACAAACTTGATCGTTCGAGAAGGTCTTGTGATTTTCTTGCTTTTCGTATAAATTGTTTAGTAGGCACCACCTACCTATGTGTCTACTTCTTGTCATTTTCCTGAAAATGGTGAAATTAGATTTGATTTTAAATACATACGCTAGTAGGAACTACAAAATCCTGAAATTTCCGTGAAAGTGAAGTAGGAAATGCTCAACATTTATCGTATGTGGTTAAGTGTTTGAAGGTGAAGGCCCGTGAGCAGCTATTAGAGAGTTCCTAAACGATAAGTCGATTGCGATAAGGTGCTTGGAGATTTTATCATCTGGGGCGAACCACAGTGGATGGTAGTAACCTGATAAAGTCAAGAGGGTCAAACTAGTGTTTTACCCTAAAGTGACGCTACTTTTCTTCAAGCAACGCTGAATCACCAAGGGGATTTTCCCGTCTATAGGCCGTATCACACTAGCGTTTTTTCAGCATTTTGGTTTATTATTTTCAATTATAAGCCTATGTGATCGTATAGCAAAAAATTTGTATACCCCCCCCCCACCCCTCAAACTTTGTCATTTTACGTTTCAAAGTGTGTAGAATCCAAATTTGCAATGTCCGTCCGCCGTTCGCCGTCCGGGCCATAAAAGGCCTTAGAATTGACTTAAAAAATCCGTTCTTTCGCACATAGACTCCACTTGGGGTCTAGTTGGTCCTAACTTCTCGCCAGCTCGATCACTCCACACCCATGGGTGCTATGAGCCAAAAATAGGTGAAAAAGTGTCTTTTTCGAGGCATGAATATATGTTTTTTTCTAGGTCATATTTGTGTGTTAATACCAATGCTTTGCCTACACATATTTAATAACATATCCTCTCGACTTTTCGTACGTAGGACTTAGATAATGATATTATTAAGGCAATAATTATTTGAATAGATAGGAGCTCAAATCGAGAAATATATACATGCGTACATAATTATAGAAGTATGGGTTGTGGCAACTCGAAATAGGACACGCCGAGGAGTCTGGACGGGCCTTATGACGTATGCAAGCCAACTAAAACTACGATCATACTTAATTGAAAAAATAATAAACCTTTGTGAAATGATTTGCAGCGTTTTTTTAGCATTTTAAACGCTGAAACGTGAAGAAGGCAAAGTGCTTTTTTTCAAGGTCAGCTGTGGATGTTGAGGAGGAATAAGTACAAATACAGCGAATTCTGGCGGAATGAATTTTTATTCAATCTGTCAGGTTAGGGCTCTTAGGGGTTTTTCATTGAATTGTAACCTCCCCAAGGGTTATGTTTAGCATTTTTCTTGCGTCAAGGTAAAAATTAGAATGTGTTCTGATTTTCCCAAGTGAGTTTAAAAACGCTCCGCCAGGATGCGCAATGGTCAAAAAAGCTGACCTTGGAAAAAAGCACTTCTTCTTCTTCTTCACGTTTAAGCATTAAAAACGCCGAAAAACGCCGAAAAAATGCGGAAAAATGCTAGTGTGATACGGCCTTATCCCGTGTGTTCAGTTTCCAGCATTTCTAAGTTTCCTAGTTCTTTTCTTATGCATGAAAAGGTTTCGCAATGGCAGACATTGACAATTTATGAACAAAAAAAAAAAAAACAAAAAAAAAATGAATATAATTTTCACGGATCATAAATACCAACAAGAAATGAATAACTGTTATATCGGTGTGTAAAGTTACTTTGCGATAGGGAGGAAGAGATGAGATGTGTTGGTTTGGGATAAAGCGCCTTATGTTGAGGTGAAATAAATTTGTCTTATCTGAGATGAGGCGCCTCATCTCCCCGCCCATGCGCAGTAGTGTTTTCCGTTCACGATAAAGCGCCTCATCTCTCTCTCTCTCTCTCTCTATCGCTTTAGGAACTCTCTATTCAGTATTGAGATGTACCTAGCGATGTGAGCATCCGGGCTCACACACTCAAAGGGGACGAATTTCTGTTCGTAAATTAGTCAACAATAGATTGGGACCGAATTTACTAACGATAAAAGGAGTGAAAAGAGAGGACGAGTTACAATAGGTACAACTTATATGCCCGTCCAATAAAAGAAAAAAGTATCGGAGAAAAGATCAACTTACAGTTGGTAGGTAACTTCCTAGTACTTCGGCCCACTCTTGTATGTTCGAGATTAACTAATAGAAATTAACTAGTTGGAATTTCAAAAATCGGCTATTTAGTGCTAATCACCAGGTGTCACAGAGGAAAGAAGGTACCTAATACCCACCCGTCCTTCCACCCTATTGTCAGGATGGTGTCTGTAGCTAACACGTAAACACAGCAAGCTTAATAATTTGATTTCAATAACGGCACCCTTTGGGTCTTCATGGTTGCGATATAGTAACAAAGATCAATGAATTATTATTGGTATTTTCCTTCAACGCGACTTTCAGTATCATTGTCAAGTTTAGTTTAGTTAACAACCAAGCACAGGGAAATTTGGACCATACTAACCTGAAGATACAAGGGGGAGGGATGTAAACAACTACGACTAAGCAAATAATTTATTACTAATATAAGGTAAGTACCTGGCAATATAATGCCCTGACTTTTATTATGATTTCACACTTTTTTGCCCATTTTCAACGCCATTTCCCAGGCAAATTGCTGGTCTACTTGCTCTTTCGATCCAAACTGATTAGTTATCCAAACATTTTGTTTTTCTCTTTTGGGAAGATTAGGGAAAGAAAATAGATACCAATAGATTTGAATCAAAATACGCTGCAGTACGATCTATTTGACATTTTAGTAGTGACCAAAGGAAAATTAACAACCAGTCGCAGATAACATGTCGATCTGCTATTTCGGGTGATCCCTCTTCCGAGGGTTCATTCCGCCGCTAGAATTCCCATCCTTGATAAAATTGAAATCGCCAATCACATCATTCGAATTTCTTTACATCGCTGTTTCAGCCACATCCAGTCATCTAAATACCCTCTGTGTTGCGTCTTTTCAGATATCTCTAAGCATGATCTTTCAGTTGATCGAATAAAATAAAATAGGTGAAATTGCCCATTAGGAAGCTTACATTGATGTTGAATTCTCTGGCGACTTCGTCTTCTGGGGAAGATCCCCACACGGCGAAAGCGGCCTTGAACTGCGGGGGCTCGAGTCCCGCGCAAACAATGTGAACGTCGCGTGGCGATTTTCCACAAAGGTCCCAGTAGTGGAGAGCAGTCGTGAGAGAGGCGATTCTCTCGGCTCCGTGCCGCCCCCAGACGGAGCCTCTGGAGTCCAGATCGCCCTCCATCCACCCAGTCCAGAGGTAGAGGGAATTGTCGAGATCGAGGAGCATCAGTGCTGTATGGACAGAAACAATAAATCAATAATAATAATAAAACATACATTAAAAAGATGTCTTTCCTCTTGAAAATTATAAGGAAGGATAAAAAAGCCTCCGACTTATAAAATTCCATCAAGGCTGTCAGCGAAAATGGAGAGGGGGATAGGGAATTACGACTTAACAAATCAAACGTTTTATGACCTACATTTGTGTTCAATTATTATCAGTTAAAATTTTTATCTCAAACCGTTTCTTAAATATGGCTATGTAAAACTTACAAAATCTTGCCAAAAAAACCATGAACGGATTTTATACTATTCGCTCTACGAACTGTCCTAATTGAGCTAGAGAGCTGGGGGAGGTCTCATTTTGCAGCTTTTTTTATGCTCTTTCCAGTGATATACAACAGGACATAGGTTCTAATAACAAAAATTTTGTCAAAATACAAATTAAAATTTTGATTTAATTTTTTTCCAAAAAGTACATAATTTAAAATTTTCAAAATATTCCTATAAATACTTAGTACTGTTGTAAACAATGTGACAAAATATAAATATGGGGTGATGATGGGTTCATTGTTAAAAAAAAATATTCCTGACACTAGTTTTCCACTAATAGCCCGGTTTTGACTAAATAATAAACATATTACGTACTTTTACCAAAGAGGTGAGCTATTTAATTAAATATATAAAGGAATACTATGTATAAAGGTAAAAAATATCAGAAATATTAATTCAAAATACTATCTTGTTAAAACAAAACCAATAACCATAGATATACTCCAATAAAAATTAAGTTATTTAGGTTGTTTACTTTAATTTTATACAATTTAAACCAAGTTAAACAAAGCCTATTAATTAGTAAAACAATAATCTTGAACATTTCTATAACAATGAATTTGAAAAAGGTATGAAAATAGTCTACCTAAATACTCGTAGTTATGTAATAATTCTGGTACAAACAGATTAATCAAAATTTACATAATATTGTACATATTTATGATGATGAAGTAGGTATACGAGTAAATGTAACACAATTGGTGCAGTACTAACGATAATGTTTAAACAACTATCTAGATTACCACTAACCTGAGGAAAAATTAAGTTTTGAGTTGACAGCAGTTTCCCTAAACATTATCTCAGTTTACGGAATTAAAGTATGAAAATAGTCTACCTAAATACTCGTAGTTATGTAATAATTCTGGTACAAACAGATTAATCAAAATTTACATAATATTGTACATATTTATGATGATGAAGTAGGTATACGAGTAAATGTAACACAATTGGTGCAGTACTAACGATAATGTTTAAACAACTATCTAGATTACCACTAACCTGAGGAAAAATTAAGTTTTGAGTTGACAGCAGTTTCCCTAAACATTATCTCAGTTTACGGAATTACACTTTGTAAAAGCCAGTTGGGTTTTCGCTAAGATCGCTTTCAGCTAGATTTACTTTTTTTTTCTACTTTTTTTACTCTTAGATACATTTAGTTACCAACTCGTATACCTACTTCATCATCATAAATATGTACAATATTATGTAAATTTTGATTAATTTGTTTGTACCAGAATTATTACATAACTATTTAAGTAGACTATTTTCATACCTTTTTCAAATTTATTGTTATAGAAATGTTCAAGATTATTGTTTTACTAATTAATAGGCTTTGTTTAACTTGGTTTAAATTGTATAAAATTAAAGTAAACAACCTAAATAACTTAATTTTTATTGGAGTATATCTATGGTTATTGGTTTTGTTTTAACAAGATAGTATTTTGAATTAATATTTCTGATATTTTTTACCTTTATACATAGTATTCCTCTATATATTTAATTAAATAGCTCACCTCTTTGGTAAAAGTACGTAATATGTTTATTATTTAGTCAAAACCGGGCTATTAGTGGAAAACTAGTGTCAGGAATATTTTTTTTCAACAATGAACCCATCATCACCCCATATTTATATTTTGTCACATTGTTTACAACAGTACTAAGTATTTATAGGAATATTTTGAAAATTTTAAATTATGTACTTTTTGGAAAAAAATTAAATCAAAATTTTAATATGTATTTTGACAAAATTTTTGTTATTAAAACCTATGTCCTGTTGTATATCACTGGAAAGAGCATAAAAAAAGCTGCAAAATGAGACCTCCCCCAGCTCTCTTGCTCAATTAGGACAGTTCGTAGAGCGAATAGTATAAAATCCGTTCATGGTTTTTTGGCGAAAATTATATCAAACTAACGAGTTCTACGAGTACATAGGTAACGGATATATTCTATGCTATATTCTCTCCAAAAATACCCAAAAATCATATTTTCACCCAAAGAAACGATAAGGTCAATTGTCCCCTTGAATTAGGCAAATCAGATACAAGCACAAATGAGGGGAAAAACTACCACCCACGTTTGAACGAAGTGGGATCAATAGATGATGAGAAATTGACGTTATAAGAAATTCACGTTTGCGCATGCAGGAAGGCTACTTTTAATCTGAGAGCAATAAAAGTTATTAGGGACCGTGTAGGAGCTAACCCGGCTAACCCAAACAATCCCTAAACATTCCATCAATATCGGACTAAAACTGATATACCTAGTTTTGGGCGTGACAAGGATCTACCACAGACACGGAACCAAAATTTATCAGCAAGCTCTGGAACGCAAAGACAAGTGGGAATTTCGATTTAGGATAACACTTTTTTTCTTCTTCTTGCACTAATAATAAATTAGCTCTAACTGTATGGCGAAATAGAGAAATGAATAAAATGAAATGTTCTCTCGGCAGAATATAAATTTTGAAAAACAAATAAGAAAAAAAAGGACACTTAACAAACCAAATGACAATGAATCTAAACGCGTAAGAGAACAAACGAATCGGAATCTGGAAAAATCTATATAATAAAAGAAACGCACAGGAAAATAAAAGAAAAGGTGGCGCACGTAAAAAAATGGATCTGGTAAACAACAGCTGAAGGCAGTTCGGAGACGAAGTGCCCAGGTAGGTAATTATTTGCCGTTTTCAGGGATTTCCTTCCTCGGTTCTATGAGTTAGGTGTCTCACGAATCGCCACTTCACAAACAGGGGAACAGAAAGTTTAGTGGGAGAAAGTCACTGGACTTCTACTCCCTTACATGTTACATGTCATATTTATTTATTAACCGTACTTATTAACTAAACTGTAATACATTTTTATGTAATAAAGTTATTATGAATTTGAAAAAAAAAAAAAAAACGAAACATCGCAGGATAGATGCATTTTGCCGTATGAGACGAGAACCGTCACAATATGAAATAACAATAGATCACAGATGTAGGTCCAAAAACATAATTATTCCAGATAATATTATTATTTGTAATCTATACATTGTAAAGTCATTACAACGACCAGTTATTTTTCTTGTCTGCATTTTTCTTCTTTCTGGTGCTAATAATTGTTAATCATGAATATTCTCAGTACACCAAGAGAGCAGTGTCAAGGAATGCACTGATTAAACGGTACTTTCGTCCCTTGGTATGTAGCTCTTTAGCATCAACAAGTGAAATATTATTGATTACTACATTTATTACTTAATTTATAATTATTTTATGGTGGGTGAAAATGAGGATAATTATATTCCTAATCAACAAATGCAGAAATTTTGAACGGAACACCTCATTGGGAAGCAAAATAGAATCACAACGTGCGAAACCACACAAATCAGCTGAGTGAGCTGTGGGATTAATTTCTTTCCTAACCGCCCGACTATGCTAAAACTTGAATAAAGCCTATAGAATAGGATAGAATCATATAGAATAGAATATGATAGAATTCTATAATAGAAATAGAATCATGTAGAATAGAATCACAAAATCACAACGGGCAGAACCAACCCAATCAGCTGAGTAATTTGAAAATAATATGTTTGTACTTAGGGTACATAACGTAACACAGTCTTAATATCATAGGACACATTTATTGTCTCATGTTTTTCCCATAAGCAAAATCTCTCGTACTAACTTCAGTGAAAAATCTAAACTCTCGTAAGGTCCAGTCGACAGAACTGGATTACCTCCGGCAAAGAGAAGACTCTCAAGTTTCAGCAAATTTGCCGTTCGACCAAATGCCATTATCGATTTTTCTCGATAAGGCGGAATTTTGAGAGAGCTAAATGACACACCGATGTGAATGCTACTATTGGAGAGTTTCGTGACTCAGTCGCTGATTCTCGTATCCTATTGGTTGAAAAAGAAAGCGTGGGCGAAGTAATACAATACCATCTTTAAATTTCTTGAATCTATTCCACCTAATACACCATCAATCATTCTCTATATCATTCTACTGGTACGCCTATCAATTCTTAGTGATTCAAAAGTGATGTTTATGGCTTCAAAGAGTGTATTATTGCTAGTGCCTCGACCACGATCGATTTTGATCCTTCAAGGCCGGATTCGTTGCTGATAGAATCTAGACCGCTGGTTAGAGGGACATTGGTTCTAAAATCCCAATTGATTGATTGATTGCTATAGCTCTCATGAAAACCAAAGTGCCTATGACAGTCGAAGAATAAAGATACCATAGACAAAAATATCACAATAATCTTAAAAAGTTATTCTTCTGTGCAACGAAAGAAAAATCCTGTTTTCATGAATACAATCACAATAGTGGAGGAGAAATGTAGTTTTATCACGACAGTGTTGCCAAAATTATGCGTGCTGATATGAAGTTTGTCTAATTCCAGGCCCAAATCGTTAGACCATGGAGTTTCCTCGAATAATAGATTCTACGCAATTTGGATTATTCGGAACTCCGATCTATTGAAGAGGATACACTGAAATTGAAGTTCCCAAGTTCTGTCAAACAGGTCCTCAGTCTATTGTGATACGTTAATATTAATTTTAAATTAATTTATCTCTTGCCACTTGAAAATGAGACTCCTTACTCTCAAAGGGATAATACAGTAGAATGTCCTCACTGTGCAAGGAGGTACATAAGGAGAGGATGTTTAGTGAACCACATCAGGGAGCACCACTCCAATCATGATCAAGCAACCCCCTCATCAAGGACAGAGTTACTTCAAGGAGTCCCTGAATATATTCAAAATATATTTCAGAGGGGATTTGGTGCTGCCTTGTTGAATTCAGAGGGTGAACCGGATGACCCGATTTGGCACGAAAGATGGCATGCCACCATGCGGCTACAAGGGAAACAGTACACTCTACCCCAAGGTGCCGTAGGACGTCAGTTCGTATCTATTCTGGCTGAAGAAATACAAGGAATAGCAAACCACGCACACTCCTCAGAGAGAATATTTGTCTTTTGTTCGACAGTCCTTCAAAGGGAGAAAATGGTCAAAACAGGCACAGACATCAGGCGACTACTGCAAAGAAGGATGGAAATGTGGAACCATGAAAAATATGAAGAACTGGTTCAAGAGGCCACACGCTGTGACCGCCAAATGACAACCCTGCAAAAAAGGGATGATGAACACAAAATTCGGATTTTCACGCGTCTAGTGATGCAAGGAAAATTGAGAGACGCCACTCGTTGGATCACAGATCAGTCAGAAGGAAGAGCTCTTCTACCAGAAGATGTGTTGCAGGATGGTACTACTGTCTTAGATATGATGAAAATTAAGCACCCTTCTCAATTCCATCCTCATCAAGAAACTTTCAACGTAAGAGATGCCCTTCCACTAATGGTTGACATTGACGTCACGAGCAAACATATTGAACAAATAGCTCGAAAGTTACGAGGAAGTGCTGGCCCGAGTGGGACAGATGCAGTGCAATGGCAAAACATGCTCCTAAGATTCGGCGCCCACAGCACCCGTTTGAGGGAAGCAGTAGCCTCTTTGACCAGAAGATTAGCAAATGGAGTAGTTGAATGGAGCAAAATAAAAGCACTTCTGGCAAGGAGGGGCGTGGCTCTCGACAAGTGTCCTGGTATCCGTCCGATTGGCGTGGGAGAACTATTGCAAAGAATCTGTGCCAAAACTATGGCACTCATCACAGGAGAAGATCTAAAAGAAGTTTGCGGATCTGATCAACTATCTGCCGGAATAAAGTCAGGAATTGAAGGGGCAATACATGCCATCAGTAGCATGTTCAATGAAGACGAAAATGAAGGTCTCCTTCTAGTAGACGCCACAAATGCGTTCAACTCAATGAGTCGCTCACTAGCATTATGGAATTCTAGAATTTATTGGCCAAGGTGCGCAAGATTTCTTTTTAACACCTATCGTGGCTACCCACTAATCTTGTTCAGAAAAAGCAACGCATCACTGTTGAGCCAAGAAGGGACCACCCAAGGCGACCCTCTTGGTATGATGATGTACGCTGTAGGAACACTCCCGTTGATAAAAAAATTAAAAAGGGAAGAATGTAAACAAAACTGGTACGCAGATGATGCGTCCTGCATAGGTAAACTTATAGAAGTCAGACGGTGGTTCGGGATTCTCCAAGGAGAAGGACCAAAGTGGGGTTACCATCCAGAACCATCAAAATGCTTCCTAGTTACCAAACCAGAACTCGAAAATGAGGCCAAAAGAATTTTCGCTGACACAGGCATAAAAATAACGAACTCACAAAGGTTTTTGGGGGGATTTGTGGGTCCCATTGAATCAAAACGAGACTACATAAAAGCTAAAGTGGAAAAATGGGTTATAAAAACTGAAAAGTTCATACAAGCAGCCAAAAAAAGTCCACAAGCAGCATATGCTGCATTCACCAAATCATTACAGTTCGAATGGGGCTATATAATGAGAGTGGTTGATGGGTGCGAAGACGACTACAGGCCTCTATGGGACACAATCCAACACAAGCTGATGCCAGCCATCTTAGGACGTGAGCTAGGAGACCTTGAAAGGAACCTTCTAGAGCTCCCAGCCAAATGGGGTGGTTTGGGATTAAAAAATCCAGTGCAGTCAGCACAACAAGCCTACCGGGCCTCTGTGCGAGCAACAGAAGAACTAGTTACCTCAATCCGAACAGGCAGGCCTCTCAACTACATTGATCACCTAAACAAAGTAGCCAATGTCTTGAGGGAGGAAAAAAAGCTTCTGGATGAAGTCACAGCCCGTAGGAGTGCAGAACTCACGAGTAGACTGCAACCATTACAAAAACGAGTTCTAGAACGGGTCCAAAACAATTCCCAATGGCTGACAGTATTACCCATGGCGGCCGATGGTTTTGATTTGTCTCCAACACAATTTAGAGATGCCCTAGCTCTACGTTATGGACACACCCCACTCGAACTTCCCAACAGATGTGACGGTTGCGATGCCTCTTTCGACCTCAACCACGCATTGAACTGCAAGAAGGGGGGTCTCGTAAAAAGAGGACATGATGGAGTCCGAGATGAATGTGCGAAACTAGCCGGGATGGCCTGGGGAGGAGCCACACTGGAACCTGTACTGCAGGAGTCAAGCGAGGAAAGCCCGATGCTCGTGGCCGACATTAAAGTCCAGGGAGTTTGGGATAGGGCGAGGCCAGCGTTTTTTGACACACGCATTATAAATGCTGACGCTGCCTCGTACCTTTCCCAAACGTGGGACTCAACGGCACAGTCTGCAGCAAGAAAAAAACATGAAAAATATGACAGAGCAGCTGAGCACCTTCGAGGTTCGTTCACGCCACTTATTTGTTCGTGCGACGGAGCAGTCCATCGGGAGTATGCAATATTTCTCAAAAGAATGGCAAGTACGCTAGCTGAGAAGTGGGGCAAGCCGTACACCCAGGTGTTAGGGTGGGTTAAGGTACGAACCCAAGTATCAATAATCAGAGCTGTGTCTCTTCGACTAAGGGGCACAAGGAAGGTTATTAGATCGCTTGGGTTGGAGGACGGAGCAGGAATTCCCTACATGGAAGACTGAAGAGAAGAGGGATTTCGAAACAAAGAAAAAAAATCACGCGAAGAAAACCTCCCTAGTATTGGAAAGGGGTGGTTTTAAGTTGACAGTAGAAACAACAACGAGTACCTACTTGTCCTGCAATTCAAAGCATTCTCTATAGAATTTGACGATGA
Organism: Adelphocoris suturalis; assembly: GCA_030762985.1. NCBI lineage: Eukaryota > Metazoa > Arthropoda > Insecta > Hemiptera > Miridae > Adelphocoris > Adelphocoris suturalis. The sequence continues at coordinate 137,144,511 of CM061040.1, forward strand.
TTTTTTAAATCATCCAACTGATTCTCAAGATAAAAGAAAACTATAGGTTCTCCAGAATGATTGCATGCATTGCAGGTACGTATTGAGACCCTGAGCGATGGGACCGTATCCTAGCCGTTAGGCTTTCTTAAATTATCCAAAATGAGTGGAGTCTATGAGGAAAGGTCTAACCTGAATTAACATTCATAGAATCTCTCACGTTTCATTCTTAGAGCATAACTGATTCTTAGAGCATAATATGGGCATATAACATGGAGAAAAAAATCACATCATAATTGTATTTCACAGACTGGGAGAACTCACAAGGTTGTGAAGTGGAATAGAGGTCATCCTTGGTGTAGGGATAAGGGGTAACGCGGTTGGGGTTGAAACGCAAGGGGACGACTGGCGTTGCGGTAAATTCGCCGTAGATGGACGACAAATGGTAAAGGCGAGGGGTCCAGTCGATGTTCATATCTGTGTCAATCAGGGAACTGTAGATTTGTCGGTCGATCAGCCCTCGTCCTAAAACAAAATTTGTAATCGTGACAACTTCAAACACCTAAAATCAATTAATAAATTAAGTAAGAAATTTAATCGTCATCATCACAGCTCATGAGTTTCAAACGATGTCAACAAGTCAACACAATCTTTTCATGGCAAACATTTATAATATGTTTTAGCTTCTTGACCGCTAGGTGATAATTAACACAGTTTTAGGATCTTGAGAGTCGGTCAGGATAGTGAAATTCAGGTCTTCAAAGTCAACGTTTCGATGTATTTATACATCTTCATCTGAGCTTGGAGAACTTAGGCAGGTTTCTACAAAGTCATTGTATGTACATGAAATTAATTTACATACTACATGTGTTATAAACTACGAAATGACTTTGTAGAAACCTCCCTAAATTCTCCAAGCCCTGATGATGACGCATAAATACATCGAAACGTTGACTTTGAAGACCTGAATTTTATTATCCTGACCGATTCTCAAGATCCTAAGACTGTGATGAGCAAACATTTATGTACTTATATACTATCCTATTCTACCACCGCTCTTTCCCACGACCCTATAGTTTGGTGCCTCCCCTAATGAGTAGAGCCTTGGATCAGTTGATCCAACTATATAAGGTACAGATCGTGCAGCAACTTCTCCAGTTTCTCCATTGAAATTGCACAAAGAAAACAAGCAAGGCTACAGCGTACGACCTATACCACCTAAAAGCATACCTTCTCAAGGAGCTCCTAAGAAGGTTTCCTTCGTCTTAGGAGGTTCTTGTATGTTACAGCAATGCAAGATTCTCACATTCAAGGGGGGCCACCGGCGGCTATGAAACTCAAAGGGGACCATCAAGATAGAACCCAATTCCCACAACTTTTGATGATTTGGAAGTAATCGGACTGAAGTGTATGAGATCAACACTGTAAAAATGATCTGAACTATAAAGCGAGTAGACATTTCGATATTGAGGAGCCTCCCAATAATAACATTTCCGTTACCACCCAGGTGAATTAGAAAGCAAAATCACTTTGGCCGGGCTTGAAAAAGATGTGATGAAAAAATTAACTATTTTTCAGGAAAGTTGCCTCCCACTTAGTAAATAAAGCAACCTAGTTACATAATATATAATTATGATACCTCCGAAAATAATACGGTCGCAGAATCCCTGTTGTTTCTTATGAGTTCAACATTTTGCAAAGATTACCTATCAAATTGAGAAATATATGAAAAATATTTAATATTTCGTTTAATTATCATTTTATTCACTGTTCATGTGTATTTGAGCAAGATTACTAAAAGCGTTCAGAGAGTCAAATGGAATAGTATCTATGATCCATTCATTAATATAAAAAACATACCTCACAGAAAAAACCTACCTCCGAAAAAGTCTTCTGGCTCTTCTCCTTCGTTGATTTCAGATGCGGAGATGTTTGCAATGTCGATTATGCGGAGTTCTTTGGCGGGGGACTTCGTTAGGTAACTCAAAGCGGAAGAGGCAACCTGAAATAAAATGCACAAGACAAAATATTTTTAAATTTCAAACGAAATGAGGACGATCAAGATTTGATATAGACATTGTGGAAGTTACCTGTAGTATAGAGATTAGATTTCCTAACCCTGGTCCCTTAAACTCGCCGAGGGGCTCAGAGAATACATGTAAATGTTTTGATTGATTGTAGGTATTTCAAGTTAGACTAATAAAACCTCATATAATAATCATCCTCCACCTTAGACCACTTGTGAAGAGTGACGGATCCATATTCACAAACTCTCACCCTTCAGTTCAAATTTGATCAACATCAAACAGATTATAAGTTTGATCACTAATCGGACAACATTGGGAACAAATAATATACTATGGAAAAGTAAGAATTTCAAATGGTTCGAAATGACAAGGAACGGAATATAAGATCGAAATTCTGTGATTTCGATTATAGACGTACTTATGATTTCATTAGTTCCCAGGTTCACATTTTCAACATACTTTTATGTTATTTTGTGCAATCATACATTCACAAAATGGGCAAAACGCAGATTTTGCGCTTGGTATGCTTCTCTGTTAATTTGTGTAAACAAACACACGATGGAAAATTTTTTATATCATCCACGAGAGGAAAAGAGTCTCAAATTTTCGGTAAACTCAGAGTGGTGGTTTTGGGCGACAGGTTATCCATTCGTAGATAGACGTATTTGTATGGCACAGTCCCCGCCACCAAATTACGAATAAAGCCAACATTTATTTGTCAATTTCAGGGAAATGTATTTAAAAAGTAATAGTTACGTGAAAAGGCCGCACAAATCGCCTAGATTGTATATTTTTTCTTGGGGAATGTGAAATTAAGAATCATATTCACTCACTTTTCGATTTCTAGAGGGACATTTAGCACCATGCCAAAGGTAACATCGTGAGGACACTGTGTCGAGGAGAAGGAGGCTAGCTCGGCTTCGTAAGCTTCGTGGACAGGCTTCCACCTCCTCCAACCGTACTTCGCCTTCTTCTTCACCCGCAATAAGAAACAGCCTAGAAGAACCTGAAATTTTGAATGAGGGTCGTAATAATTATCAAAAAACCCTGCAACTACTTGATAAAGAATACAAGAAGATTGGAAAAAGTACAATATAAATGCAATAAGTAAAACACTTAATGACAAAACGCATGTGAATTAAGCAATTAACACCGAAGTATTGATAGTACAATGCACTTCTTGAAAATGTTTAGGTCATGATGAAACATTTTATGACATTTAACGTGGTCCTTGAAACTCAAACTACCTACATATTTATATGTGAGAAAAATTGGGGTTGGCGATGTGTGCACCAAGTTGTTCTCGAAAAATGAAGCTCAAACAATACTCAAGGTAATTTAGATGAACGTTCCTGCTCAAGAATCTTTACCTTGTATGTACGTTTATAAACTAGGTATGAACATAAGTAATTTGTACTTTGATATCATTTTGTTGAATTTATTCAACCCATTTTACTTTATATTAGTACCCTGGCTATTTAAATTGAAAGGAGGTCCGAGGATGTCTCAGACTATCCACAGCTGCAGTGGTGATAATTTTTTCCTTGCTGATGGTGGCTTTCCCTTTCCAGTGTGTCATGTGAGGCGTCAGAGAACATAATCAAATTGTATAAATTCCCGGAAAAATCATGAGAAATTGTTTTCCAAACAGTTGCCAGGTGATATAACTTAATTTGTAATGGGCCAACAGCGTCCGTCTTGACCAATTTGTTGGTAAATACTCAAACATAAGATACAAGTGTTATCTATCCAAACCACACACTTACCAGCAAAAGATGAGTTGTGGAAAACGATTGGGCCTGGGAACATAGAAGCAAAGGCTGGAGAGTCTCCACCTTGTCGCAATGTTGTGATGGGCCCATGCTCTGCATCTTCAGGATCCTCTGGGCAGGCTGTCAAAAGTGCTGCAGTTCCCTGTTCCACCACTGGAGCACGCTTGCCATGCCACACGAAGTATGCCAGGCGATCTCGTCCTACGTCTGTATGCTTTGAAGGCAGACCGCTAAGTTCTCGGGCTGGGAAAAACCATTTATACAATAATTCTTCAAAGGAGCAATATGGAATTTTCTGATATAGACACTCATTGTCTTCTAGTGAAGTTGGGACCAGAAAGGATTTCTCATGTTTCATTTGCCACACTGATGGAGAATCGATACGATACAAACCCCCAACCACTTGATCAAGTAATTATACACATTTTGGGGCAGTAGAACTCAGGATATTAGTTCAACACTCATTCTATTAGTCCTCCAATAGTTTGGTTATTCCAAGATCGTTGCATTGGAATTTCATTGAACGAATGGTGAACCAGGTTCAAGCATAATTTAATTCGTAAGGACAGATTTCAATGGTAAAGTCAAAATTAAAAGTCAAGAAAAAGTATACTGCATCCCTAACTGCAAAACTAACTCTCTCAACGTGGAGTTCTCTACGTTAACTAATTTTACTGGTAAACATAAACAAAAAAGATCCCACTTCTTGTGAAAGCGGAATTTTATAGTGACCGATAAATTAAACCAGTGACTAACCATTGGCTTTCACGTTGTATTTCCATCGGATGACATAGCTTTCTGTATCTAGAAAGTGGCCAACGGACGACGGGGGCAGGGGAACTTTGTGAGAGCCGTGCATCGTCCAAACCAGAAGTTCCTGGGTAGAAACGTCGTAATGGAGCATTCTGTCTGAATCGTAATACGTGTCACCACGGCCTAAATGAGTTCCTTCCAAAATGAGGTCAGGATGAGGGAGAGACCACGCTAGCATAGCTTGGGCATCGCAAGGCCTGGCGTCCAAGCTTCCATCAACCTATTAATGAAACAGAGAATAATTTGACAACAATTACAAATATAAAATCCAAGGACACAAGGTATGCCTAATCATATACAATATGATACCTGTTGGTAATTATTGCTTCTGAGTCTACTACAGGTAGCAGAAGTACTGTGTTATGTTCAAGGAAAACTCTCAGAGTCGAAGAGGTTTGATTACATTGGCTCCATAGCTTCAAGAGGTTTTTTCTTAAAGAAATTAAGGACATGAGTTCAAACTCTGTTGTGGTATCAAATATTTGTAGGCCCTTAAATTTGGTATGTGTCAGTACGTCCCAGACTATAATAAGAAATAATTAATCTCTCATGAGCCATACTGTAAATATCATATTCCCTGCCGTAGCATCTTCCACTTCCTCACTCACTTGAGTCAAAACACACAGTGACAATGACCTCGCTCGACTTCCAGCGAGCTTCTGCCGAGCCAGCGGCTTACAGTTTCACTTTGTTGTTCTTCAGACACCAAATTAGCCGAGAAAGCTGGTATTTGACTCCGGGGAAATGTCACGCCCAAGAAAAACTCTCGCATTTGAAGAGGTTTGATTACATTGGCCTCATAGCTCAACTCGTTGGAGCGCTGTTTCTAAAGATAACTTCTCTCAAAGAAATTAAGGACATGAGTTCGAGCTTTGTCAAGGTATCAATTATTTTTGGGCCGTTACAACTGTTGACAGTTTTTGGAGATGAAACACTTTTTTTCTCTCCAAAATTAACATTCGATTTTGCGTTTTAGACCATTCTGAACAACTTTTTGCTTTATTCATGGTTCACTTGCCTTTCTCTCCATCTTCGCCTCTCTCTTCTTCATCCTTTGTCATCTACTAAGACCCACATAAATGGCCACCAGTCAAGCCCTTTGCTTCCAAGCATGCCTCAGAACCCACATAGGATGAAAGCATTCCGTAGAGGGTTATATATAAATAAATATATATATATATATAAGAGAGAGGGGGGGGGGGATGCTTCTGAGGAATTGTGGGAAACGGCAGCAGAGCCTGCGTGTAGTGAGGCACACCATATGTTTTTTTTTTTTTTGTGCTAAGTACAATATTTATTCAAGTGCACGCTTTGTGTCTTCAATTTAATTTTCCGAGGTTCCACTACAAGTAGTATGTTCGAAATGCAATTCTGACAAATAGCTTTAGGGCCTCTCCCACGTCTCTATTTGTAGTTGGGCAGCAGCCCACAGCCCGACATTCAGTAATCCTTCCATGGGACGGCCAGTCGTTTGTGTCACCAGAAGATGCTTGGGTGCAGGTAGGCAATGTTAATGTTAGAGAGTGCTTACCTAGAGGAACAGTGAGGTTGTTGAGGAGGTGAGGTGTTGGCTAGGAGGTCGAGGTTAGAGCCTAATGAGCAAAGGATTGTCCAACAGGTTGAGGAAGCGAGATATGAAGGGTACCAGGATATCCTCCAACTGTGTTGTATCATGGAAGTGCCTCATTGGATCCATAAGGTGTGGAGGAAAGATCCAGCTCGTTTAGCTGCAGAGGTTCTGAAAGGAGCTGGGGATGAACAAGTTTCGCTCCTCTCCAGGTGTTTGTGGAATATCGCGAGTCATTCTTGAGTTCTCCCTGCTACAACCCTGATGAGCGGTGGTACCTCCAGCTTCCACCAAGTATTATTGCAGTATCATGAGCTTGTAGGTGCTTCACGATGAGGAACAAAGTGCCTAACAATCCACTTCTGCAGGACCTGACGGTAGGTATTTACACCTGGAGCTAGTATAAAGAACCAAAAAGTGTTCCTCAACCTGCTGCTCCTACTGGGAAAACCCCAGGAAGCGTTGGCCCGTGCCCTCGAGTTTCATCCAAAGAAAAGAGTAAGTGGGCCTGGAGGCTACCAGCCATTCTCAATATTGTCAGTATTTTTTGTTTTTGATTTGTTAGAATTGGTCGGGATGTGGCCCAGGAAAAAAAAAATAATGCCTGTTTGTCCATGTATAGTTCTGAAGATGTCCGTAGTAAGGGGACAAAACGTCATTCAATGAAAGAATAAATGAAATAATTTCATTTATTTTACCTGGGCCGCATCCCGACCAATTCTAACAAAACAACGCTTACGGCTGACCAAACTACCAATATATTGTCAGTAGTCTGCAGCCACTTTCCATTCCTCAGGCATCTTCTCCCCTCCCCTCTCCACATCACTTGCATCAGCAGGTTTAGAGTTTTCCACATCAACCCTTTACATTTGATCAATTCACCACTAATCCCGTCCTCTTCAGAGGCCTTATTATTTTCTAAAGAATTGATTGTAGTTACTGTCTCAGCATAGGAGGGTTCATTGACTGGAGTTGCTATTTCTACTGGTACATCACTGTTTCTTCAACTTTCATGAATGATACCATCTTTAGATCCCGCACTATTGAACATGAATGTCCTTCAGAATCATTACAGTAGGAAGAACGCGATTGATATAGTTTTTTCATTAATCTCTTTTATCTTACAGTACCATAAATGAGTACCAGATAAACCACCCCACAATGAACTTGCTGAAAGCGAATAGCATAAAGCTTGAAAAGGATGATTAGGGAGATCGAAACCGATCTTAAAATGCCAACACTGTGTTGGTGGCTGTGAGAATTAATTGAAAATCGTCCTGCAAGAACTAAGTATTAAACCGTTTGAAGTTTTGCTCAATTTTATCGTCGGACATGACGGTATATACCATGTATGAGTGTGGTGTCCCAATCAGCATGACTGTGACAGGAAATAATTCTTTACATTCTGAAGAATAACTTCGTCATAAATCACTCCTATTCATTGAAAAAGAAGAAACGAAATTCACTGAGATAGACCTGGAAATATTAGATCCCTGAAGATAATTTTAAAACCAATCTGAAACTGTAAAAAACTTGAACCACGGAACTATTTCAAGAATAGATTAATTGTAGTGCAAATCGAGTAATAGAGATGCTACATATCTTATTATGTCTGACACCAAGTCACGGCAAGGGCTCAGTGAAGAGCAAGTTTCCTCAACTGTCAGGTTCCTGCCCAATTTGACATGTCCAATAGACGGTGATTAATTTATTATTCTGAATGTGCGTCGTGAATATGCACGATATATTATTATTATTAATTGAATAATCATGGTTGCAGAGTGGAATCCGGGGTGATTTAGTGAAGATGGTGTACATAAATAGAATTGTTTGATTGCTCTACTGTATGTGCTAAATCAGTTTTGTTTGGACAATATTTTATCCCAGATTTGAAACCGAGGCAGGAAACTTACTTTTCTTGAAGAAGGGATGTTCTTGAATGAAGCAGATCGAATTACTTTGGTGAAATCCGGCCAATCCAGGAACTTCTCTTTGAACACTATGGGCTCCATGTGCTGTGTGATTCGTGCAAACACACTGTACTCGGGGCGGTTTTTAGATTCCATCTCCTTATCCAGCCACGGTATACCTGCATCAACGAATTATAATGATTATGATTCATAAAAAGCTATAAAATCGGTGAAAATTCTAAGATTCAACGATTTGAGAGGGTGGATACATATGGTGATACAACAGAAATTGAATGAAATACGGAAATTTACAATTTCAAGTACTAATATGGGCAAAATCAAATTAAATTCTAGCGAGATGTCGTGTAGTACTAGTTGAATTGTTTAGAGTTGGAGGAGAAATTACAACTAACGAGGAGACGTCAAAAATTACTGGTTAATTTCTGAGGAAAATTTTGATATCTTTTGATGGCTCAGAAAGTAGTATGTAACAACTTACAAAAAACACATTTTTATTCTCCTAGCACTCCGAAACATTAAATAGGAGTTATGTAACTAGCCATGACTAATTTTCTGGAACTTCTTCCATACACATAATGTATGGTGTAATCCAAAAGCCATAGAATGCGCATTCAAATCTAAATGCTAGAAACCCTAAACAATGATGAAATTTAAAAAATAAACAGCAAAAAGAGCCAAGTTGACTGTGGCACATAGCTTACTCGTATCCGTAACATAAATGAATAGATCAGTGAAATGTTTTGAATAACCATAAACCATCCCATAGCGAGTTCCTTTGGTGGAAGTTGTAAATCGAGATGTAGCGTAAAACGTCAAAATCAGTCAATAAGGAAATGAGAAAACAATGGCTGATAGATATTACATGTTTGCGCATAGGCAAAAGCTAACAATGGGTCGGCAGTGATGAAGTTAGCAGGGGACCATCTACCATTAACATACAGCTTGAACCGTACTATTTTCAAAAATTTTATTGAAATCGGATGAAAACTGTAGAGGCCATGATTGATTCAAGGATTTGAAGTTTGGGCATGCGCGACAGTTACTAATGTCACGATAATAAAACTTATATGAGATTAGATCGTCTCCTCCCAACTATCCTCCAAATTTGAGTGAGATCGGACGACTAGGGCGAGAGAAAATTATGCTTGATGGGATTCACGTGAGCACTAGCGGAGAATGAAATACTGATTTGGAAAAATGAAACCAATAGAGAAACATCTACAACATGAACCGCAATTTTCTTGGATGAAATCGGATAAAAACTGTGGAAATTAAGCTCGCTACAAGGATTTGTTACGAGAGCACACGACACAGACAGAGGCGCGCGCAGGCAATCAGACACGTGATTAAAGTTGTTCAGAAGCCTAAAGCGTAAAATGCGAGTGGAAATTTTCATTTTGGAGAACGATTTTTCCCCCCCTAAATGTGATTAAATTGACCACGGACAACTTACGTTCAATCTTTACCATCATCATCAAACTCAGTGGGCTCTGAACGCCAATTACATCAATGTAAGTTAAATACAGTTGGAAATGTAATGTGAGACATCGTACCAGCTATTCATTGTTGTAATTACAATCTTTCCAACATCTTCTTATTTCAATGAAAATGTAGATATATGCTACCACAAAATCCTGGGGAAAATTGTATGTGTAATTTCCGATTTTCGTAAACTATAAAAGGTACCTACACTTGAAGATACACTAGCAATAGTTACACTATATGATACACTGACAAAATTTATGTTTACCGGTTGCTTTCCACGCCACGTGAGCTTCACAAACATTCCTATACAGTTTCTGAGCCAGTTCCGTCCCTTTCCTCCTTTGAGTCATGTCAGCATTCTTCCCAGCCCACATGTAAACTTCTGTCGTGAAATCAAACACCAACACCTGTGAAAAACGGAAACATTATTTCAGTCATAGCGGTCTTAGAAAGGACGAGTCTAAGATTAACATTTTCAGAAAAGTGAAAAACAGTTACGATCTGGGGGAAAAAAACCAGGGACGTTCGTCTAGCAAACGAAGTTAATTCAATAGTAATTCAAACAAGAACAAGCTGGATTCGCGAATTAAAAAGTGGCAATTGAGAAATTGATGAAGTGAAATAATTGTCACGAATGGTGAACAAATGTCATCGCCTGTGAAAGGTCCATCCTGTTTTCACCAATAAGACATCTGACATATGAGGGAATCGAAGTGCAAAGCTAGAGCTATACAACTGGAAACCACATGGAACCACCGCGCAAAATCAAATGCATGAATGGCACATGGAAAAATTTACTCAACAATTTTCAATACAGAACAGTAAATGTAAACAGTGTCTCTCACCTTGGACGAGTCCAAAACTTCAATTTTCGGACACCTTCCCCAAAACTCGCTGACTGGAAGCAACCTGTCATCGTCCAGCTCGTAAGCCATGTACGTCTCAGACACGGCTTTTTCGTATACCTCATCTTCACCTGGATGACCGGCGCTTTCTCCTAGCAAACCAAAGAGTGAAATGTTAGAGGAATCTATTAAAGTAACGAGTAGAATAAAAATTAAAGTAAGAAAAAATTTACGAATACCCAAATAAAAATGAAACCTTGGATAAAATTCACGAGATTAGAACGTGCGGAATATGTATAGAATCGTTGAACTAATCGAAAAACGGTTCAATATTAACCAAATATATATAACAGAAGTATAAATTACGTCTGATAACATATGAAGCTAAGGAGTATGTATCAATAAGAACTGTGGCAACTTGAGATGAAAAGGCCATTTTGAATGGGTAGAGTAAAAATAAAAAGTAAATTCTAGTAGAAACTCGATTGACCAACACTGAATTAGTATGTAAAACTCCCAATTTATCTTTAAATATCAATGTATGTAACTTATCGGAATCCTCGTTTGATTAACTAACCAATAAGCCGTTCAGATAATAATACATTTGAGGACAAAAAATCTTGTAGATTTAATTTTGTCAGCAAAATTAGTAGGGAATCACTGTGCTTATATCACGTTGAAATGAGCAGCGCACAGTGCTTTGGGTATTGGAAAACAGTCAAAACATATTTTATCAATTTTCCATGGAAAAAACCCATCATTAGCTAGTCCCTGAGGCTGATTGGAAAGGTCAAGAACAAGCCAAAACAAGTCTGAACAAGCAAAATCTGTTCAACTACAAAGCAAAGGATAGGCTATTGTAAACATAGACTCAATGATGAGCTGCTTATTTAGTTTGAGAGTCGACACCTCCAACGCTCCCCTAAAAGGCAGTTTGCAGCATATTAATCAGAAATAGCTTTAGATTCAATTTCATTGCATTGGTTAACTCTAAAAGAGAATTTCTCAAAAAAATAGAAAATGTAGTTTTTTAAAATTGGACTCGCTATACTTCAACAATTTCGTGTCATAATAGCGCTGGTATTTGTGTGACTAGCCACGATTTAATTTTTTATAAGGATTTTAAATTATTTTTACGAATTGAGAGTTATTTGAAAAATGGAAACTATGGGGAAGAGGGCTCAATGTAAAAAGGAACTTATTTGTAATATACTCAGAAGCTTGAACATTGTTTTTGATTATGACGCTAAGACAAAAATTTATGACGGATGCCTAACCCCTAATTTTGGATTGCTCTTAAGGCGGGTATAGACAGTGCGGGGCATGCGTCCCGAGGCATGGGGGGCGAGCAGCCTCGCATTGTTGATACCGGGGTCGCTCGCCATGACCACTCGCGCCGCACCGTGCAAGGCTTGGCAGGAACTTGTCGGTAAACTGAGAGTGCTCAAAGGAGCCTCCGGCCGAGCCGTTCGTAACGTCGATACCGGTCCACATCTGCCTCGGGCCACACAAGGCAATCGCCATATCAACTGACAACCCTCGAGTCGGCTGGTTCGTTAGGTTAACGTGTGCCTCACCCTTCGCGAGTGGACGCATGCGAGGCGAGCTGCCTCGCACTGTTGAAACTGAAAGGGAGCGAACACTTCGGCATTATTGTTGTGAGCACAGCCTTCTGAATTCTCTTACATTCACGTAATTATTCGAAGTTGAATGTTTTGTTTGTCGCACACGATTCATTCAAAAACTGACTTTGGCCCAAATTTAGATTCTGCGTGGAAAAAGACACGATGTTAGTTTTCCTGTAGTCGTCATTCAATAATATGACTTTTTTCTATGTTTTCCATACAATCAAAGCACCGTGCAGCGGAATAAATGAAATTTTTCATAGCATGTTTTCTAATTATTATTCGACTAGTATTCGTAGGTATGAAGATCCCCGTTCATATCACTGAATCGAGTTTCTACATCATTTGAGAACAAGCAGCAAGGTATTACTTTATACAAACTATACATTTAATTATTAGTGCAAATGAGTGACTCGAGAGGAGAAAAACTGAGTGACCATACTTCAAGGGGTAGATGACATGCCACAACTTATTTGCTAATTACCATTACTGATGACCACTTACCAAGAAAACAAAATTTTAAATAGCTATGGTACAGACCTGGAACTAATGACAAAAGGAGCTAGCACTCAAAAGTGACAAATAATACATCAGTAGAACACATCACGTGGTGAGTGCCATGCGAAACAAATACCTACACATTGCAATTGAGGAGTAGGTGGATTAGGAGTGACATTTAAGAAGTACGCGTATTTTAAGATTACGATAGGATAATTTATTATAGAACAATGAGTATCTATAGCATTAAAAGCAGTTGATCATATTAAAGTGCCAGGATATCCCACATTATCTCAATCGCGCACAAACCCTAGCATCATCTATAACAAATCAGTGATTTTATCAGTGCAGTGGAGTTTTGAAGAAGAGCTTGTACTTACAGAATAATGTGTATCCCACTTCATTTCTCGTTTGAATGATCAAAACACGTTCTTTTCAACTATTTTAACGTGTTATTTATCAATCCTATTTTATTGTCTTGAAGTAATTCACATTTACAAGATGTGACGAAGTTTTTATTTCGAGAGTACACCACGCTGACACAGAAGATGTAGGAACCGCTCTACTTGATGATTAGACAGACAAGAATTTTTCCCACACAAGAATAGTAAATAGGTATATTCACCTAAGTACCCAGTTCAGAAATATTAACTAGAAACACACTATTTTATGACGTTCAATTCATAGGAAAAAGGCAAAACAAGTTTTACCGCCACTGTTTTTTTTCTGTTAGCGAATTTAAGTAGAAAATGAAGCCTCAAAAAATTTTCGAAACAAATTTTTGAAATAGTTTTTAAATTTAAATCTGTTTTGATGCATTTCGAAACGAATCCTATATATATAAGTGGGTGTGTGTTTTATTCCAGACGATAACTCTCCTTAGGATTGAGATAAAAATATTCCGTTCTTGCAACAAAAAGTCAAGCTTTCCAAATGAAGAGTTCGCTGGCCAGCACTTTTTGAGCCATTAAAATGTTCAAATTTAAAAAATTTCCTAATAAATCACTTGTTAAATAAATCAATTGTTAAATTTGAATTTTTGCTGAATTTTAGTCAAAAGAATTTTATTAACAATCAACTATAACATTAAAAAATTTTGCGGAAAAATCGATAGAAACTGACAATCGCTAAAAATCAATCATTTGTTTTGAATCGCAGAATATTATTCAGAATGAGTTCATTTGCCATAAAATTGGTGGTTACGTGGCACTCAATGTGCTCAAATTTCAGAACAATGCAACATATTATAATACGATAATCTACGAAAATTCGATCATAAGATCATACTGTATGACTGAAACTTTTTATTTGTAATCATTTATTTATTTTAATCAAAAAGCTCACAATTTGTTTTAACAATTTCCAACTTCTTGTTGTATAAATACACAAACCCGAAAATACATTGGGATCCAATGTTAGGAGGTTTTTGTTTATCTATAGACTGTCACTACAGGGGTTGGTTGGGTTGGTTTGAAACGTAAGAATAATATCCGAGCTAAATGGGAAGCAAACACATTATACGCTCAGAAAAGCCAAATGAGGGATACAGGAAGGGTATTATCATTAGGTAAACGTGATCAATGAGCAGAAGTAAAGAAGGCACAATGGGCATGTATCACAGCAAGGAAATGTAAAAGTTCGATTATCGTAGCATCAATCCACGCTACGTCGTGAGAGCTAAGAATAACGCGAATCGAAGCGTAGCAAAATGTAGTGGTGAACTACTCAATATTTAATGGACGCATGTACGAATGTCTCGTACTTAAGTCTCGTAATAAAAATATAACATGTACATATTAATTGGTCTGTAATGTTGGGCAGGCAGTACAGCTTCCTCATTTATGTAGACTTGGCTGTTAAAGGTGGTGACAAAATGATTTTTATTATGATTACATGTCTACTTTCTGCTCTTCAGTATTACTAACAGTTCGAAAGCGATGAAACATATCAGGGATGTTCTAGAATGTTACGTTCGAGGAAAATTTCCTTAGTCGAAGGGTGCTACCCTCCGATTTTGAACGAATTTGTGCCATTAGATCCAAAGCGTTAAATTTAAAAATCATTACAATGAACAATTTTGCTTCCGAGTCAACTTGTAAAGGAAACATTGTTTTTTTAACATCTTTGGTTACGTGTCTATCCTGTGTCCGCAAACCCTTGCAACACGCTTCACTTCTACAGATTCCTTCAAATTTTGATGAAATGGGAAATTTTTTCGCTCAGATTTTGAGGGGATGTGCGGATTAGGCTGCAAATGGTCTTCTATGAGTTTCATTATTCGCAGATCAATACTTCACTCTGTGCATACGCAAACGTAATATCCATCAAGGATAATTTTCTCACAGCCTAATGGTCCGATCTCGCTCAAAGTCAGAGGGTAGTTGGCGAAAGACGATCTAATCATCCCATATCAATTTGATTCCAATCGTATTATTAGTAGCTGCAGAGCATGCGCGGAGTGAAATCCTTGCAACAATCATAATTTCTTCTTTTTTGTTTCGATTTTTATGCAATTGGGTTAGGCTGAGGAGGTTCCCTATCAATTTCATCACTCCAAAATTGGTAGTTTTAACTGCGTATGCACAAACGAAAGATCTATCAAACTACATTTTTCGGTCTATTCGTCTGATCTTGCTCAACGTCGGAAGGTAGATGGGAAATTACGATTATATTACTCCACACAAAGTTCATCATGATCGAAACATATAGTTTTCATCCGATTTCGATGAAATTTTCAGGGACTGACAGTTTGGACTGTAGGAGGTCCCTAATAAACTCCATCGCTTCCAATTCATTGGTAGCTTTCGCGCATGCGCATACGCAATATTTATCAAATACCTATCAGTTTTTTTTTCAAACACCAAAGAAACCCTCAAAGAAACGTTTTAAAATTATTTGGAACATTTAAAGTTCATGTATACACCTGTGTGACGGATACTAGGAAGCTATGTGCCTGACCCAATATGTTTTAAGTTGATTTTACAAGGACCAGTTCCATCACAGAGAGCTAAAGGAGATTTAATCCAAAGTCAGGATTAACCATACGGGTGTTACAGAAAACAATTTTAAGTTGAATTCGGTTAGAAAAACACACTTTTACAACTAAGTAGTACGATATAATTAACTCAATTGCATTCTGCAAGAAAATTCTCTTCACTATGTACCAATGGAAAACGTATGTGAATAACGAACACGTGAATAACTGCTTTAATTTACGAATACTCCATGATGAAACAAACAATAATGTCGAAATTCTTCAATAATAACTGTTCTTAAACCATATTAAACATTTTCCGTTCTCTTATCAGCCACTTGTGTCAGTTGTAGCGAGATATATTTAAGAAGACAATAGTTATATCATCCATTAAGTAGCTAAGTAGGTACAGTTTTAGTTGAGGAGTTTGTATCTATTGGCTGATGACCTAACGGAGAAAAAGGAATGAGAATTCTCTTATTGTAGACAAGACAAGATTGACAGAGGTAAATTGAAAAAAGCTTGAATAAATATAGAATTGATGTTTTGCACTTCACAACAGCGATCGTACTCTCTTGGCGAATGATGGTCGCTTACCGTTGTAGGAGGACATCATGTCATCTGGGAGACAAAGGAGTTTCCAGAACTGGCGATGTTTCTCGGAGAAAGACGACCCGTCCAGAGTTGTGACGTTGGTCGCTCCCGTGCATCCCAAGTCCTTCTCAGTTTCGATGTGTTGGGCGATGTCTGCACCGCGGGATTTCTCGATAACGTTGCAGAACTCACCTATCCAATGGAAGACCTGCAAGCAAGTACATCAGAATCATTAGGCAACAAATGTTAATCGAATTCCGAAACGGGATACTAAACGTTTATGTACAGCTCTGAAGAAAGAGGCAGTTGACTTTAAAAGCTACATGCTCCACATAAAACCAGAATGCCGAGAACAAATATCCAATGATGTCATGCCTAACTTGTTAACAAACGTAGGTACTATACAGTAAATTAGAAAAATAGAAATAACGATTCAACCCAAAAACTTGAATTTTTCTGATACGTTTCAAAAGGTCAGAACCCTCTCCAACTGAGTGGCATACATAGGTGCTTTCATCGTTCACTCAGATTCAGTTAAGACATTTTTAGTTCAGTTCTATAAACATAAGCACTTCCCCTTAAACTTTCTACTAGTTTGAAATATACATACGTGAAACGGACTGAAGCACTAAAGCAATAGAGCATTCGTATTTTCATCAAACTCAGAAGTTAAATCGCTGAATTAACTTCTGAAGTTAATTCTCAGACTTTTCTATTTAGAGTACTCTTTATCAATAAAAATTTAGTGAACAAGTTTAGACTTTAACACTTTAACAACTTACTTGATTGTGGGTGACTAGAACAAATGAATCACCCTGGTTGATTGAGGTGTAATGAGGCCGAATGACGGAAGTTAGGGGGTGACGTCGACCTTTGATCCTCAGCAAGAGAGGGTGCGTCCACTGACGCGTTGCGGGCGAACCTTCCCCTGCTTTCCTAAGAGCAACTCCGGTGATATCTTCTTTACTGGCCAACGCTGCCAAAGCCTCCACCGCCAAGCCACAGTTCTTTGGCACTGCAATATCCAAATACAACAATGATGACTATTTATTAAAATTCTTACGTTCAGCCACACATTATGGCACGACATACAAAGATACCATGTGTTGAAAAATGAACGTTCTTGATTTCCAGCGGTATCAGTTCCAGGTCAACGGTGCAATATTCAAAGCAATCTGCAGAACCACATCCGTACATAATACTCCATAGTGCACGGTACAGAACATCGTAATCTGTTGATTCGTTACCAGGCATGAATGATTCAGAAACTCAAAGGGACCAAGCATTTGGGTTAATGAATACAGAGGTATGTTAATTTAGAAAAGAGGAAAGAATGCCTCACTAGAGTAGGTACCCTTTTAGCATGCCTAAGAACTGGAAAATGCACATATGATCATGCCCAAAAGTCAATGAATTAACATTGTTGATTTCCGTGCTTCATTAAAAAACGTTCAGTGATGGTCAGTGAAAATTCAACTCACAGTAAACCTAAATCGGTGACACCCGAGACAGATGATTTGCTCGTGGCTCTTGTTCTCCACACTTCAGGTTTATGCAATGTTTAATCAATCGGTCCTAATTCCGGAACTATGGACAATGGTGATGAAATTCTAATAATCTTTATTATGCTTGATTATATCCAGAAGTAATAAAAATCTGTGCCAAAGAGGAAAGAATGATGATGATGAACATGATACTGCAACAGATATAGTTCTGTTTTGTAGTATTACAAGGGAAATAGCTAACCGATCACTAAAATATGTCCTGTGTTACGAGGAAGCAGATAAGCAATAAACCTATCCAATGAAGAGGCGATATGCGTTGTATGTAGATCGTACTGCTCAACTGTAATGCGTGAAGAAAAGGAAGGAAATGATTATACTAAGCATGAATATTTTAGGGATCCAATCAAATTTTCTTGGCCAGTAGGGCAACAATCTATCTCTATTTACAAGTTAATTTTCATCCCACCTGACCTACAAAATACACAAACCGCTATCGAAATATTCATCTTTCCGGATATAGCGTTAGTTTGGAGCAAAATTCACTGGTTTCAATAGGTAGTTTTCAATTGTATGAAAACAAACAAGCAATTTTTCACCTCACTTCGTTGTTGATAATCCAAAACTGCTCGTTGGTGAGGACGAACAGCAGGTGAATTAGATTATTATTTCATGTTCCATTACATAAAAATGCATTTTCTCAATCAATAAATTGTGTTCATTCCACTTTGACTTGTCCAGGTTGCAAGACTTTTGGGAGGAAAAGGAACTTCATATTATCTTGTCACGTATGAAGATGTGGAATGTTATCATGTTTTCTGGAAATTTCATTGAACGCCATTAAATTTTCTTTCAGTAGAACCGAATAATGGGATGATGAAGGGATATCCGAGTTCCTTTTCTCCATCGTTTTTAGTAGAGAAACGAGTGCCAATGCACTACCAATCCTACCGTCAGATACCCTATTATGACGGAAGGAATGTTCATAGACTTGACCACTGGACCTCTTCTCATTGGTTGTGGAGAACAAAACTCCAATCTAATATGCACGTATGTAATATCAAAGTGCGTATTCATGAACCTGTACCTATCTATAGAAGTTAGTAGTTATAGCGTACTCCAACGCACTAATTTCAGAATGATTCATTCTTACTTTCCAATCAACAGGAAAACTCAAGGAAGGATTTCTAATCGGCAAGGAAGAAGTGTTTTTTAGATACCCTCCAATAGGCATTTTTGAACTCAACTGAAACTGATTATTTTTTCTATGTTTCTCAGAGTTTATAGATTTTTCTCCCTACAGACTCAACAGTCTTGATAGGATCTATGTGGGCGATAGTATCTGAAACAACCGCTCTCGTCGTTCAAAGTCTGGAGGCTTGGGAAGTAGGTGCCAAACAAATTCTTATTCGTGGCTATCTGAGGGGAAACAGATCCATACAAGCAAGATAAGAAAAATTGTATCTACCACTTCCAGTACTTTTAAAACAACAAATTCAAAGGGTTTACACACCAATAGCAACGCTTGTAATATAAATACGAAGGTACACGTTGGAAAAATAGGTTGTTTGACGTCCATGAGATGTTTTTGCTTATTGTCTGTTAATTTTGTCAATATTATCATCAATGAAATGACCATTTTCTACCTACTGTCTATCTATATTACCGATTTTAAAAATTATAAATCAGCACATGCTACAATATCAATTAGAATTGGTTAATGAGGTTCTTCTGTCTACATGGGAACAAAGATGAACCCTCTCATTGCTTGATTTAACACCAATTAGATAATTTACAAACTTAAATGGTAAGATTAGAAGTTTTAGTAAATATTTTGCATTCCTTCATTTGTGTAATTCATTTCCGAACCCTACTATTCCGTGATCTGAGTAAGGAATCAGCAAAGATAGTTACCATGTTTGGTTTAGTAGCAGAGTGCTAGAACTGTGAAAGCTATTAAAATGATTCATGATAATGATGATAGTCATGAATACGCTAAAGCTAGTTTTTGTGATTCATCGTGCTGTAACTACACCGAAGTTAGTTTACGAACTATTGAAGTTCGTTCATCTATGGACATAAGGGAATAATAAGAAAGCCCAAGATGTGAGAAAAACGTTGATAGAAATATAATACAAATACCTAGGTACGTTTTTTTTTACATTTATTAGGTACAAAAATACTTCATTTATTTACATATTTGAGAAACAAGAGTTCTTTGTACACAATTTATACAAAAAAACTGTTAAATGAGGATGTTGAGTTTAGTTGGGCAAGACCTTACATTTTTCAATGTTCATTCTTCTGATTTCACGATCAGCGACGCCAGACTTCACTTCTGTGTATTCTGTTTTGATGTCGCTTCTGTTTTGGAGGGCCTTTATGGGATTGGCAGACCTGTGTTTTCGCTGGACTCTGACAGTTCGCCGATAAACTAGTCTGAGGACGTAAAGAAAATATGATAAATTAGAATCTTAGATTTACATTATAATAATTTGGTATTGAAGTTGAAAGGTAGAACCATTTAACGATGGTAACCATTGTACGTTTGTGAACACAGAATAAACTCGGGTTAGAAAGTGACGAGATGAAAATTGCAATGAGCAATACCCAGGGGTGAAAAAAGTACTTACTATTTTTAAATGGAAGAAGATTCCATCCTAAGAATTTTAGCATCTCCTACTATGAGTAATTTTCTTTCCATAGTTGATCAAAGTTTAGCCTCCCTGCCCCTAGTGCCGTCACCAGTGCAGCAAACTTTGAAAAATCATGAAAAGAAAACTACTCACCGTAGGAAAGTGCGGATGGTGTCAAATTCCTTAGAATTGAATCTATTTTAATTTAAAAATATAAAACGAATACGTGGGCAACGCTTATTACAGCTTTCAATCAAGGTTGTTTTATGATAATCTTGTTTTCGTTTGAGATGTTGATTTATATAGTAGCCTACTGCCTGTACTTCCGAGTATTTATTCCTAGTTAAGCTATTGAGATAGCATTGAGTGTTAGAAAATCATTTTATATATATTACCAAATGGCATGGGTACTGAAATACTATACTACAATTCACCATTATAGTAAAATGTGCTAGAGAACCTGAAGGACTCCAACTGCTGAGTCCCACCTTTCCTAGAGGAAATGTTATAAAAACCATTTTATGCTACATAATACATCATATCCATATTGGTAGGATTTCTGGTTGTTTCAGGAGAAATGAATGATTGGGCACTGGCACAAGTAGGTATCGGTACTTCTGGACTCCACTGTAATGTTATGTAAAGAGCGATTAGAAATAAATGCATACTTGAAATAAGTAGATATGCCTAATTTCGGCATTCGGTGCACTCTTTTGAGGAATTTGAACCACATTTAACACGATTATTTTGGCATGTTCGAACAGAGAAAAACTCTAATTAGAACTTCTTACTAGAAACTCAACTACGCACGAAGGTTGTGGGTTCAAATCCTGTTGACTGGTCAATTTTTTTTTTGGTCTTTCAACTCCCGATTTTTTTTTTTTTTTTTTTTTTTTTTTTCTTGTGAGACGAAGGTTGTGGGTTCAAATCCTGTTGACTGGTCAAATTTTTTTTGGTCGTACAACTCCCGAAATTTGCATATATATATATATATATATATATATATATATATATATATATATATATATATATATATATATATATATTGGTAGGCAGGGAAAACGTGGCTTGAATAAGAAGGGATAGGCGCTATAGCTCCTGGAATTATTGTTAAAAGGTGTTGATATTAGTAATGTATTGTGAGCTGATAAAGTGGTGAACCCCGATGGGGGGGGGGGGGGGGGTGGGGTGTTAACAATTATTGTAGACATAAAGAACGTGATAACTCTGTGGATTACTTAGAAGGGCTTCAAAAATATGAAACAGTTACTATAACTATAGTAACTACAGTAACTATAACTCACAAGTCGTGTGATTGTAAGGTAATAGCGTCCAAATCAACGTCTCCGTCAGACGTCAGGCGAGAGAGATCTGTTTCTGGGAAGAACGAGGCGAAGTTCTCATCGTAGGGCTGAGGAACTTTGACGGCAGATGGGGTCGACGCCGCGTCATCATCACCTTCAGGCACAGAAATGCTTCTCTTCATCAACTCAGCCAAACTGTCGGGGACTGAGGGAACAGAAGCGGAGGCGATTCCTGAAAGCATGCCAGAACAAATCATACAAATTTATACCTAATTAGTTAACAGATTATATTTAGGCTATTTGATTTATGGGGGAACTGTTCATGTAGCTGGGAGTGGGGTTTTCCAGGGTTTTTTTCTTTCTTTTTTTTTCTTTGAATAACGTCAAATGTGATATAGGGTTCCCCCTATATACCTAAATTAGTTCATATAAGCGATCATGAACTATACATACTCGTAACAACACCCACATCCGTCCGTAAGAACAGGTATATGGTAGGTATGCTCTCATAGAAAACTCCCAATCGTTCTCAACATTTGTTCTTAGGTTTCATATTTTGTTATACATGTATCGACTGCTATTGTTCATATCATATTTTGTTACGCGTCACACATTTTTCAAGCATTTACGAGAAAAAAAAGGGGGGGGGGGGGGGGGCAAGGGAGAAGCTAGCAGTTAGGCCATTCAAACGGGGCTCCAAACATGAGAAGCTCGAGGTAGAGCGCGCAGCACGTATACAAAGATCTTACCTCTTCTTTTTTTGCCTATGACCGAAGTCGTGACAGACACAAGTTGTTTTCGTTTTTTTGTCGGTTTTTTGTTAGTGTGTGTTTCATTATTATGATCATTTATTTATTAATAATATAAATGTAATTTTTGGCAGAATTGATGAGGTTGATGGTGCGGGAACCGAATTGTAGAGGAAAAGGGGTGAAACAAGGTATCAACAAGTGGAGAGTCAGTCAATAAACATGATCCTAAGGTCCTTCGTCCTCCCTAGCGCTCCTAGCGGCGGAACTTTTTAGTTCGAAGCCCCATTATTAATGTGTCCACACAACAACGTCGAGTCAATCTAGCTTAATCAGCTTATCAGGCAGAATACCATAATTCCATTCGTATCTTGGTATCTCAGGGAGGCTCCCTAATAAATTTCAATTTCCTATGGTGAACAGGAGAGAATTCAGCCCAATCAGTAGATCAGGAAGAAACTCGTAATTTCTGATGTCTCAGAGAGACTGCATATAAAATTTCAACTTCCTAGGATGAAATTTGAACTTCCTAGTGACGTCATTACGAGCATGTGAAGTTTCTTGGAAAATTTGGAGAAACGTCGTGTTAATAATTAATGAATGAAAAAATATCTATAAATATTAATACACTAGCCTAGTTTTCTCGGTCGCTCGGTATGGCTGTATAGATCCTATGGTCTTTACTGTTGGGTGAGACATGTAGAATGATTGGAAAAGGCAGATCACTAAGCGTGATTTGAAATGTGAAGGGGATGTTGCTCCCTTCGCTCGCCCGATGCGGCTGTATAGATGCGATGGTCTTTACTGTTGAGTGGGACATGTTTGTAGTAATTTGCTACGTTTTCTATGTGGGACCACGAAAAGTTTATTAGTTTAATAAAGATAGGCCATTTATCTGCGTAGAACTGCTATCCAATAAAGATCACGTGGAACCTCGAAAAGTTTAGTTTTAAGAACATTACAGTAGGTACCAAAAGAACTGCCGGCTGTTACATATTTGTACGTGAGGAAGCTATACTGCCCACCCAACTTAGCAGACGTTTCCCGTCTATTATTCTGTTAAAGTGTCTTTCAAACGGAGAGGTTCCTTCCTTCCAGCATTTTTTTCGTCATTTTCTGCATTCTTTCGCTGATTTCTCCGGGAAGACAGCATCTTTCAGCGATTTTGACGGCACCATCGTGTTCTACGGGTCCTGAAACGTAACTTTGTCGCTGACATACGAAGTGCTCTCGATCAAATTTTAATGTGGCAGCAGATAGAAGATCGGGCGCTCGGGAAAAAACGCGCATTAAAAGGGGCTCCCACCCCCCTCCAGCCCATGGTTCGGGTGGGAGTAGAACATTTTAAAATCGCTCATACACTATTCCCGAGAAATCCAAGAAGATACCCCTACTTATAGACCCCCCCCCCCCCCCCCACGCAGCCGTTTGCCCGTGCATAGAACGACTGACAAACTGAGTTCAATTCCTATAATATAATCAAGATATAGAACCAAGCAAATACAAGGAGTAAGCATAGTTTGATAAATAGGCCTGGCCCTAATAATGCTGAATAGAGTGATATATCAAAATGCGAAATGTCAATACTCTTACTAGCATGAAAATTGCTTATTTGACTCGCTGGAGGCACTTACTATACCAGAAAGAATTTTCTGGACCGGAATGATGGTGTCTTTGAACAATATTGTGCCCGATTTACTTTTTGTAACGCAGCCGAAAATGATGTATTAGTAATTAGATCTGTCATACACCATGGAATTTTTACCTCTATTAGTAAATACTATGGGGGTAGGTTTTCTGCTGGCATCACCCAGCACTGGCACTGGCGGTAGGGCGGGGGACTCTGATGACATTTTGCCGGCGACGGTGAACTGCTGAGCATCTTGAGGTCCAACTCGGGCCTTCCATCCTTGAGATGCTGTCTCGAGCTGGCCCAGCCTTTCCGTCACCCGACTACTTCCACCCTGGAACAAAACAATACCCAAGACAATAAAGCAAACATTCAAATAGAACAAAATCAATTTTTAATGCTTTATTTTTAGATGTGCACGATAAACCGGGTTGTTAATGCAATGACAGTAAATGCACAATTATATCAAATTTTTGAGTGTTGAGGTAGTGAATGGGGGTTTACATTAGATTCCGAAAACATTACAGAGGTTCATATATTGAGCTTTAGGATCTCATTCTGATGAACCTAAAACAACTTGAGACTGATGAACCTAAAACGACCTGAGGAATGAACGCGACACATTACTATTCGCCTTCGGTACAAAACCAATTCATCGTCATTCAGCTTATGAGTACGACACAGCTTTGACACAGATAATTGTCAGCTGCCTGGTGTGGTAGCTTTGCAATCAATACGTAAGTATATATATATAAAGTGGAAAAAATATTTATGAATATAGGAATATTGGAACTTGAAATTATGACAGGATAACATTTGATGCTTCAACTGTTGAGATGAATCGCAACCTTACTCTATATGAAAGTTCAGAATTTCTTGTTTCAACTGAACATATTACCTATATGTACGTTTGAAAACTACTATGATGATAAATGAATAGATGATAAACTTGATGAGTGGAAAAATAAGTTCAAAGACAAACATTTTACCCCCACAGATGTTTCAACAATTATTCACCGCTGAAGATGGAAAGTGTAAATAATTATTGGTTGAGGAGAAACGGAAATACTATCTAGTTTTTCCATCCTTTCCTCAGAAATGGCAAGCGTAGAAATAAGAATAACCCTTCAGTTGGTTCTTTCCAAAAAGTGCATTTCTGTTCCCTATACATTATGGTCCTCATATCTATTACCACCACCCTAAACCACGATTGGGTGTTTCAATAAATGTTTAATTACAAATGTTTCTTCAGAATTGATGGGATCCTGCTAAGAATAACAGTGGGGGGAAAAAATTGAATCACTTTCTCTTCCCCCTATAAATGAGTCAACAATTTCTTCATCGAACACTTACATTAAATTCACTCAATAAGGATTACCTGCAACACGAATATAAAAACAAGGCAAAGAGTCGCCCATGAAGGAGCAGTCAACACGAATATAATGACACACACGGACATGAATATTTTCATCTCTAAACAAGCCATCTTGTAGTGGCAATACAATTTAGCTTCTCAAGGGGTAAATATGAATTAAAACGCACAATAACTCCGAACAGATCACATTGATGAGCAGCTGAGTGATTTTAAAACCTCATGTATGAGAAACTCTACACCTAACTGCTAAGGGATGCGCAAAAACCGGAGACCCTCTTGAATGAAGGGGAGGGATGACGCAGCGGGGGAGCGAAACCGTGCCAAAGCTGCATGGAAATAGAAGCGATATGAAAATAGACAGTCAACTCAGCGAATTTGAAAAAAAGGTAGTGCTGAAACCAGAAATAGATCAAAACTGAAAGGTTTTTTTGCTTGAAAAGGCGGCTGATGTAATACAGATAAGGAAACAAATGGGTGAGATAGCGGTTTAGAAGATATCAGAGTAGACAAACATGAGGGACAGAGAGAAAGATATATACACAAGAAAAACATGCGTGATTAATTTAAACCCGCCATAGAAAGAAACATCTACAATGTAAGATCAGTAACACCTACTTTTTTTCAACGATGGTACACAGCTCCGTCTTCATGCAATCTCACATTTTTTATGGAATGGTTAAAATATTATTAAATTGGTATTAATAGTTAAAAATAGTGGCATTATTTCAGTTTTTTGAACGACATTTTCTATCAATGAGACATACACTTCTCAATATCATTACTCCACGATAAGGTATTCTTTTCATAACTCATGACTTTCGACGAAAAATGATTCGAATTGAGAGACTCACCGATAATTACAATAGGCATGACGGTACGGAAGAGTCAAGGTGCAGTATCAATATACGCATGTACTGCCTTCTGCCTCACTCAATAACCAACTCTTCCAAAAATAACATATCGATAAACAATACTCGTAAAACGGAAGTTAGTGAAAAACGTTGTCTATTTCCACGAAAAATAAATAGTTACAATGTTAAATCGATTTCGACGGTTAGGCCATCATCAGTAACAAACAATAACTGAAGACACATTAGAAAGGACACAGCTTATATAGTGACAGGTGAAGGGAGATTGAATCCCATTGGTCGAGAGAAAGGAAAGGGGCAGGAGGTACAACCAATTAAGTACATACAAAGTGAAAGGGGATTATAGCTAATCAGATGAAGTGAAAGGGGGAAATAACTAAATATGGTTTCAACAGTGTGAAGGGATAATTCCAAGCTTTACAGAAATGGACCTATCAGTGGCGAAATATATTGAGGTATATCCTCATTTAAACATTTACCAGACCTGTCACTTTTGATAATTTCGAATTTTTCAAGTACATTCAACATACCTCTCTTTGGGCAAAAATGAAGAAATTCTACAAACTGTCTATCTGTCAAATCAAAATTGTAACTATGATTGGATTCCTTAAGATGTTTTGCAAATGTAGACTTACCCTTATTTTCCCTGAAATCCTCCAGATGCTCGTCTATTCTTTCCCTAAATTTCCTACCAGTCTGACCGCAATATTCGTAGCCACAAGAATATTTTTATTTATAAACTCCACTTTTATCCTGAACGCTAATTTTGTCCTTAACTGATCCTAGTAATGCTTTAAGACTATTTTTAGTTTTAAAACCTACTTTATAACCTCTCGATGATAGAATTTTGTCAATTTTATCAGAAATTTTCCCATAATAAGGTAAACTTATCCACTGCCTTTCTTCTAAAGTTACATCTTCCCGAGCCAGATTGGAAACTTTTTCCTAAGAATCTTATACCATATGGTATCAACGAGATCTCCTCCATATCCGTTACTAGCCGCTATGCTTTTGATAATGGATTTTTCTTTTGATAAATTTTGTTCACTCATTGGAATAGATAGTGCTCGGTTGATCATACTATGGAAGGCTGCATGCTTATGTAGTACTAAAGGGTGATTTGAAGTACTATGGATCGTTATATCGCTATATGTATCTTTTCTATAAATTGAAAAATCATGCTTCTCATTTACCAAAGAGATAGACAGATCAAGAAAATTTAGTTTATTCCCGCCGAATTCGAGGGTGAATTTGATATAGGGATCTAATTTATTGATTTTTTCGTGAAAAGAATTTAGTTGTCTTTCTGTGCCCTTCCATAGAATGATGATATCATCGACATATCTATACCAATAGAGAAGATTATTTGTGTTAGAAGTTGTAAATATTTGTTGCTCAAGATAATCCATGTAAATATCTGCAAGCAGAGGAGATAACGGAGAACCCATAGCAACCCCTGGCTGTGTATAGCATTGCCCCTCGAATAAAAAGTAATTTTGATCCATACAGACAGACATCAAATTAAACAATTCATCTTTTTCGAAAATATTAAGTTTAGAGCCGTGAATCAGCCTGCATACCACATCTTTGCAGCTAGCTACATCGATATTGGTTAACAGACTAACCACATATCTTCGTCGCGAGTGATTTAGTTCGTACAATACTCGTGTTTGGTATAGTTTCCTCGGCGCTGAATCGATCGACTAACTATATCAAAGATGATGTTCTGGTACGCATATGAGGTGCCGGCATTGCATGTGCTTAATGACATACGCCGTATGGTAGAAAAACAGTTTCAGGCAAAAAAAAGGAACGTTGTTATCACCATTGTTAGCACGAAAACTTTTTTTTATGACTTGAATTGTACCTCAACAACAAAAAACATGCTATGCCCTCGGACAGAACGATAATATACCCATAGGATGAACTACTCCATTTCTACTCGGTTGTTCTCGTTTCCATCAATTTTCGGAGCATGTTTCCTCAAATTCGACTACATTTTTGTGCATGAAACGTGTTGTGTTTTAGAATCATCCAATCTGGTGAGGTGAATCCTTGATTTCGGGTTTATGGTAAGAATACACAAACACACACACATCCACGGGAAATTCTGCTATTCGTTAGGCTGCGAACTTCGGTTAACAAATAGCATTGCTCAAGAAAGTCTCTAAAATGCATAAGAGAACGGTTGTTCATTGTGTGTGTGTGTGTGTGTGTGTGTGTGTGTGTGTGTGTGTGGGGGGGGGGGGGGGATTCATTCAATCTACGGGTCAGTTTTCAACAACCGTTCAAACGTATGCCTTTGTAGCCATTACATTAATTTCTTAGAAGTCCATTAGAATATTGCATTAGATTAATTTTCATTCTCCACGCTAGAATATGAAGTTTCTCCACTTAATGGAAGAAAAGCGGAAGTATCAATATTAAATGCTCCAAACATATACATAATTCAATGTGTCTCCATGGTGATTTGATGCATGCATGGTCTTTTACGACTGCGTTTGCACCTTTGACACTATCAATCTGATACAATAAAAACTGAAGGTGACCGCAAGAGCGCATGCCGGGTAATGTTTTAATATTTAATAAATTTCGCGAAAAACTGTGGAACTCAAAGCTTATGGAATTGATTCGAAAATATACTATTCACGAAACTGTTGTTTAGAATGCACTGTAATGCATGATTTGTCGATAAAAGTTCCAGTCATGCAGCATGATGATTTAGCAAATTTGAATGAATTTAAAGTTTATTTTCAGCATAATTTTGAACATAAATTTTTGAATGTGCTATTTTATAGTAAATAAACTTTATTTGGACAATATTCTACCAAAAAACATAAATTTAACAATTTTTAGCCGTTTTTAGCCATTTTTAGTGATTTTTTAAAATTTGACCATTTTAATGAGCTCAAAAAGTTCTGGCCAATGAACTCATCCTTCCGTCTGGGAAGCTTGATTTTTTGGCACAAGAACAGAATTTTTATCTCAATCCTAAGGAGAGTTATCGTCTGGAATGACACATGAATATATAAATAAATGAATATATATATATATATATATATATATATATATATATATATATAATTTAATCATTTATTTTATATAGGTATATATGTATAAAATAAATGAATAAATTAAAAAAAAAAATTAAAATTAAAATCGTAATAGGTGGAACCACAAGGGCTTAAGTGGAAGAAAAGCAATATACATTCATGGAAGAAGATCATAAATACTCCAAAAAATCATAAAAATAATCAAAGGCGATCGCTTACAGAATCCTTCGGATTAACAAATATAGCTCTGAGCCAAGAAAGCATGACTGAATCACACAAAACCAACTCACAAGACTGACAATGGAACTGGGACCAACAGTCTCTCCGCACAAGATAACACTATCATAATAGATATCCTTTGGAGTTTGATTTTCAGCGTCAGATATTCTCAACTTGTCGTCATACTTGATGATATATTTCCGGTAATTCACCAATTACTACGAAAGGGCTACGTCGGAAATGGGGGTTAGAACACTTAGAATTATCTACGTACTGCGCATATAGATAAACATTACTGATCTCAATATACTCGTACGAGAATACAGGTTTCAGAATAGTTTTAGAGTTGAAATTGTTATAATTTAAAAGTACAGCTAGTTGAAATTATGAACGCACGTACATATGTGGTTATATTGTCATATGTTGTGGTACTTGTTTATATTGTCGGGTTTTTCGTTGGAGGATTTTTGATCACTTAAGTTAATCATCAAGTATCAATGTGGCTTTCCATGATTAAATTTAAACGCATACTGATTATTATTCACCTAAATAATCAGGTCACTCTCCTCTGGATTTCTGGTCATGAGGGTTTTGAAGCTGCTGATCTTCTTGCTAGCAGCAGAGCAGGGTCATTGCCAGTAGGACCAGAGCCTATTTTTGGAGCCACCAAAAGTTGTCAGCAAAATGTGGCAAAAGACTGGGAGATGAAAAAGCGAGTAGAATACTGGTGGAATCTTCCAAGCCTACGACAGGCAAAACTATTTGTGAAATTCTCGGCAAAGAATATACAATTGCCTTGCCTAAGAAAGATATCAGAATACTCGTAGGCCTACTAACGGGCCATAGCCCATTTCAATATCATTTGAAGAAAATTGGGAAACTAACAACGAATACCTGTCGCTTCTGTCTAGCAGAAACAAAGGATGCGGAACACATCCTGTGCTACTGTGACTCACAAGAATATGTAAATGCCCCTTTTCTTATACATATTTTGTTGTCTTGCTTTTCAGGTAGCTAATTATTCAGAACCCCTTGAGCCAGCCCCTTAAACCGATCTTGCAATATGGCTGGTCCGATCTTCACCATAATCGGCAAAGGTGTATACAGTGGGACCTGGAATAGAGGTGGGCCATGATTCGCCTAAGCTGCCACGTAATAAAAATTAGCCTAACATAATAGTAAACAGTAAAATACGATTCATTGCGTGATTACTGTTGTTTTTCTAACTGTGTCCTCATTAAAACTATAGTTGATCCATCGCCGAGTTTTGAATCGTTATTCATCCCATTTCTCGAATACTTAACATAAACAATGATGGGGGAAAAATCAACTTATTTTGCGATTTGCACATTTCATAAGTCCATTTTGCCTCCGTTTTCAACAAGTGGATCGTTTAGGGAGTCCGTTTATTCTGAAAATTTGCAATTAATCTAATTCGTAATGAAAAAATCGGAAGGTTCCATTGAAGTATTGAGCACGTCAGATATTTCATAATAGCATTTGACGAAAAACATAAGAGAGCGGCCATTTATAGGAACGGGACAAACTGCTGTCCATTAAATTTTTTGTCGAATCCATTATCCATGGGGTTCTGTGATTGATTTTTCCCTCCTAAGGATTTTTCCCTCCTATGGTACCAAAGTTACCTACCGCCAAGAAGTGGCGTCACACGACAAAATTTTGACATATTTAAGGTACAAAAATTTAAGTAGGTACCTACTGTAGCTAGTCGTTGAAAGATCAGGTTGTTCATGGTTAGACGTTGAATACTTGTTTGGTTGATTATAAGAACCTGTGAGATACATAAGGTACGCTGAAAATTACCATTGGAGAATGTGCCATTAGCTAAATTCCTTTGTGCTTGAGTGGACTGAAATCTAAGGCTGTTTTTGTTCCTTAAGTTCTAAGAGGTACATTCCTTTCATTTCTGTGTCGCGATACGTTGCCCACGTATATAGTATTTTTTTAAATGAATAAATGTATTTTATATTTGTTGGGTACGAATGATTCAGAGTGTCGAATTATCAAATAGGTACACTTTTGGTTTTGAGAGTTAGTTTTATCAGGTACTCTCTTCACATACTGTTAATTTTCAAGCTACCATACCGGCCGGCTGCAGTTAGAG
Source organism: Adelphocoris suturalis (assembly GCA_030762985.1). Classification (NCBI taxonomy): domain Eukaryota; kingdom Metazoa; phylum Arthropoda; class Insecta; order Hemiptera; family Miridae; genus Adelphocoris; species Adelphocoris suturalis. Next base: position 137,176,083 of record CM061040.1, read on the forward strand.
ACGGCCGCGCACCACCTCCGAAACGCTTTCTTGATAATCACTTATCTTGAAGTAAATTATCATAGCTTCGTTGGAAGTTGTAGGATAGGCACAGGAAGCGTAGATCGACGATACTCCAAGGATTATTACTGGGTTCAGGTGATAACATTAGTACTGATACATGAAATGCACAGTTATAGAGATTCTAAGCCTTAGGACACACAATAGGAACAGTCAGTGCTTAGCGTACGCGCAATCTACCTTCCAGGAGACAGGAGGAACGACCAGACCATCTAGAAACAAGCTATACAGATTCTCTATTCGCTATTCACTAATGAATTAAGTTTGTAGGAACACTCACATAGAACCAACAGTCGCTACCCTGAGTAGTTGGCAATTCTCACAAAATAGTTACAACCAAAAGGTGTGACTAACACATTGTAGGAATTACTGATATGGCGGTTGGGGATAGGTAAGTATCACCAAAACTAGCAGCCGCAAGGCAAGGTCACGGCTACTGGATGCTAAGGAAAATGAGCGGACAATCAGCGACGCCGACGGATGAAGACCTTGAGGGTGGTTAGAAAACAAAAAGAAAAAAATCACGACCTCTTGTCGGCCAAGTTCCTGGTTCTAGAGAAACCAATTACGTAATCATCGCTATTCATGATTAGTTGAGGTATGGAAGGATTTGAGAAGGGATTTGACAACGAAAACAGGCTGTGAACTACCTAAGCTACCATCCACGAGATATAGAGTCGCGATGCGTGTGAAAAAATGGTTGATTCTACCATAATCTCTCAAAATGTTACTATTATTCATTTTCAGTCACACTCAAGCTTTAGTTTAATTTTACCCCTTACAAGAAGCGAACGATTGATCACACAGAACTCTGAAAGATGGAAGATCTCAACGTGTTTGGAATAATATAACTGCCAATGTTATTGAAATGATATGTTATTGGGCTGATAGCAGGTAACACGCTATTTAAAAATAAGTACCTATTTGATTCGGAACAGGGAACCTAGAATTCAACCCTTACTTTCAGTAATTTTTCGTACCATTCAAAAATATACGTTCAACTCTCAACTGCATACACATTCATCTTCATAGATATTCGGACGATTTTTTTCAACTGTGAACAATTTCGTAAACGAAGATATTCGTAGCGTGGTAGTTTATAGAACAAGGTTTAAAGAAGCTAGTTTTTGAAATGGATTCTGAGATTTTTCAACAATTTCGGAGTTGTGAGCAAATTTCACAGTAAATTATTGTTATTACAATTTTGAGCAATATTTCCCAAAATAATCTGCCCTCGTGTGACGCTATATTTGGCCCAAAATTCTCGATTCTAAAAATTACTCAAGTATCAATAAGAAAAGAAAAGGTGAGAATAAGAAAGTGTTAGGAATATCTGATCATGGTGAAATAGGGCTGGAAATATTGAATTATTGTAAAAAAATACGAATAAGAAAAATCTTGAAACAAAATTCAGATTAAGTAATTTTTAATAATTGAACATGAAATAAAAATCCTTTTTACTTCAGCTATTAAAAACAAAGTTTACCCTGCAAAATAACTTGGTTTTGATTTCTTTAAATCAGATTTCATTCCATTAATGACCCAGTAACTAGTGAGTCAGTTAGACTTTAGGGATTCAAAGAAACATAGTTTGTGACTAAAAATGTGTGACTAAATTGTTCAAGTCACGGATTTATATTTGACTTACAGGAGGACGAGAGGGTGTCACACTTCTAGATAGTGAGCCCGATTATTCAGAAGTTTGTGTTAAATAGTCAGTTTGTCAACTTACAACAGGATGAAGGTTATTATAAAAGGCAAAGCCATGGTGCACTATGGTCGCAGACCGATTGATGATAAGCATCCATTTATTAAGGGATTACTCTAATTTAATACTAAGGCAGACAGAACCCTGATCACTAGGCTATGGTTGGTATTTAATAATGGTAGACTGTAGGCGAGTATAAAAGGCTCGCAAATACGTTTGAGTAAAGAAATTGACCAGCTGAGCGGTCCGAAAGGAATACAGTAAGTACGGCAGGGGGAATTGATGAAGGAATTTATCGCGCTTTATTAATACGAAAATTTGTTCAAGTGTGACTAAACATTTTTGGAAACTAAGTGAGTCAGTTATAAAAGCATTCTAACGTGATGGTTTGGTCATATAGCATATGAGTTGGAATTAGGAGTAACCATGAAATGAAGGGAAAGAATGATCGAACTACGAAGAAGTGGACAAGGAATATGAGCGAAGAAGCGACGAGAGGAGGCTTCACAAAAGAGGTTTCCATCGCGAGCTATAATGAGAGAGGCGCCAGGGAATGACAAAGGAACGAAGAAGAAAGAAGAAAAACATGAAAAGGAAGATGGGGGTGAGGAAAATGGGAGAATCCGTTGAAACAGAGATATTGTGAATAGACCGGGGCAGACAGCCAGAGGGTGCTTTCCACATTATCATGGATCTCGTGAGAGAAGAAAAGATCAGAAAAAGAGAAAAACGTGAATAGCATGGAAAATGAAGATGAAGGGTACCTGAGATAACGAAGATTCGGAAGGAAACAAGATTGTAGATCGTTCTATACCAAATTTAGGAGGTTGTTAGGAAACCATTGTACAAGTTTCTTATGGACGAAAAAACTCTTCAATGGGTTTTCCATTTCTATTTTAAATGGTTACACCCGAGTGACCTAGATAGCCTTCAGAAAAGGTGCTATAAGTGTCTGATCATTAAGGTTCAATGAACTTGGTGTTAGCCAAAGTCTCCATGATAAAGAAGCATCATACGAAACCTTTCCGCCTGATTTGTGACGATTACATTAGAATCTGACAACATTGCATTAGAACCTGACATAACATTCATAATCAATGTCTGAAAGCATACAATTTAAAACACATTTCTGGTGTCATTTTTTTAATTGTCTGCTGTTTTTGCTTATTAACCTTTTTATGTCTTTCCTTTAGCACACAACAGGGGGAAAAAACCACTTCAGGGGTGAAGAAAAATTCAGAAGATTCTTAGTTACAACCAGTTGCTACGGAACTGTATCATTACCATTTTTCATCGAACAAAAACCGTTCGCTAGACTTTCGAAAGGTCTCAATTTATGCAAAAATCGCTCCGAAAATAAAAGCAGCTGAGCTTCACACAAAGTTATTAATGAACTATAAATAACCCACGAGGAATTTATCATAACGTGATATGGTAGTGACCATATGGCTTACTAAGAAGGCAAATGTGGTAAACGATACATGAAAATGTCTTCCGAGGTGCGGACTTTTATCATAGCTCGAGGTTTATTTGAAGAAAATCCAACTTTTTTAGGTGAAGAATACTCCCGTGGCATCTAGTTGTACATCTAAAATACTCATGTCAAAGGCTTAGGAGTGAAAAATGGAAATTAACCCACAACTTGAAAGCATATTAGCTGTAGAACGATTCAATTTTCGGAGGGCTGACTAATGATATAAAAAGACTAATATTTTACGGAAGTTGGAGTCAATAGTCCTTTTCAGAGGAAATTTGGAATAAACCCACCAGAAGATGCGGAGGGTGAAGCCAGTAGAAACCAATCGATAAGTTAATTAGAGGAAAACATGATTAGCGAAATACAGATACGACGGAATTTCTTTTCGACCCGCTAATTATTCTAGATAAATTAAATGGAATTTACTTGGAGCTGCGAAATTAAAACTCATTATAGCGGAAAAAGATAGAGAAAAAAGTGCTCACCGAAGGAGGTTTTGCTGAAATGATCTCTTCGATGGGCTTATCAATCCTCTTCATCCAGTTGGTGTTTCCATTTTTCCTCAGAGCCGCCAACCTGAACAGATTTCAACATGCTTATTGGTATGGGTCCATAAAAATTGTTCAATACTTAATCAAGGAAATTTATTACTGAGAAAACTGAATTTCTATCAGATTCCTATATTAAGTGTGACATACAAATGTACACAATAAGCAATTCACCTAACTATCTTTCCTCTATCTAACTAGCACTTCACAGATGCATATCATATTTATGTACCAATCTTGAATAGGAATTTGTACTTACATCAGTAACAGTAAAGTACAAACACCAATATACAGGGTGTCATCACTTGTTGTTCAAAAACTTCCAAGGGGCCAATTCTACAACTAATTTCCAACAAAAAGTTCATCCTAGAGATTTTTTCTTCACGCTTTGTTTTCGAGTAGTTTTACTTTTAAGATTTTTTTCTCGTGGTTTTGATTTTATGTCATAAAAATGGTCGTAAATCCCCTTAGGTTCACTGAAAAAGTTCCAGTCAATGTAGCATGATCATGAGCAAAATTTTCTTAAAAAACCTATCGTATGCTACATGTTAAATTGAATCGAAATCTCAGTACAATGAAATTTATAAAAAACCAATTTTAAGTCAAAAAACTCATGCTAAATAAAATTAGGCGGTTCAAAAAAGATTTTTGATTTTTCGATTATTTTTTTGTTGCAATTTATATAGATTTTAAAGCTTTAAATTTTATATATTAATATAGTTAAGTACATTTTTCAGGATAATTTTGTGCAAAAAATTTTTGATGTCCAAATTAATTGTTTATAATGTTGTTTTGACGAAATTTCTACTAATAATTATAAATTTAACAATGTTTGGCAGTTTTTAGTGAGTTTGTAAGCACATTTTTTGGAATTTGACCAATTTATTGTGCTCAAAAAGTGCTGCTCAACGAACTCGTCCTTAGATTTGGAAAGCTTGATATTTCAGCGCAAGAACGGGATTTTTATTTCAATCCTAAGGAGAGTTATCGTCTGGAAGGACACATATACATACATCAATAAATAAATAGATTAATAAATAAATAAATAAATAAATAAATATATATATATATATATATATATATATATATATATATATATATATATATATGAAGAAGATGCCACCACCAACAAATGATAGATTGTTGCAGCAGTCCGAACGCGCTCATCGCTGGGTATTGGGATCAATGCGACCTCCCGGCCTCAACCTCAACGATTGAGTCTACATTAGAAGTTGCGAAGCCATAATATATGGATGGTTACATGGTTGCAGGCTTCCAAGACACTACTCGTCCAATTATTCAGAAAAACTAATCACTCTTCTATTTTTGACAAAGATTATTTTCGAAATATCAAATCATTCTTTTTTCTTTTTATCTGTGAAATTCATATCAAATTAAGTTTATTATATAAATAGTTCAGTAGAACAAGAACAATCAAATGCATATATATATATATATATATATATATATATATATATATATATATGCAAAAAATGTTAAACTCTAAGATTCGTTTCAGAATATGTCAAAATTTTAATTTTAATATTTTTGGAGCCATTGCAATAGCTTCTTCATTTTCTACGAAAATTCGCTAATAAACTGGAACGAGGATGAATTTTTTTTTCTCACAATAACACTCTTTCAAAAGGTTTTAAGCTCATTCTATGGGAGAAATTCTGAAATTAAAAGTTCATCATCTTAACAAAATCACTACATTTTTGAAATGGCTCCACACCCTTTTGAAAAATTATATTATCCGTTTTCGTAACAGGAAAACCTTTTCCAAAACGTCAACTTTCCAACGGTACAGTCAATTTTAATTTTACTTTGTCAATTAGGGGAGAAAATCATGTTTTGATTTTAAAAAACGACGTTTTTCAAAGAAATTGAGGGTTTTCATGAAAAATAACCCTCCAAGAACCAACTAGTTTGGAATCGGTTTCTACGTAATATTTCACGCCGAATCGAATGTTAACACATGCAGATCTTCCCAACTCCTTTATAACTAAGTTTTATACTTTAACCCACACATGTTTAGTGCATAACAACTTGCTTATATGTGTTTTCGGGGTAAAAATGGTTAGTTATGGTGTAAAACTCGGTTATAACAGAGTATGAAAGATCCGAGTTATTACCATTCGATTCAGCGCAAAAAATAAGTAGAAACCGAGCCCGAATGTCATTAAAAATTAATAAAAGAAAATAAAATAAATAAAAATGATGTTTTTTATCATTAAAACATAATTGTTTTCCTGATTGACAAAGCAAAAATAAAATTGACTAAAGCTTTGGGAAGCTGACATTTTGGAAAAGTTTTTCCTGTTACAAAAACAGGAAAATTTTTTCAAAAGGGTGTAGAGCCACTTGAAAAATTTAGTGTTTTTGTAACAATGGACATTTTTTAATTCTGACCTAACTTTGTCCCAGTGAATGATCTTAAACCCTTATACTCGGAAAAGGGCGTTCTTCTGAAAGGACGTTTCACCCTCGTTCCAATGGTGAGCTTATGTTTTATTTTACAGTGAACCTAAGGGATTTATGACAATTTTTATGACATAAAGTTAAAAACATGAAAAAAATCTTAAACGCGAAATTAAATTTCTCTAAAACAAAGCGGAAAAAATCTCTAATTTTTTTTTTTTTCAAGATAGCAGTAGAATCGATCCCTAAAAGGTTTCGAACCAAAAGTGTTAACATCCTGCATAAGGAAAAACATATAAACAATTCAGAATCATGGGGTTTCAATTTTAATTCGAAATAACAAAAATATAACCGCTACACCACGGCACAAACTAAGGTAGGTCTGAACGTTATTGGTTTTGTTTCATTCAGTCGGACTGAGGTGCACTAATTAGCGAACTGATGTTGCTGAAATGTTCAGGTGGTACGGATAAGCCCGCAAACGGTCGTTCCAGCCCAAACGAGAATATCATGGAATCCCTTTCTCGCGGGGTTTAATGGATCCAAACACGTCCAAATTGGAGGGTAGTCGGAGGATGACATCAATGTGATCATACATGAATTTCATCACGATTGGATCAGCGATGGCAATTTTTTATCCTCAGGGATTGTGCGAGTAAGCTCTAGGAAAAGCATTGTTGGACTTATAAGTAACGAGTCTCTGCGATGACGTGAGTTTCAAGAAATATTTTTAATACCATTCAGTGATAAGTCCAAATTCCCTGAAAATTTGAAGGTGTATGAAGGATGTTCTTCAGCCGATATATATAAACCTGAACATGATAAAATTCGGGAACCATTTTAGAATGCTGAAAAACTATTTCAAAGCTGACTATTTATTTTTTTCTAATTTTTCTGTGAGTGGGCTTAACAGAAATATTTACGGTTTTACACAGAACCTCGCCAACAGCTCTCAAGCATTTTGGCTGTAGGAAAACTAGAAACATGAAACTTGCAGCTAGTTGTACCAGTGAGTTAATTTTAAAATTCAACTTGGATATGTTTTGTGCCGCATAGTATGAAAACCGAAAGAAAGATCGTTTTTCGATTCGTTGAAGTTATAAAGGGAATAGGTAAGACTCAGCCTATCACCTTTCTGCAATAGTTGTCTTCGGCAGGTCGTCAACCTCGTCCCTGGAGATGGGCTGAGTGGCGCACCGCCTCAGGGCTACCTCCCCCAACATCTCCCCGGCCGAACTGTTGCTCTTCTTTACCGTCCTGGAACACAATAGACAAATAAACTATTACTTACATGAAACTTAGCAGATGACAATCAAAATTGTCATTATTATACCGACTTTCAACACATTTTTCATCAGTACTTCTGAAAATCAATCGTGGGGGCAATAATGAAAATTTCTAACTAAAAAAATAGAGTTTTCGATAATAGTTTTACAGTACCCAGCAAAAAATGTTCGTCAATTAGGTACCTATATCGTTTTGAGATGGATGTTCTAAATCTTGAGCTGTTATCGAGTGCTCTGTCTGATGTCAGAGTTTTGCAAACTACGAAGGAGACAAATCGTAGTGTGGCTCAACGATTTCGATCCGCGGCATTCAACTATCAAATACATATTGTACTGTTTTGGCGGCGTGGCAAGGCTGATATTTCGCTTTTATGGGTAAAATATGTGTATGGAGGCGGCTTGAAAGGTAGACATACTAACCTAATTCTATGCAATATCTTAGCGGTGGTTGTCTAATGGGGAGTTGGAAACATATTAGAGAGCTTTTGTAATATTGAGTAGTTGAGGGGAAGGAGCTACGAAAAGAAATGAAGCATTGCGCATGCGTGCAAAATGTTAAGGGTAGGCGGTTCAATCGTTGTAGGTACGAATAGAAAAATCCTATTCATAGCTCAAGGGAATACAGCTCCGAATACGCACGTAACCTTCTATGACGATAACCTATAATCAAGTTTATTTTGGTTCCTATTTAGAGGTGGCATGACATGCACTTTGTGATATTTGTGATTTTCAAAAAAGGTGGTTGGTTTATAGGATTCATCATCACTCAAATTATGCTGATACCTAATGATTGGATTCTAAACCTTCACGGTCCGATTTAAACAAAACCTACCATTAGTCCGATTTCGTTCAAATTTAGAGGGCATTTGGGTACGTATCTCAGGATGCCATCATACTAATTTCGTTGAAACAGGTAACCATTGCACATACGCAAACCTGAAATTGGTTGTTATCGACGAAGAATGCTGTTTTTGTCCTATTCACATATAAGCATGTATACCTACAAATTCACAATATATATATATGTATGATATACATCTTGATAGTTGAAGTTCCCTAACCCATGTTGAAGTCTCCTAACCCATGGCGACTTTCGATGTTGACCTAACAAGTATATAGAACCCTTCCAGTAGGTACCATATCTATTTCTAGTGAAAATATTAAACCACAGATGAAGTTGTGAATAATTTAATACTTCTTCCATTAAGAAAGAATACATTACACGTTAGTATAGGTAAGTATTGTATGACTCGGGCTTAAACGAAGATTCTAAGTGCAGTGCAGTCACGTTAGTGTGACTTTTGAATCTTTTCATTCAATCGTACGACGATTCCCTATTCCTACAGTACGACTCACTGGTTACCTTCTGGTTTGCTTGCGCTAAAAAACCTCTTTTCGTACAACGACTCAGCTGAACGACTGAGAAGGAGGATCGCAAAAACTCGCAATTAACGAAACGCCTATTTTTATTATCAGTCAGTACCATATTCATGTATCTTTATAACTACTAATATATTTTATATTCAGATTTAGAACTAGTTAACTGAGCCTTGGCACCGAAATCGCAATGATGCTCCGGACTGTGCGAGATAATACTGGGTATAATGCCCTCGAAATCATGTTTGTATTGTATTGTACTAGATTAAGCAAGGGTCGCAATTTCTCGAAACCTGCAAGCCTTATTGAAAGAGTTGTGTAATTCGAAATCCTAAGAATATTACATCATAGTATTAAGAATCCATAAAATTTTTATTAACTTGCCGACTCGATACCATGTTAATGTTTCATTAAGAAACCCGCTCAGCGAGTGACGTTCCTGTTTAGTTAGAACGACTGACAAGGCGGGATACCCCAGTTCCTGTACAATCGGGTAACGAGGTGGAAAAACGGGTTGCACTTGATCTTGACCGGTAGCTCACACATATGACGGAGTCAGAGGGATCTTCATACTCACAGAAATTCGTTACTTTCACCGCAATACCACCAAATAGTAGTAAAGCCCCAGAAGGGACAGGTCTAGCGGGTTCGGCGATAACAGACGTGACGGTAAGTGGATAGGCAACTTCCTGTTCGAATCGGAAAACAGCTCTTTGAAAGACACCGCCCAGTTTGAAGCGAGAACTTGAGTCGTGTAACTTCACAATCTGGAGTGATATCATTGTACAATACACTTACACTTTTTTGTTGGTAAATATACGGAAAATGTTTAAGCCTTGACCTAACTGCTAGAACAACATAAAAAAACAAGAATACGAGTCCTGTGTACAAAACCACACGCTGTGACATAGAGATGTCTTTTGGCATCGTAAATGGCACATTTTCTTGGGTGAACAAGAGAGCATTTAGCGTATCCAGCTGATCAGGACGGAGTCCGTCATTTCATTTGTCAATATATATTCCAGAGAGACTCCCTAGAAAATGTCAACTTACTAGGGTAAGTAGGACAGAATTTAGCACACTCCGCTGACCAGGATGGAGTTCATAATTTCATTCATCTCTAGATATCCAGGAAAGGCTCCAAATCCAATTTCAACGTCCTAAGGTGAACAGGAAAGAATTTTTCTCACTCAGTAGATCAGGACGAATCCCGTAATTTAATTTGTCTCTTGATATTTTCGAGAGGCTCCACGTCAAATTTCAGCTTAATTCGACGAACAGGAGAATTTTTCTCATCCAGCTGATCAGGATGCAGCTCGTCATTTCATTTGCTACTGATGTCCTGTCAAGGTTCTTTATCAAATTTCAACTTCCTAGGGAAACAGACGGAAAACTCCAACCAACTTAGTTAGTATTAGAGTAGTTCTCAGAACAGAGTTGTTTGAGGGGGATGATGGCAGCTGTAGTGTGACGTGTAACACATTTGTAGCTTTCCCGGTGCTCATAAGTGTTGGAAGATGAGCAAAGCAACTCCCTAGCAACGATTAGTTGTACGTGAAAATCAATGAAATAATTAAAGGAAAGCCTGAATTTTTTTGCGAGACAAAAATTTGGAATGACCCTCTGCGCTAAGACATATCCACCCCAAAAAGCGACGGAAACTTCAAGTTGTTTTCAATTAATCCTTGCTTGTAACTTTCAAATGTCGCTTAAATCTTTCTAATCTTCCGCTCCACTAGTATGTTAAAACATCGACATTCACCAATCAGCAAATTTCCTCTTTTTACATTCCGGAAAAGAAATGTTTACGCATGCGGTAAAAAACTTAAGAGTGTTTTATGTTTCGTAACTCAAACCTTTTTTTTTTTTTCAATTTTTTTATTCAGACGCAATCAACCATTCGTGGTCAAGGGCGTCAAACAAGAATAATTTACATTAGATTACAAATTAAATATGGCATTTCAATGGATTAATGGACAGTTTTTTAGATTTGGTGATATAGCGAAAGAGATTTTAGAATTTGGAACAAATTATTAAAATGATTAGAGTCATTTCCTAGCAGTTCGGTAATGTTCCTTGGGATGTTAACGGCTGGATCAAGGAATCGTGGGCACTCCTAATTAATTCAAACCTAAGTAATTCAAACGTATGATGAATAAATGAGAATGAAGGATGGCTCTTTGGGACTGCTGGTTAACAATGATAATGTGCAGAGCCGCCCTAATCAGCTGGGTTAGCCATCAGATTAACACGCTACATACTTTATTATTTTACCAACGCCGCGTTGTTTTTAATGAGTTTTATTAAAAGTAAAAATTACGTGAAAATATTTCTATCCATCGAATTCTACCCATTCTGCTGCGATGAATTTCAAGTGAGAATTTACATACATACATACATACATTACATACGTTGAAGTTTCAAAAGATTATTATTTTGCAGAATGATTGCTTCTGAGTTAACCGACCGCCCTCCAGGGAGGTGAAAGAAAGCCCTCCCAAATTACAAATTCCACTCGCTGTTTTCGTTATAGACAGTCCTGAATGATATGGTATACCAAACTGTATGTTCAGTGTACAGTCCGATTCCAATGAAATTACATATTGGGGATAGTTCGGGTTGCCTATACATATAGCTCCTGCATCAATGGAAAACTCTGCGCTGCGCAAATGTAAAATCAGTTTGCAACAGATTTCGATTCGGTTCTCGGGGATTGTGCGGGTTTGTTCTCATTTTGACTTTCACATTTCTACATACGGAAATGTAGGGGATTTCGACATGTTGAGTGTGCTGAGGTTTCGAATGTGTTTTAAACTAAAAGTCGAAACTCATTAATGTGGGGCCCATACTGTAATCCAGAGATACTCCCAATCGGAGCGATTAAAAGTTCACACCATTCAAGTGACTCCCATGAAATTCTTATAGCTGCAAATCAGATCACTCCGATGCCCGATATGGTAAGAATCTAGCAGTGTTTTCCTATACAACTTGGCAAAATACTCAACATTTCTCCGAGGTCAAACTTGGAACACAGGCCATCGAATTCCTATCGAGTATAATCCACAGATTCATACCCTCAACAATGACTTTCGGTTCATATAGGAAATTGAATATTTTACTCACCGATTTGCTACTTGGACAGAAATAAGGTTTTATGCCAATCTCATGACTATAGTGGTAATCGATTAATGGTTCATCTCAACATACCCATGTGACAGGTTGTGGACATTGAAGTAAATATACGTGGAGACTGTTCACGAGTGATTATTTGAGACACTGATAAAGGATACATTTTGAATGAAGTATAGTATTTTTTTGTTTAATTACAAAACTCCCTTAGTTGGGATCCAAGTCCCAATGGAAGGACAGACCCAAGTTCGGTTGACAGATTGAAGAAGAAAAATCGCTCTCTGTTCATGACAGCTGGTCACTATCGCTGCGAAAAACTCTCCAACGATCTTCACCCTTCATAAACTGTCTGCCACTTGACACATGACCGCGAGCTGTATGAGGGGTCGAAAAAGTTATGAGGACGTAAAGCGATACTTAGTTTCTGTGAAGGGCTTGAAAGCGGGGGGTCACAGAACCTCCACTAATTACAAAAGCGTACGTGCTCAAGGGCTCAGTTTCCCTCAGGAAACCCGCCACCCCCGCCACTCCATCTATCGTAACTTGAGAAAATTTCAAGAGGGGAAACACGGAAAACACAAGATAGGGTTCCAGTTTTCGACGGTATTTTGTAAGGACTGTCCTTCCATAATGTTCCTGACATTCATAATACAAGACATTAAGCATTGTTGAAAACTCCCTTTTCTCAAATTAATTATGTAGGCACCTACTCATTATTATGTAAATGCTGAAGCGTACGTAAATTTTACAGCTACCATAATGGAAGATATTTCAACGAATTAAATCTTGTGGGATGAAGTACGGGAATCCCATTTCATTATTACAATCCTAGAAACAACATAGAGTAAGCAGCGATGATTAGAATAGAAGGACGAAATATATAAATTGATCCATGTGGAATAAAGAGCTCACAGCTGTAGCTAAAATTATTTAAAGAATGAAGCTATTTATTTTCTATATTGAACCACAATGGATATGCGTACGTGTGTGTATGACATGCTGTACCCGATCCCTAAACGTTCATTGGCCAAAAATAAGGACTGGGCATTCCTAGGATGCTCAAACCTGGTGATGGTTGTCTCAAATATTCATAAAAAAGCTCCGTCGGTATAAGTGAAAAAAGTTAGGTTGGCAACAGTGCTGTCATGCTTAACAATAATCATCATCATCAGCTTCCAACATTAGACCGTTTGTTTGGATTTTAATTTACTGTTGCGTGTGATACTTTTCGTGCCGCACAATCTTATATTTCTCAATTAAGTATTTATTTCTTTTCTGTCAGTCAAAAGTAACTTAAATTCATGTCACGTTCGAGAGTACGAAAAATTCTTTCCACAGTACGAGATTGCACTACCTGAAAGTAAGAATGCACGCACGTTTGATGTGTTGATGAAATGTTTTTGGTTTTCAAGGTATAGGGTTGAAGCAAATATTGGAATTATGTTTCCAATCGTTCATTTATTATTTATACTAAATTTATACCTAATGAATTGTTGTACCCGATACTCGAAAACGTTTATGGCCGAAAAGCACGCTCAAACCTAAGGTTGGCATTTTTATTTTTTGAAAAAGAGCAATTTTTAACGCTCATTATCTGAAGCGGTTTACCTAAGCGATTACTTTTCACCTCCTCCCTGACAGCATTTCGGCGGTTGAGCATAATACATGCAAATGAACAGCCCTATGTATTATTCGGGCGTATTATTCGGCCAATGGACGCTTTCGGAATTGGGTTCAACGGATACATTCGCTGCTCGTGTTGTAAAACAGTTATTGATATTTCCGATCAACACCCGATGCCGACATCTATGGCCAGCAAGCTATCATTTCAAGACACATACATCACCAAGAAGCTGCATCGGCGTCCAGGCAAGTCTCAGGATTCAAACAGGCTAACTACCAAGCCCATTAAGACAAACTACCAAACAGTGCTAATTGAAATTGGTGCTAGATTTTAAATTTAGCCAGAAGAATGAGAACCCCATTACTTTCAACAGAAAGTTTATTGATCAGGGAGATACTTCAGTAGGTACAAAACGAGGTTATCGAACCAAACGGACGCCCATGAGAGTTGGATAACCACGAGACCCTTTGCCTTCTAGAACAAGCGGTCAGTAACAATAGGAATTTGCATAAAATGATAATTACCTACTTCACAGATAACTGCGCTACCGAATTCCGTTATGGCCCTTTCAGTTTCAAGCCTTTAAAAACACCCCCTGCAATACAGTGCGAACACTTAATTCCAGAGGGAAAGGCCATAACAATAAAAGGTATTGTAAGAAATGGAGGGAGGGCTTTATAATGAAAGTAGAAGAGTGAAGGACACAATATGGCCATTATCAATTTGAAAGTTTTAATCATAGTTTTTGTGCAATAATAAACTGGAAATAATTATTGCGTTGTCCTATAGACATTTTCCATTATATAGCACAATTTTTAATGAACATTTTTATTGTCCATTATTGCTTCCAAGACTACCTTTAGGTAGCGAAAGCATTGTTTTCACTTTCGTTTTACGTTTTAGACCATTCTGCTTTCGTTACTTGTCCGTCGTATGTCCGCAAATCCTTGAAATAAGCTTGATTTCCAAAGTTTCCATCTTACTTTGACGAAATTTTAAGGGAATGTGCGAGTTTAACTGTAGACGGTACCCTATAAGTATTATTACCAGTTATAACAAGGAATGTACTCGTATTATCTAGTCCCTTAGGAGTGCAGCAATTAATAATTCACACTGCATAATTATGGATCGATAAAGCATAATTTTCTCAGGTCCTGGTCGTCTAATCTCGCTCAAATTCGAAGGATAGTAGGAATAAGACTATTGAATCACTCCATACAAATTTAAACAAGATTTCATCATTGGTAGCTGCAGCGCTTGCTCGAATATGAAATATTTGTAACAAGCCTAATTTCTCCCGTTGTCATTCGATTTAGATGAAATTTTAAGGGATAGTGTGGGTTAGACTGTAGATGGCCCCAATCAGTTTCATTGTTCTCAAATCAATGCTGCAAAGGGAACCTCCTTAATCATGATTTGTATGATAATCATTAAGCATGATTTTTTCAGGGCCTATTCGTCCAATCTCGCTCAAATTCGGAGGGTAGTTGGAAAATGACGATTTGGTTACACTATTTGAGTTGCATCACGATTGTATAATTAGTTTTTATTTATTTCTATCCGATAAAGGTCGCCAATGGAGATAATCATTCCCGACCGATTAGTAGCTTTTGCGAATTCTCAAACGTAACATCTATCTGGCATCATTTTTCTCATTGCCTGCTAGACCGATTTTAACGTTATACACTACATCTTGATTTACTTTTTTTCCCAACCATAGAAACCCGCTATGGAATCTTTTAGATTATTGTTTAAAAATATTTCATTGATGTTACAGGTGGGAGAAACTTGTCACGCGTTTTCATAAATTTTTACCACAAATACTAATAAAATCACATCAGCTGTTATGAGTTAGAAATTAGAAATCCAAAGTGTTTGGCAAATTTTAGAAATAAAATTAAGGTATTACTATAGCCTAAATAGAAATACCTAATCATAAATTGTCATAAATCTCAGGCGAAAATCGCTCATCTAGTCATGCTGCACTACTGTAACTTTTTAGAAATCGCAGCAAGGTGAGATCTTCCCCACATTCATCAACTAGGTGACAAGACAAAAGCAATCAGGCGTTTTCTGGGCTCCTAACTTGATCATGGGCATTCAAAGCACTTGTCACTCCTTCCTTCGACCCACGAGCCTATTGTCTCTGCTGGAACCTCTTATCGCATATGAGGAGACAACTTGGGCGGATACTCATTCACCAACTAGGTCACTGAAAACAACTTCGGAGAATATGAAAAAATCAGACCAGAATATTCCAACAATACACCTACATACACATGGCCAACTACTAGCTTTGCACAATGTGAACACTTGGGGATTCATAGAGCAAATCAAGTGCAGAAAAATCACTGGGAATCGTTATGTAAAGCCTGCAGAAACGTAAAATGTTCCCGAAAAATACTTTTGACAAATACGTATGTCATATTTATAATGTGTTATCTGGAAGCTTGTAATTTTTTTAACAAAAGTTCCAGTCATGCAGCATGAGCCAATTTCTGTAAATTATCGTACTTGCTCGTATTACGTTATTGTTTTGCAATTGAGCACTTGAGTGCAAAGACAAGACATTGCCGATTACCAATGTTATTCCGAAAAACCAATTTCAAATAATAGTCTGCTATTCAAAAAATGAAATTCAAGTAGGTTCAATTTGTGCATATATGTTTGACTGCTCCAGTTTATAATTAATAAACTGTATTTGAGTAATATTTCGCTTACAAAAATAAATTTTCCAATTTTTAGTCGTTCTTGTAATTTTTAGTGATTTTTAAAAATTTGACTAATGTAATGTGCTGAAAAGTGTTATTCAATGAACTTATTCTTTCCTGTGGAATGCTTTATTTTTTGGTAAAAGAACGGATTTTTTATGTCAATCCTAAGGAGAGTTATCGTCTGGATTGACACATGAATGTAAATAGAGATACCTGTACATGAAAAAGCGTTTAAGTTCTAGGAATCGTTCATCATGCTTCAAAACGGATCGCCATGAGTAAATGTTCAAAAATAATCATTGGGGAAAAAAATCCTGATAATAAAACAAGAAAACAAACTAATTCTAGAATGTAATTAATATGCAAACTACTCCACTTGGAAAATATGATAGGTAAACCTCTGCTGAACTAGACAATTATTCTATGTTCCTGATAGTGGGCTGTCTATAATCCTGCAATACCTAACATTCATGGCAACCGTCATGATTCCAACCCCCACAAACCTTGAGAACATCATCGAAATTGTATGAAAAATGCAGAAGAATTATACTACGATGAGTTTACACCTGCGCATATGCATAAAAGGAACAGTGAAGGAACACGAATTCATTTAATATTTTTAGACGTAAGGCGATTGCATGTTTAGAAGTGCGGTTGGTGTTAAACTTCTTAGAATGAAATCTTCTTTCACTAAAAATACTCTGAAGAAAATTTAATGATCCGGCAACGATGAAGATGATGGGGAACTCATTAGAACCCAACTCGCTAAATTCCTGGAAAAATCCTATAATCGAAATCATATTGTAAGTTAGTATTACAAGTACTATAGTATAGGCTAGTTACAATTATTGGCGGACACGGATAAGAATAAAAAATCGTCAAAAAACGTAATATTTGGGTCGAAGTTCTGAGTTTTTCTCTGAATGTGATTACAACGCTTCAGCCATTTTGGAAGAATTGGAAGCAAAATACAGCAACACTTCCCAAATTACTTCTTCTTATGGCCTATTAGGTGGTCACAGGAAACTTCTTCATAAAGTGTACAAATGTGATGTTTCCCAAGAAAGCCTTTTACTGGTTTGGAGCTTCGAAAGATAGAATATGACTCGTGTCTTACATCATCGCTGAGGTTGGGGTTTGAGAGAGCGAAGGAATAAGAAGTAAAGATATCGATGATCCATAAGTTGAAGCACTCCTAGTTGTGTCAGAAGATCAGATACATGGAGTAGTAGTCAGTATAATAACAGTGCACTGACTGTCATAAGTTTTTGCTTTCTCACTACCGAAGGTAGGGAAGCTTAGTGTTTGTGCAAGAAGTCGGAAAAAAAAAAATTTGTCTTACGTTTCAGAGTTTCCTGATCAATATTGGTCAATTAAATTTTGTCTGTCTGATGTCTGTCTGTGGTAAATCCCTGGTATCCCCAGAAATATACAAATTTTAGACCGATTTTGAGGAAAGTTTTTTATTATTATAGTTCGATTAGCTCTTAGACGGTCTCATATAACTTTCAAACGTCAATTTATTCATAACGTCGATTACTCATTATTTGTTAGTCGGATTTCGTTTGAAATCGGGAGGTAGTTGGGTATAAGTTCTAGGAAAATGCCCAATGAAATATATCGCATGAAATTCATTGGTTGAATGATAAATATTGCGCATGCGCAAAACTATAATTATTTGTAACAGGCAAAACTCCGAGACTAATGGATCGATTTTGATGAAATCTCCAGGGATTGTATGGGTAAGCTCCTAAAGTTGCCGTCGGATCAATAGTATGTAGCTTGAGCGCATAATCAAATTAAATTTGTTATAACATCAATTTCTCATAATCTACTATGTTGGTCTGATTTCGTTCAATCTTAGGGGTAGTTGGGTATATGTTCCAGAATGATGCCCAATGAATTATATTGCGGTAAGTTTAGAAACAGCTATTGCGCATGCGCATAACTAAAATTATTTAATACGTCTAGACTAATGGAGCGAGCGATTTTGATGACATTTTCAAGGATTGTGAGGGTAAACCTTCAAAAAATATCCAACCAATTTTATATTTTCATCAATGAATGACGTTGGATTGGGTACGGCATGAGCATGCGCAAAAATGAATAATAGCCCTATTTCGTAAATTTCCTAGTATGTCTCACTTGCATAACTGTTCTGTTTTGCCTTCAATGATTTCGATTCGCACTTTGTTCTAAATCTAACTCTATACGTCCAAATTACAATATATGAGGAACCTACACTGATCACCCAACTTGGCAGACGTTTTTTAGTTTTGTACCTGTCAACTGATATTCATCTTAATACAATGCTTCAATTTCCACTAGATAGACATTCCTAAAATTTAAATTGTATTTTGAAGTACAGCTGTTTTGTCTTAATTCAATAATGTATGCATTATACATTAATAATGTAAATTGGGCTTCCCATCAAATAAAAAAATAAAAAAAAAAAAAAAGGAAAAAAAAAAAAAAAAATATAACATTAGTCTCGCGAATAAATGTATCAAATCAATAAAAAATACTGACACTGTCAAGTTCAATGACGAGACTATTGACATCCTTGAAATATTTGAGTTAAATCATAAACTGGCTCATAAAACATAGAAAGTTATTATAGATCCTATAGAATTAGTGAACACGATTCTATATGTTACTATTCGAATATACTTTTGTATGCTATCATCGAGTACGGATTGTGAAAGCTAAGACCATGCACTTCAACAAATCCGAACGCAGACAGGCACACGTTAACATAAGAATCTTGTACCTACTAACTCAAATCTCTCCTCAGAATGTCTAATCATCACAATATTGTCAGACGTCAACCTTTTTTCTAGCTTAAACGATGTCAAGGAAGCGATGTTCGTGTTGAGTTGGTAAGGTTGGCTTGAAGAAATAATTGGTTCGAAATGCAGGGAGTTCCCAACTGTCAGTAGTTTCTGAACTGCATCGCTTAGGCCTCAGTTATGATAGTATCACATTCAATAGGGTAGTTACGAAACTGTTCATGGAGACTTATTCAAATCGTGCTGCTTCAAAAGTTAATAACCGTTAAAACTTATGTAATTGCTTCGTTCAGGATCGCATGAGAAGACGATACGAAGTGGAGAATGACGATGAAACGATTTGATAATATGCCCAGGTAATTCCTGTCTTCAAGAGTCATTATCCTGAATTGGCGTATCATTTTTAACTTCTAGTTAGGGATGAAGGGTATGGATCGTGAGGAAACCATTAAAAGAGAACTGGTCGGGAGAACATCCATCGCAACGGGAATTATTCCACCGATCAATTAGCAAGAGGCGGGCCCTCGCCTGTTCGCGAATTGAGCGACAATAATTTCAATGGGGGTAAATTGATCCAGTTGAGGGCCTCCTCGCGTCATTGGTACCCATCAGAACCCGACGCGGAGTTGGTTTCCCACTGGAACTCAATTAACCTGATTCCAAACGGCATAAACGCTCAGCTGATAATCTACGGCCACTTTTCAACACGGCGGACAAATCGAGTCACTGCGCGATAACGCTGGTACTAATGCTCGAATTCACAACATTTTTATTTTTATTTAACACCCCGAAAATTCTTTATTTCGCTCCGATATGATCTTTTTCAAAGCTCTCAAAATTTTCGAGTTATTCAGTGATGAAGGGCGGATCGTCAGTTCTGTCACGTGTCCCCAGGACACAAAGGTGAACTGTACTTTAAAATATTTACTTTGAGCACTGAACTTCTGAATGTTTCTGATATACCGATAATATATTACATTTGCCCTCTCTTAAATCCAACAGAAAGTGGGCGAGGAATATTTTTTCCCCAATTTATATTAGGCTCGGAAGTGTTGTCACCCAAACGTTGAATTCAGGGGCAGCCCCTTTTTGGCGGCGCGTGTGGCGGTTCGGGAAATATCCGGAGGAGCGCCCTGCTGCTATCAACATCTTCAGTTGAGTTTGAAGTTCCATCGAAAAATGCCGTAGGTAAGTCCAACAGCAGATTTTTCTCGTAATCAGGGTATAATAAACGCGAAACCGTTGCGTACCTTTATTGTTCATCATTCCTGTCACTTGTTTTTTCCATATGTAAGCATTACAAAAAAACGTTTTAAGTAGGGGAGGTAGTATTTCCATGGCGCACGAATTCAACCAGTGACTCAGAACAGTTGTAAAAACCAATATGGCTGCCAACTGAACAGTAATGTGCGAAAACTTCATTCCTGTCACGGTCAGTTCTGTCACGTGACAGGACCT
Source organism: Adelphocoris suturalis (assembly GCA_030762985.1). Classification (NCBI taxonomy): domain Eukaryota; kingdom Metazoa; phylum Arthropoda; class Insecta; order Hemiptera; family Miridae; genus Adelphocoris; species Adelphocoris suturalis. The sequence continues at coordinate 137,196,674 of CM061040.1, forward strand.
GACAGCGTGTGACAGGAATGACGATTTTTATTCAGTTCTTTCGTTCATTCTTTTTGCTCCTTTCAACCAACATTATGAGCTTCGCAACTTTTCAATCATCTGTAGAATTCATATTCCCAATACAAAATTAATTTCAAAGTGGGGTTTCCGTTTTTCAGCCTTTTTTTACGGGTTATTGAAATCTGTAACGACTGTTCGGAAACGTGCTTTTAGCGAATTTTCTTAGAAAATGATGCTATTGGAATGACTCCGAAAATTTTAAAATAAAAATGTTCTTCATCAAAATCTGTTTTGAGGCATTTGAAATGATTCCTGAATTTTAACACTTTTTTATTTGTATATAAATGTACATATGTGTCATTCCAGACGATAAGTCTCGATAGGATTGAGATAAAAACAACGTTCTTTCGCCAAAAATTAAGAATTCCAAAAGAAAGGATGAGTTTGTTGGACAACACTTTTTGAAAACAGTAAATTGGTCAAATTTCAAAAAATGTACTAAAAAATCACAAAAATTACAGAACCGGCTAAAAATGGTTAAATTTATATTTTTTTTGCAGAATATTACTCAAAAAAAGTATAACCATGACCAACCATGACCAAGGTCATTTAAAAATTGAAGCTCAAACTTATGCTGAAAATTGTATTCAAATTTCATCATAAAGTGTGCTAAAAAGTCGATAAAAATTTTAAAAAAATCTAAAAACTCAAAATCTTTGTATAGAAGATTATTTTTTACAAGTTTTTTCACAATAAAATTAATTGGTAACAATTTCTTTGCGCACAAACTTCTCAAATTACAACTGAAGTGTAATACGATAATTATGGGAAATTCGCTCATATGATCATGCTGGAAGACTGGAACTTTTTTTTCTGTTAGTAACCCATGTTCTACTTCAGTTCTTTGATATTAGGTATGGATATATAACTGGGCATTACATATTTTCCAGGTTTTCCATTTTCTGCGCATCTTAATTCTCGTTTTTACAATTTTCAGTCTTCAGAATGGCCCCTCAGGAGAAGAAAGAAACAGCAGAAAAAATAAGAAGAAGAAGCGAAAAAAGATGTTTCCCCTTTGTTTTACTGGACAATGACACATTTTTGTTGGTTCTTTATACTCAGTAAAGTGTTCTATTTTTGATCTACCTATTAGGCGAGAATTTTTAAATGTTAAACAAATTTGCTATCCTGTAATTTTTCTTGTCTATTTTTGATATTTTTGCGTTTTGTTCCTTTTTATAGTTCAGTTTCCTACATATTTCTCAGTAAATCTCTTTATAAATATTGTTCCTAGGTAAGTTATTTATATTTCTGCAAGAGAATAGATTCAGACTGATCTCTACAGTTGGTCGCATCTACTGTCCTTCCTATATGACCGAACTTCTCTTCGTCGTCAATAGTTGAAATATTTTAAATGTTCTAAAGAATTTTGTAATAAATAAAATATTTTCTACGAACCTCCCGTGTACTTTGATCTCCTTTCTGGTCTTATTGTATGTGAATGCATACATTAAATTATGCTGGACACCCTCTTTAGTTCAGATCCGGTCATTTCTGTCACATGTTAGTCAGTTCTGTCACACTGCATAAAACACTCATAAGTATTCTATAAAATGAAATTTCAAATGATCCCCTATCACATCTTCTCCCAAAAGATCTTCTTTTGTAGCTACCGTCTTTGAATGAATTGTCATTTAATTGTACTCTATATGTAATATAAGATATGTGAGAATGAAATTGACCATCAAAACCGTAAAAAACTGAAAAATTCTTTAATTGAAAAATTATGCTCAGCAGACATTGCCGCAAGTAATACCAGACTTAAGCGAAAAATCAACAACGAGAACTTCAGAGTGACTTCATCATCAAATACAGGCGTGACAGGACTGACACTTCGCAACAACTTTTAGAGCTTCTACTTGGAGAAAAAAATTGAAAAACTCAAAATTCAGCTCGGCCGTTTTAGGGATGGGTCCCCAAACGTTTTCTTGAACGAAAAAAAGTTTTTCCAGCGGATTTTAATTACATCGGTTTGACAAAATTTTCTTGAGTCAATTTGTCCGCCGTGTTGAAAAGTGGCCCTACATCCTTACGAGGCTACTGTTCACTGAGAAGGCTTTTGACGACTCAATATCGTACATCAGATCTAAAGCGTGGTTTGACAGATAATTCCACGACAATTTCAAAAAATTAATCAACTAAAATACCAACAAACAGAAGTACAGCAACAAAAATAATAATTTCTTATATGCTTTCGGAAAAGGTACAATATACTGAGAATCCATCAAAAGAAAGTAGATAATACAGATATTAGGAATTCTCTGCAACCATGAGCATCTTTGAGTTCTTCACCTCACATCAATAATTGTTACAGTTGTTTGATATGACACCACCGTGGAGACGACTCTTTTGCGAAAGGTGACCTCAATCAATGCATACATTTAGTACGTATGAGTTACTGTACGTAAAGTATTGTAAGTATTGTAAACGTTAATTGTCATGTGCCAGGTGATGAATATAGAACAACCTGATTTAAAAAATGCTAAATAACATCAGATCCGTTTCATGTAACTACCTACCTATAACATCGTAGGAGGTAACAACTGTTGAAGGCATTTTAATGACCTAGATAATAAGACCATCTAAGGGTTTTCCAGTTACGGTGCGGTAGCAACATGTTGTTATGAAATGCTTTCATTACAGGTACCTTGTTGAAAATGAAGGTGTTTTCCTACACGAAAGTGAATAAAATGTTTCCGAAACTATAAGTAAACAGGGAAGCGTTAAACACGCATAATATTAAATTCCAGCCAACATACACATTTTTACTTAAGAAATCCCAACGCCGTCATTGAGCAATTCCGTAAAATTTTCTTCTATCTCGGTCATTATTTTTTTTCCCCGAATTCCATTGAACAGCATAGTAATAACGTATGCCGTAATACATATGTTATTGTGAATATTATTCATCGATCAGATATTATTCATAGTTCAAATTTAAAGGAACCATAACGAGGGCAGATAAACAGGCATCAGGTATTAACGTAGTATAAATAAGTATCATGTATAAATCAGGAATCAATAAGGTAATAATATACCTATTTTAGCAATAAAGCTGTGGAAAATTTAAAAATTGCAACATTTAAAAGAATTGGTTGATCATATCCCGACGCCATAATTTACATTTGGATTTTCTTGTACAAATTGTGCCCAAACATATAAACTAATTGTTTATAAAAAGTTGTCAACGATTGTATTTTCTTTCAGTTATCCAACACCATCTTGAGCTCTTTCATGCAACGGAAAATTACAGTGATTTTCCGTGATCGAGGTAACTTTCAAACTATCGTAACATTGTGACAGACAAATCGAAAATATTCGTGTTGCGAGATGAAAATGTCCGACCTGGGTAGAACAACCTGTTATGCTTTATATTATAGCAATAGACGATGAACATAACGAGGCTAGTAAAAAAAATACGATTACTGCAGGGGAGCGTTGAAGATTGGCGTGCCTCGAGGTGGTTAGTTATTCCTTGGAGCGTTTCGCGTTTGGCGTGGACAGGCTCGTAGATGTCGGCAGCAGTTCTATGAAGAACGGGATTCGAATTCGTTTCAGAAAACGGCCTCTAAGGTAATTTAAACTACCCAGCTCAGTTCGGACACATCACGCAATCCGAGTCAGCAACAACAAAAATTTCACCAGCCTCAATCAAGATTTCATCCTTACTTCACCTTATACAAACACACCAGGATATACGATGCTACACAAAAATTCCACATTCTTGTGTAGCAAAACTAAAAATAGTTTGGGTAAATTACGTGGTCCAAAGAATGCCTCTCCTCGTTACATAAACTCAAACAAATGCAGAGCCAGGAGGCTGAATTCAAAACTAAAATGAATGATTCTGATGTTTCTGACCGTCCGTGTTTCACAATTTTCTATGGACGATCTGCGTAGAAGGACTAATACAGAAATAATGACACTTTGTGTACTAATTTACAGCGTTTTATTGAATGAATCCCGAAAAGCCAAGGGAAATCTCGACCTGAACAAGGAATAGCGGCTCCCGCAATTGAAAATTTACACAGTGGAGTTGTCAGAGTGCACAAAACCTCACCAAATCCCGAACGTAACTAAAGGTTCAGTAATAAATTGACATTTGGGAATCTAACGAATGTTAGCAGTTTCAATAACGTTGAAGACAAATAATGTTTATATTTGATACCGGAGATATTTGGCTAATTTTTCCACAATGTCATCAGCCCACTCTCAAGTAGGAAGGAAGAAGAACTCGAAATAAATCATCAAAAGTTTATGAAGTTTATCTCAAGTTTTTATCACTTCTTCACAAAAAACGTATTCATGAACTTCACACTTCTCCATGATCTAGTGCCGCATCTGTCCTTACGAATGCTTGTTGTCCAAGAATACAGGTATACTTACAGTTATCGTGTTGCGGAGTAGGTTTACTAATTTCCCGGTATAGATTTAACAAAAAACTAGTGGAACGCTGTTGTCTCTTCGGAATTCGGCATACCGAAGGAGCCGCATGAGTTCCTCAAACAGCTCCTAATTCCAAGAAATTAGCACTCTAATTTGTCGGCAAGGTCCGTCGGGAAGACACGACCTGGGCCGAGTCACGAAGATAATCTTTTCCTTTCTAAAAGATTCAGATTCTTTTCTCTACTCAGCTATTCTCACCGCGGAGCTGTAAATGACGCATTGCACCAATTTGCGACTTTGTTTTCTCCTTCGCGAGATCTCTCGAACAATGTTAGCACACCTGCGATGGACTTTTCTTTCCAACAACCTCTTTAACGCTTCAGCTGCCGACATTTCGCAAGATCCGTCGGGAAATGTTAAGGTCATTAAATGCTCCAGTACAATGCCAGAGTGACCTTTTGATGAGGAAAAGTGCGTCATTGGGCACGGCTAGTTACGTCCATGAATAACAGATGACCTTCGTTATCAGGATGGTAGTGTACTGATATCGTCCTTGATAACCAAGAAACCAAGGCCAGTGATATTCTAAACAGTATGACACTACTGAGAGCACATAATACAGCCAAAAGATAAAAATGTGCCCATGAAAAAATTCAGAAGGAATACGTACCTATCAAGACCAAAGTTTCTAGATTTGATTAGCTCGCCAAACATTGATTGCTATTCAAAACTTGATTACGGCCATCTAAACAAATACTAGACTAAGCAGAACTTATAATATTCAAGCAATTGGAATTATTTTACCACTATATATTATTTGAATGTGTAATAAATTATGGTCGTCAGAACCAAATGAGAAGAAAATTTTGTGCTCAACGAGCTGAGAATCAACGGTAACTTTTAGAAAATTAGCTTGGTGACTAACGGCTCGTGCAGAGGCGTTATACAACAGAAGAAACAATTTCGGACTGCTAGTAAGCCAATATATTTTTTTTAAAAGCTCATATGCAGAAAAAGAGTGAAAAAAGTGAAAAAATTCAATAATGCGGTTCATTTGAATGATGAATATCATTCTAAAAGATTCCTTGTTTGTAACTAATCAGCATAGAAAATCTCCGTTAGATCTACGATTTTCATTTTCAGTGAGTGTGAGTCATCACACATAAGCGATGAAATAAATGGCAACCAACCGTCTTCAACTGTGGAATACTGGGGCTTGGATCAATAGCATGAAATCGGCGAAAAATCACTATTGGTCACGGATCCCTCGGCGACAATAAGAAAATGGACGAGAAACCCATAAAGACTGCATTTCTACACGATGCCGGAAAAAAGAACATCAGAAAAGAAAATGTAGATCCATTTGAAATATGTGCTAGGTATTGCTTCTGTAGAGTACTTGACAAACATTAGTAGTCGCCGCATTTTGGTCAAATCAGGACGGACTGGCTTTGACCGCAATAACCGAAATCCGAAATAAGCGGCGGGACCAAGTAAAAGGTGATAAAAAATGTAAAAAAAAAAAAAGAAAAAGAAATCGAAAATGAATTTTAATTATTTAATGAACTACACACGATGAAAATAAATTATAATGCCTAATTCTTATCGCCTCAACAATTTCTGCATCGTCCATGAAGTGATGAGGTGAAAGGTCGTGGTCTACATGAACCCATTCATAGAATGCCGCTTTTTCTTCTTGGGGGATATCAATAGGGACCAATGCGATCTCAACTCCAGTAGGCTGTTGTGTTGGTGCAGGATATAGGGTTATTCCAGCTTTCTTATGAGTTCATGAGGCGACTTGTCAAAAAAAGAAAAAGAAAAAAAAAAACCATTTCCAGGAAATTAAACTGACCGCACGAGACCAAATATTGCAGTACTAGTATTTTCTACAGTAGCGTTCACTATTTACTACAATTTACTTTATTTTACTATTTAATATATAAACATCTAAAACATGAAACGTTCTGATAACAAATTTTAACAATGGATATAGCGATCAAGTTCCAAAGTTCCCAATACTATAAAGGCACAATGAAAATTAATAAGGCTCATTAGAGAGCGCAGAGGCACCATTTCAACGGTCGACACTATAGCTACTTGAAAATGTTCTCATTCAATTTAATGAAAGGCCTGATAAAACACTAAATACCTTACTCATAGAAATGCAATCCAAAAATAACTCATTTTGAATGACCCCTACCCCAGGTTAAGGGGAATCAGTAAGCATTCCCACGTCTTGCGCGAATGTTGCAGTGTGCAGAATGCACATTATCTTAAGTCGAAATTGTGTCATAAAAAAGATAGAGTAATTATTCTACGAAATAAAGGGTTCCATAAGTCTCCGTCCCAATGGAGCCGCCATAAAAACTTGAGGGTTTATTACAGTTTGTTCCCACCCGCTTTCTATGGACAGAGAATTGTGGCGCCTTGGATATCGTATTAGGTTGTGGTGGTAAGCTTCTTTGCGCACCCGAGAAAATTACGATAAGCGACTATATTTCTGCACTTATTCAATACTATTGATCTACAATAAACTTTGATATAATGTAGTGTTTTATTTAGAATTTAAGCCGCGTCTCAACCGGAAGGGGCAAGAAGACGGATATCGTTGCCATCAAGACCAATGGGTATGCCATAATCCTCGATGTCCAGGTTGTCAGTGGTAGCGTGGACATGGAGCAGACCTGGCGGGCTAAGATAAATAATACGTACGACAGAAATGACCTACGGCAAGCGATTTCTGGGCTAAAAGGAGTGGCGACCAACAACATCAGTTTAATGACCGTAACCGTGTCATGGCACAGGGTGTGGTGCGAGAAAAGTGCCACAGAATTACTTGAGTTGGGCATCTCAGTGGGAGTGCTCTATGGTATCCCCGCCTGCGACCTGAGGGGTTTTTATTTGAACTCTTCCTCCTCATCATTCTGAAACTTCGCTCCCTATAGAGCCGGCGTTGGGCTACAACGTTGAGCTAGGCGTCCTCCACAATTTTTTCTTTATTTGTTTGTTTTTCAATTTAATGGTGTGCTTCCACTGCCTTTGAGGGGAGTTTTGTAATTAAAAAAAAGTATGTGTGTGTGTGAGTATTACGATAACTCTCCTTAGAATTGAGATAAAAATTGCATTCTTGTGCCAAAAAATCAAGCTTTTCAAACGAAAAGATGAGTTCGTTGGCCAACACTTTTTGAGCACATCAAGTTGGTCAAATTGAAAAAAAAATTGCTATAAAATTACTAAAAATGGCTACAAACGGCCAACAATTGAAAAATTTATGTTTTTTAGTAAAAATTCAGTCAAAATCTCATCAACAACGACTAGAACATAATGAATTGTATACCAAAAATTTATAATATATAAGTAATATATGATACAATTAAACAACGATAATATTCTAATATAAACAAAAAATTATCAAATCCACATACAATGGGAAATTCATTAGGTATCATCATAGCACATATCGTGCGGTATGATTTTTAATGAGTGTTTTAATCTGCCTTCAAGGCTCAATGTCCGGATTTTTTTCTCCCCATACCACCACCACCACCTGGCAACTCTGTACCAGATACACTCTGAGAACAGCCACAAGGGGAGAAATGAGTAGTATATTGAATCCATTTCGGGACGATTAACTTGGTTTTCGTGTGGAAATCGAGTTACGAGAAACAGTGCGTTTTGCAGAGAAGATAAAACTAAGTTGTTCTTTGCAATCGTCCCACGTATCGCTAAGCCCTTTGCACAACAGTCCATGAGAACGCGTATGGCATCAGTCCCCTTTATTAATTCTTGTTATTGCTCATGCTGCGTTCTGTATCGATGGTTTTCCATGTCGAGAACGAAGCGAAAGAAGGTTGCGTGCTTGGGTCGGAACCTGACGCAATTAACATTCCCAGGGTCGAGGGGCCCCTGCCGTCCGAGATGGGAATCCGTAATGACGCCCCTGCGATCTTGCGGGTTATTCAACCTTGCCCGGCATCTTTTTGTTTGTTTGTTTTACGAAATAAGGTCAAGAAGATGACGCTTCACTGGACGAACGTGGTACTTGGGGGTGTTTTGTTTAGGTCTCGTTCTTTCTTCGTCATCATCATCGCATATAGTGAAGTGTAACTACTACACTTAAATAGGGTACACAATGTTGCCTGATGCTGTATACAGTGATGAAATCGCTCTCCTACACAAATTTAATGCATAATTACCCGCATAATGAGAAGTAAATTTAATTTTATTTGGCATTCTAATAAAGGACTGATTAAATTCAGGAAGTTATCCAATGAAATAACTACGTAGTAAAATACATATGCTCACAATTACAACAAATTAGGAGACTTTGTTTCCAAGGTGACAGCGATAAATGTAAGAAAAGTATAGCATAACGGTTCTAATAACTCGTAAACTATGATTCTATCGAAGATATGTACAAGCGTAGAATGTTGACGTAGGTCGATAGGTATCATGAGTGACGGTCCTATCACAAACAAGTGAGTACGCTTACCTCGTGATTCTGTCACCCAGTCGAGCGACATTCTAGCGTGTTTTAGATGCAATAATAGGGGATACCTCAACTTTGATTAACCTAAATATAATGATAATAGAAATAATTTGTTCGAGTCTAACTTAGTGCTGTTGGTTCTGCCTCTTTATCCAAGAGAAAGACTCAGTTTTGCGAAGGACTTACCTTTATAATAAATACTAACATTGGTCAATAAGGACTTCCTAATTTTCTAAATTTCCCCTGTCTATTTTCAATTATATTTCTGATTTCCAGGCGCTTTGCAGCCTTATTATTTCACTTCCAATTGTTATATACCAGAATTTTTAATCCCGGAGCAAGCATCGTATTTCTTCAAGTCTCAATTGAGAGTAAAACAATTATTCAAAGTCTACAAAGAAGGGAAAACACTTTCCAAGTCTCATTGTTCTTCATAGTTGTTCCAAGCTGTGATTCGGGTAAACAGCTCCATGACATTCCCAGAAGACACTTCCCGACTCAGAATCATTGACAAACTATCCTGTCTTTATACATTCAACACCTATTCCTAATTACCAATGCGTCTATTTAGTAAGGGTCATCGTTTTCCACGGTAAAAATATTGGCGTGGTATCTTTACGAAGGAATCTGGTTTGATTTGTGATTCTCCAGTTGACATACATTGTTCTGTTCACATTGAACATGTCGTTTTTCAAATAAGTAAAATTTAAAGCGAGGAATGGATTGGTTTCCGCCAGAAACATGAGTTTGGGCTTACCTCCCGTAGGTACGGTCATGCACCATTATCGATTTTCTTACAAGTAGTAGGTAGGTAATTTTTGTTATCCCAGCTTTGAATAATCGAGGAAGGGCGTTCCTAAAAGCGACACGTTATTATGGGTTTAAAGGAGCTGTGACATTGTTCTATTTATATCTTCATAAATGTCGGTTTCAGTGATGTGGGTGCTGATCCTGCACTCAAGTCTTTCAGAAATGTGGTGTACAAAAGAAAAAAACATTTTTTTCCCCTGTTATAATGATGATTTTAAAACACAAAGGAATTTCGTAAATGCAAAGTATAATGAAAGACCCACCTAAGCGCAAAAAAGTAGAGTCTAAAAATTTTAAATGAAAGCAGGTTTCATTCTGAGAATTTTGACAACATCCTTACTTTTCTACGATGAGTTTCGGCTGATTGTGACGTCACCCTAGGCTAGGGGGGTCCCCGCCCAGAAAAAAGAGGTGCGATCACGCCAAGATGACAATTTTTATAAAGAAATCTACAAGCCGTAGAATAGTGCGGATGGCGTCTGTATTCTCAGGATTCCAGCTGATTTTATTTAATTGAATATGAAACAAACATGCGGGTATTCCTCAATGATGAATATGATTGTTTCCACCAACCAAGAGAGATAGAAGCTTACAAGGAAGATTCAATATTCACGGTAGGTATAGAAAAGTAAGGTTAGTGGTGCGAAATGTACCATTGTTCATTTGATTGTCCGCCAAGAGTTGAAGACTTGATATAATATCTCGTTTTGAAAATTGCCTATATGGATGGATGAGACACTTTTTATAAAGTTTTACAATACAAATTCATATTTTTATATGCTTTACTTCAATTTTGTTTTTAGTTTTAATAAAGTGCAGCAGTAACCACGAATCAAGCAAGGAACCCGTTAGTATCTCAACTAGATCCCCGGTGACGGGAAGTGAGCTCGATTCCACACGAAGGCCCGTTTCCGTCCAGCGATCGCGTGAAGTGGTCGCCGTCAAGGGCGAGTGCCAAACAAGAGAACTCAATGTACACGGTAGATGAGCACACAAACATATACGCACTGGAGAAACATCATGTGATTCATAAATGTCGATGAGTTTAAAAACCAATATTAGAGCACCTATATCGGAATATTTCTGCAGCTAGACTTACGAGGCAGGAAAGTGTAATGGAACTATCGAAATAAAATAATTTCGAGGATCAGATCAAAAAGGACCCATAATAAGCCAGAAAGTTCCAAGAAGCGTAAAATTTTGCTGAATCCTATTGCGAGGATATGCACTACCGAATAGATGTTTACGAATATAAAACCATCAAAATTAGTACAAAATATTCTGAATTTTCCCAGAAAAAAGGTTTACAGACTAAAGAAACAATTTTTCTTCTTAAGTAAAGTAATTAAAAGTGTCTCACAGTTGCGTCAAAATTCTTTCATTCAATTTTTCCTAGAAAAAAAGGACACAATTTAATTTTTTAGCAAATTTATATGTATTTATATACATATGTGTCATTCCAGACGATAACCCCCCTTAGGATTGACATAAATCCGTTCTTGCACCAAAAAATTAGGCTTTTCAAATGAAAGAATGAGCATAATGGCCAGCACTTTTTAAGCACATTAAATCGCTCAAGTTTCAAAAATCGTGCTAAAAAAAAAAAAAAAAATGACTCACAATCGTTGAATTCATATTTTTAGCAGAATGTTAGTCAAAAGAATTCTATCAATGATGAACTAGGATATAAAAACTTCATACACAAAATATTGCTGAAAAATGTAATTCAATTTCATTAATATTTTTGCTAAAATTCAATAAAACTGTTGAAAAAAACTTTTTTGAATTGATGAATATTATTTAGAATACTTTTTTCCATAAAATTGGTAGTTAACAATTTCTTTGCGCTCAAAGTGCTCAAAATTCAAAACAATGTAACAAAATGCGATAATTAACGAAAACTTGCTCACACCCTCATGCTGCATGACTGGAACTTTTTAATGACAATTTAGCACTTCCATAGTATCGAACGATTTGGTGTCAACGGAATGATGGAGAGAAACATAGGAATTATGGTAATCATACATACTTCTTTGGTAAACGCCTAAAATGCAGATAATATAATTTTCATTGGAGTCGTTAAGAGAAAGTCCGAAAAACCAATTGAAAAAAATCAGCTTTTCTTTCATATTTTACTTAGCTTGTTTTGTCTTGTCACCCCTTAATATGAATTCCAAAAGTTAATAAAGGAAAGTGAAATTCATACACAATGTGTCATTTGTCGATTGCAATATGCATGGTACGCGTAAATCTAGCAATATTTTCCAGATCGATCTAAACTCAATGGAAACTTTTTTGACCCTTCTAGCGCAGGGAAAGTACAATTCATCCTGGACGTAATCCGTTCAGGAGAATATACACTCTGCAATGTATGAGCCTACATCCGAAGTAAACAAGGCAAAAAGTAAAATTAAGGTAATATTTTATTGTTTTTTGTACAGCAGCAACAAGACCTACCTTCGTTACAAAAACGTTTCAATTTAACTTAAAAACAGAAAAAAAGAAGAAAAAAACTATTGATCGTTGGTGTTCGAATTCCCAGTGAATTCCAATAACTTGATGCACGTGGTTTTTCAGTATTATGATGTTTCCGTGGCTTTAATTACGAGTTTCTGAAAATATAGGTATATATTTTAGCCTCACTCAGACATAAAATATTACCACGAATGACAGAAAGAAACAGAATTGATGAGCTCACTCTGCTTTATAAAGGAAAAGTAATGAGAATCCTGAGGGGTGCCATCCTGTTAGAACTAAATGTGTTCGCTAGGAGGTTAAATACCGAAACCGCTAACTCTCTTTGAGAAATACTCATCCTAAATCACAAGTGATGATCACGACAACCATCAAAGAGGATCCTCGGGGCAGATACTGAGGAGGAAAGAGAAATTAAGGAGCGATGATGCCCAGAAGCGAGGCGAAGAAGGTGTCCAGCTTAACGAGCTGGGTTATGTGATATACACGACAAGTATGTCAGATGATGTTTATGACTTTGGAAAGTGTGACTGAAACTCTCAGCCCCTTATGGCATTTATTATGTTTCTCGAACGACCCTCGTTCTGCTACCATGTTAAAGAACGCCACGAACATATGGTTGAATCTCTTACCAAGGACATATGCCTCCCTGAAATATTCACAAAATTTAAAAAAATATTTACGAAACTTAAGCTCGATCTATGAATACCTTCAATCAGCAGCTCAAGACGATTTCCCATTAATTCAAAACCCTCGGAAGGAAGTTGTAAAGAGCTGTTGTATAATGGCATTCACTGAAGTGACTGGGTAATTGATTTTTAGAGGTGAGGAGGTGATATTGCACTCAACACGCTCAATGGACATCCTCAGATTCGTCATCGTCTAGACTCAGAACGCAGCGCCAAAGGGAGGGAGAGAGAACAATCAGGGGAGAAAAATCAGCCATGCATTACGTAACCCTGTTCATTAGTAACTTTACATCTAACTCAAAAATATTTTAAAGGGACATCAGAATTGACAAAAACGTAAAATAAATCGCTCTTAATTAGGTACTTAATATTGATGAAATACATGGTGACTCCTCGATATTTCAATTGTTTGGTGTCTTTCTTTTCAATGAAAACAAGACACCAGCTTAGGGAACTAAAATGAACAGCCATACTTAAAGAACTAGAAACAACATAGAACAATATAAAGAGGCTGCTTTTTATTATGGCAGCGCGAACAATGAAATGTTAGTCATTAAAGAACTCCAACTAACCGTGAAGGAAGCCAAAACATTATTGGGTGCCTACATAACGTACCATGCTTCAAATTGTTACCAATAACCGTCGTAACCGGTAGAGTTTTCGCTTCTATTGAGTTGAGTAAAACACTTCTATTATCAGGTGATATGTATCTAGGCAACGCATGATAAAACAATCGTTGGATCTATGTTTATTCCAATGGCCGTAGGATGACATGAAATAAACGAAAAAGAGTGAAATAATTATTGTTCTTGCCGGTGAATAATAATGTCAATAGTTTTATTGGGAGTGATTCTGCTTGTGTGGATGATCGATTGGTCCAACGCATTGGACAATGGATTAGCGCTGACGCCGCCAATGGGATTCAACACTTGGGAAAGGTCGGTACATAGAATGGTTATACTAACGCCTTCAATTGGCGAGAACATACTAAATATTGCAGTTGGTAATATTTTTCATATGAAAAACCTCATCTCATAAACTTGTTTGCAAGAAGAAAATTTAAGAATATTGAATTAACAGCAGAGAGTAATATAAACAGAAAAACTTTTTTTTTTTTATTCTAGAAAAACTTTACTCTTTGCAACAAAATATTGAGTGAGCGAATGAGTTCATTATTTTTCATCTCCAACCATTGTAAAATGACATGGATTTTGTTTTATCAAGGTAGCATAACTTGAAGCACCTCAGCATAACCCCAATCTTAAGCATGAAACATTGATTATGTTCAATACTGAGCCATTGAAATTTAACATCAGCCCCATACGACCAATTTAACCACAAAAAATGTACCAACTCTCTGAATTTAGTGTTGATGCTTAAATACTAGGTTTCTATGCGAAAGGTGAACAAATTAACTTGAAATACAATCTTTCCGGAAAGGTTGTAAGCTTGAACAGGCAAAAGAATTTATAGTGAATCGAGAAGGAACGGACATGATCGTATTAAATGAGAACTGCTTATTAATGAGAACATTGTATCTAGAGTGGTACACGTGGGGCGATGAAAATATATACCTACAACTGTTACATACCTACAATAGGATTATATAATTTTATAGTTACTACTTAGCACACCCCAATGCGTGGAAATCTGACAACTCCTAGTAGACAAATATATATAAGTAGTTGATAAATTTATAAGTCATTACACTTATACGTGATATATGATATGAATAAATACATTATACGGTCTGATTATAGAACATTGCATACATACTTTTGGAAAATAACAAATTTTTTTTATTGTGTGCAGGTACCGTTGCACTATCGATTGTGTGAATTTCCCGGACGCATGCATTAATGAAAAATTGATCATGAAAACGGCAGATTTAATGGCATCTGAAGGATATCTAGGTAAATGAGTTAGTGGTTATGATAGATGTAGAAATACAGTAACTCATGCAACAACGTAAATGTTGAATGTTTGACCTTGGTGAATAAGATAAAACGTGAAACTACGTTTGATCAACCATTCGTTTTGGTATTGTATTTATGACAAACCATAAATTCGTGTTCAGAATCCCCCCCAATAATAAAAGTTTGACTGGAATAGTAACCTGGTGTGAGGAACCAGGAAAGAAATCACATTATCCTCATAGTGAGGCAGTAAGGAGTTAACCAAAGACTCACCGTCACGAAAATGGAGGTGCCTTACTTAGAATAGTGGATTTGTCAGAGAAACTCACCTGGAAAAAAGATAAAAACGTATTAGACACAGAAGTACATCAAATGAGTTTTACCTACTGGTTTAAACCAGAAAACACACCACAAAACGTAGACTAATTTACTGTACGAATGAAAGTGCGCAAGGTATTAGATGCGAAGTAGAAACATTTATAAAGTCCGAATAAAAAGCTGAATATTTTTCCTTGTTCCATGTAATCCCGAATAACTTTAGATGCTGACAAGCGTAGGTAGATGCGCCATAAAGGGTATAATAAGACGGTAACAGAAATATCGTGGTATCATAAATTACCATCATGCACACTTCATTATATTCTTTGGAATGCAAATCCAAATTTATTTTACATTTATGATTCCGTGTATTCTTGAGTCTAGCGGCTGGATATCAGTACTTGGTAATTGACGACTGTTGGCTGGCCGAGAAGAGGTCACATCATGGAGAATTGCAACCCAACAAAGAGAGATTTCCAAGAGGAATAAAATCGCTTGTCGAGTAAGTAATAATTTATAATTCAATAGGCTTGTACATGGTTTACGTTTTCCATCGATAAAGAGATAAATCGTCCGATCAAAACAACAAACACAGAATTATTCTATTGTCACGTGGTTGTTATAGGACCAAACCAGGATGCATTTATATAGGATGCTCTATACATTCCAAAAGGGATTGGACAGGCTTATGCACCATGATAAAAGAACAACCAGACGTTGATATCGGGCTGCGAGCCAAGTCTCCGTATCCAACTTGTTGATATGAAGCCACACGTGATAAGACAAAAAAGCCTTATTGCGTCTGTTGATATGCGTTCTGCAGTTTACATCCGTGAGGGCCATATGGCATTATAACTCATGTCTCTGAACGGAGGGGGAAAAATGAAGGAAAATACTTATTCGATAACTCGAATGCATAAATCCAAATAGAATAAGATAAGGTTAACTTAATAAGAAGAAAAATCAGAATTTAACTAAAAATGAAAAGAACGAAAATATATTTAAGACGACTTGAAGATCTGTAGCAAGATTTTGAAAATAATGTGGTCCTGTCGACTGCCGCTACACTGAGCTGGCTTTGGGAGAAATGAGTGGGGGAGAGCCCAAAAGCCATTCGATGTGATATCTAGGGACCAGAGCCGGAAACACTCTCCGTATAGTGTCGCCAGATAAAAATGTAATTAAGTCAAAGTGTGGCGAGCTTATTAATGAAAAATAGTACTGGTTGGTGATACACCTTTGATAATACTTTTGTACACCCAACAAATGTACTCTTATTTCCAAGAATTGTCTTCAAATACGTAGCCTAA
This sequence comes from Adelphocoris suturalis, assembly GCA_030762985.1. Lineage (NCBI taxonomy): Eukaryota > Metazoa > Arthropoda > Insecta > Hemiptera > Miridae > Adelphocoris > Adelphocoris suturalis. Next base: position 137,213,130 of record CM061040.1, read on the forward strand.
AAGCTCGAAAAAATTGCGACGATTCTGAAATTCGTTATTATAAAGAATTTATTAGGTGTTTCTGACACTCAACTATAATCTCAATGTTTATTTCTGTGCTTCAACTAATTAGTTTTTCACTGTTCACGTTTCAGTTACGTTCACTCTAAAGGACTGAAATTCGGGATCTACGGGAATTTCGGGGAGCGGACCTGCGCTGGGTACCCTGGGATCTTGCACGATCTGAAAAAGGACGCGGATCTGTTCGCCAAGGAGTGGGAAGTGGATTTCGTCAAACTCGACGGCTGCTACAGCGACTTCAAGGCGAAAGCGATCGGATATCCGGAGTTCGGTAAACACCTGAATAAGTGAGTTACGTCTAAGTAAACGTACGGTTCAATGTCGATCAGATGAATGATATTGTGAATTGTGAGAATCGTTGACGTAATGTGTTGTGGACCCTCTCAGCTGATTAGGCCTCATTGTGAAACTAATATTCCAAAAAATCACACTTTTTCACAATTCTGCACCAAAGGTTGAGTAGGAAAGAATTAGGGCTCCGGACATGAGAAGTTCGAGGCCGAGCGCAACATTTAAACAAGGACTTTACCGATTTTCTCTGTTGTTGCCTATCAGGACAGTCTTTTTGGACGCAAGTTGGTTTTGGTTTTTGTCGTTTTTTGTTTGTTTTGTGGTGTTTCTTCATTATGATAATTTATTCTTATGTTTGACCAGTATTGATCAAATTGATTGTGCGGGGAACAAATTGTGGAGCGAAAAGGTGAAAATTCATGCCAACCACCATATTCCTTAGGTCCTTCTCCCTCTTGCGCTCTTCGCAGCGGACCTTGTTAGTTTGGAGCCCCATTGCCATCAAAGCTTATAGCAGATCATGCCACCTAATCATTATTGTAACCTTCTCAGTAGACCTTGAGTCGCTCCATATTTTTCAGAAGTGATACCTACTATTATAACTAATTACCAAAATTTCCTAAACGTTGGTAAGCCATTACGTGATTGAGATACAAAAACGATGCCAATTACACGAATACTCATTATTTTTCAGGGTACTTATCAGAGTGAGTTATTCCTCGTTCATAATTTACGTAACTGAAGAATACATCTTCGGTAAGATAGTTCACTACTGATGTCATTTTCCAAGCATGTTTCCCTTTAACTAGAGTAGTTAGGATTTACAATCAGGAAGGGTACTATAAATGGGAAAACTGAAATAGCGAAATAAGCTGAAACTTCAGCAATATTTACTCCTTTCGTGGACGTGTCATCAGAGATTCATTAAAATGAACGCTATCAAATACAAGTATACATACTGTATTACCCCCCATACTGTATTATTGTCCTGTTTTCTTCTACTTGGGTTCTTGACTTGGTTTTTCTGGTTGTGATTAAAACCGTCAATGTTGGCCGAACTTCAATGAACTTTCAAATGGAGTGTTTAATTCCATTTTCTCACCTAAACGGGGATTAAAAATAATATTAACTACACCGTTGGAAAGCTGATATTCAGGCAATTTTATGTCATTTGCAAACCTTGATTTCGTGAACTTTTCACTTTTCACATCTTCCCCAAAATAGTAGTTTTCATGTGGTATGACCCTTACAATACTGTTTTATGTAAGCTCCAGCGAATACTGAAGGTCGCATCTAACATGGAATTTAACGTAAATTTCAAAAGGGGAGTCGGCAGTTTTAGAAGATTGAAGAAAGATAAAAAAATTAGGTTTTCTTTTACTTGTTCAACTTTTTGTTGTATTAACCCCATTTCTAGACGAAAATACGTTTAAAATAAAGTTCTCAGCTAATTGTTTTCATTCCATTTCAATGTTTTCATTCCGGAGAGCCTCTCATCAGATGTTTTTCAAGTTGAATGACATGTGTGAAAGACGAAACGTGATAAGACGGAGTCTCGGTCAAATTTTGATAGGAGACATCTGGGGATTCACGCATACAGCCACCACGTGCTAGAGAGGTCATTACGGCTGATTAGTTAAAAGTGACAGCAAGAGAAGCCACGCCTATACGAGTAGCGTAGAACGAGAACAACGGCATTCCTTAGATGGGTTTATTCTCCCTTAGCAATCCTATCGGGGACATCCAATTAAGGAGAGTTCGAGTTTTTTGACCGAAATGACAGGTTTCTTGAAGAAAGAACGAAGCGACATTATACACAACGGCTAATTTTTCAAATGTTTTTAGCATGAAAACTTCAAGGTATTTCATCACATTTCTTTCTGATTCACATAACAGTTGCTGCAACGATTAGTTGAGCACTTGGGGCTATCATCAAAAGCGATCGATCGAACCACAGGCTCATTTTGCTTCCTTACTACCGAACGTAGGGGTTCGCTAAAATAGCCAAAACACATTTTTACTTTCCAAAATCAAAATTTCCACTAGATTTTAGCTTTCAGCATGCTGATCAGTTTTTGTTCGGTGACGGTCTGTCTGCGCCAATTCCTTGTCACCCTCCAAAACTGTATCATACGTTTTAGTCCGATTTTGATGAAATTTTCAGGGATAGTGCGGGAGGTTAGCTCTTAGAAGTGGCCAATCCCATAGCCATCGGATGCATAGTAGAGTGTGCGCATGCGCTAATGTGAATATTTCGTAACGACTGTTTTCTACTTTCCTAACGATCCGATTCCGTTCAAACGTATAGGTTTAAGGTATAGGTATTTAAAGTTTAAGGTATAGGTTTAAGGATCGCGAACTAGGAATTTTATTGCAATTAGCTGAGTAATAACTATTGCGCGCGAGCGCAAAACTAAAGCTGGTACTCGTAGATCCAGGTGAATTTCTGAGTCTAATGGGACGATTTTGATGAAATGGTCAGGGATTGTGCCGGTTAGCTCAGTTGGTATTTAGTATTGGTAGGTACCTTAGAGACGAATGCCGTTGGATTGATTGTAGGACGTTGGTATGTGCAAACATGAACATAGCCCTATATTGACCTAATAACATATTATATACACATTTACCTATTACAGTTCTATTTTGCATTCAATAATTTTAACTTTTACATCGTTCTTTGACTGATTCTATAAGTCCATGTTACAATAAGACAGTGAGGAATCTATACTGCCAACCAAATATGGCAGACGTTTTTAATTTTGAGAAAAGAAACAGCAAATAAATCCAGATGCAGTACAGGAAGGAGTTACATGAAAACTAGTTACTAATACATTAGCATTATTCAAAACTTGAATATATAAAAAAAACAATATTATAATCATCAAAAGAGACGGGACAATCTTACGAACAAACCGTTTAGGAAATTATGAGAGATTTGAGAAGGGCAGCACAATAAAAAAATCCTTTGTTTATAATACAGAACGGAGTTGATGAACCATCTTCAGCTCTAAAGAAAAAGGGATTTATTATATGGAAACCAAATAAGGGAAACAATTATATATGCACGGAAAAACAATCGCGAATGATTGCACAACATTTATAATAGGTAGAGGCGACTTCAGTAAGTTGTTACTTCTCAACTTTGGTTAATCACTTTTAGTTGCAGTATAGAAATCAAGAAAACAATTGAGAAAATCTTTCAAAATATGGGTTTACCTACTAGATTAGATCTCAGTGATGACTATTGGGCATCCTCCTAATGTTGTACATTTAGTGTACCTTCCATGTACACGGTCTGTTTGTCAGGCCTTCTTCAATATATGAATCCACCACTCGCCCTATACATCTAAAGATATCTACGGTCGGAAAGATTGAATCAAATGCAATGCTCGTGATTCATGATAGAATTAGCTGGAGTATTGGATTATTCTCTGGTTCGCCCTTTCTCAACATTGAACGTGATAGAGGTCGAGGTCTGGATCAAATCGATGAGCATAGACTGTGTTCTCAACAACCCAATGTATGTTGAATAGGACAAGCAACAGCTTCCAGCCTGCTCTCGTGCTGATACCGAGGATGAATGCCCCCGCACGTTTAGTCCAGTAAATTCCAACCCGCCTGGTGATGACCCTTGAACTAACACCTCTTGCTCTCATTTACTTTCCAACCTATACTGCAGCATATCAAGTTTTTTCTTTTTCTATTCCCTCATTCAAAAAGCGTTGTCTTGTTGAAAAATGATTTGGCGAACACAAATCGAAGAGGAAAATAACTTACTGCTAAGTAACTTAAGTATGCATGGTAGCTTGCCTATATTACTAGCGAGCCATTTTCGGCGAAGGTGTTTGGTCACATTGTAAATTTTATAACATTCTACATACATTTTTAATAACACATTTCAATGATAAAATTTCCTTATATATCCAGCAATTATCCATAAGATAAATTTGAAATGTTAGGGCGTAGCGTAGTAAAATAGAAGAACACATGTGTAGAATACAACGTAAAGCGAGTAGATATTTCGGTATCGCATACATAAAACTTTCCAATTACCCCCTCTATTCTTTCAATATATTAATTTAAAGTGCTAATTTCGAAATATTGGAAACTTCAATGGAGAGTTTATAACTAGTAACGGAATTAAGTCGAACAAAGAGAACAGGAACGCGCGAACTAGTTCAGAAATTCGGCCGTAGGTATTGAATATCGACGAGTCTTCTATATATTCCCCTTCCTAAGGAGAATTTCAGTACGGTGACCTAGACCTAACATTGAGTAAAATATTGAACGTACCACGCAACTAGGTCGTGAACGGAGGCCTGGGCATCGCTTACTAAATTTGCGTACATACACGTAGGATCATGTACACCTATACTTAATATTGTTTTCGATCGACTTCGTTTTGGGGCTTTCAAATTCAGCGATCTGGTCCCTAAAAAAAGTAACCAAAGTTAACCCTAAAGGTAAAACACGAAAACCCATTCAAAAGCAAACAAAATATAACGAACCCTTATCTTAGATCATCATGGAGAAAGAAACATCAATCCGTGTTGGCTATCGTACTAATGAAATTCTGTACGAGATTAGAGATTTCTTTTGATCGTGTGGTTTCTAGTCTCTCCAACGGGATCGTGAAAGATTTTTTATTCAAATTAGCTGCCATAGATTTACCTCCCCTTTAAGAGGCTCTCAGAATATTTTCAGAATATATTTTTTTAACTTCATGGTTGATGGTAGTAACCAATTCTTGTAAAAAAAAACTGTTAACGAAATATTATAAAATACTTTTAAAAGCGAATGAAACGTGAAACTCGGTAATGGTTGCAACGAATGTTGCTCAGATATTTTCTAGTTGAAGCTCCATAGCAAATTCAGAATGTAACGGTATATTCTAAATTACTTTTAATCACATTCAATCTATCATTAATGCAATTTACTCGAGTGAATTGCATGGACGAAGGCTTGCAGGGAATCAAATAAGTTTCAAGTTTTACTTGTCATGAGCTAAACGCGATTTTCTCTCTTACAATTAAATAAAGATTTGTATGCATTAGTTAGACTTTGCTGAAAAAAGAGTATGCTGAAAAGTGACGATTACGAATAACGTCTATCTACACTATTCGAAATATTTGTATACTGAGCAATAAACATCACGTTTGAAATGAGCTATTATTAATTTGAAGAATCTAATTAAATACCTTTGTCACAATGTTAAAATTAATAATTCAGCTCCATTAAATGATGAATGATCAAATCTGCTACATCTCCCTCTCTATCTTGATAAGCAGAGAAGAAATGGTTGAATTTCTGGTATGATCTCTTCTCCGAAAAATGTGTACAGCTAAGCCGTTCCATATTATTTAAAACCATTATTATTATTCAATGTTAAAATTAATAATCCAGCTCCATTAAATGATGAATGACCAAATCTGCTACATCTCTCTCTCTCTCTATCTTGATAAGCAGAGAAGAAAAGGTTGAATTTCTAGTTTGACCTCTCCTCCAAAAAATGTGTACAGCTAAGCCGTTCCATATTATTTAGAACCTTCGCCTTTTTCGATTATACCTTTCTACCTTTTGATCTAGCCAAACCGCACAATAGACCCAAACAGTTAGTGATACGGATCACGCCCTGCCGGCACCGCAGGTTCTGCTACAGGATGTTACGAAATCGCTACGACGACACGAATTAGGGTGTAGCCGTCCTTTCACCTTAACCTAAATCTCACACCAGTTTCAAACAGCGTGCCTACGCCATTCTTTTCTCGTCTAGTTGATAAGTTCAACTATCTAATGAATTCTAACGGTTGTATGAGGGAAGAAAGCGAGTTTCAATCAAACGACTATAGGCAAACACAATATTATTTTCAAGTAACCTGATTATAATTTTATGTATGGGAGTAGAGGAGAAAAAAAAGTGTACCAAATGATATGGTCATTGACCGCCTGTATAGTGATCTGATTCCAAAAGCATACAAAGTTTTCAGAAAATTGGTTGGCATACTGCAGTTTGATGGGGGAAATTGAAAGAAGAATATGTATAATCAAGATAATTTTTGCATATTAATCTGAAATGCCTGAATTCCAACACTATTAAAACATAAGACGTGCTTCATATGGCGTAACTGGTGCTATTAAATAAAATTAATGTAATTAAACGAAATTAGCTTCATTACATACCTATCACTCAATCAGAACTTCGGACTTTTTCAATGTAATCCCAAGGTGTGTTCCAAAGAATTTCTATTTAAAATTTAAGCATTGTAGAGTGAATGGAAAATAATTAGTTTCATTCGATTCTCACTCAGCTGAGGCGGTTGGCTATGTATTTTGTCATTACTGATCATCTGCCTCAAAAGAAATTATGTTCAAAATTTGAGTATTCTAGCTTGAATAGGAAAAATTCAATAAAAAATTTAAAATTCATTGAGATGATCAGGGTTGCTTCGTATGTTGCCATAGTTAGCCACCAGTTCCAAAGATGCCCCATTCTAGATGTTACAATTCTAGGAAGGGTAGGAGAGAAATTTAGCCTCTAAAGCTAACTCAGCTGACCAGGGAGACGCATTGATAACCTGATATTCTATGTCCAGCTAAGAGGACGAAATAATTTGTAAATAAAAAGTCACGGATGGTGCATAAATAGAATGATTACAATAACATTGTGTATTTTAATAAATCGAATAATAAAGGATTAATCCTATCAAATGTATTGAGCTCCATTCAAATACGAATTTAAAATTCATGAAACCAAGTGAGCAGAACCAATAAAAAGCTGGTAATGACATAATTATTAGCGATGATGGCGAGCTGCTCCACATAAGCGGGCAAAGAAGGGATTTGGCGTTAAAGAAGCGTGACTTCCGTTGTTCTAACCAAGCGAAAACATGTAATAGCAATAATTACTCAGCCGGGTATTAGAATGAATTAAATTATGGGGTAATTGCAATGAAACAAGATAACGCGTGTTGATCGCATCTGAGTTGAGTGAAGCATTGCAAATAGTGTACAATGTTAATTGTAACTGGAAGAAAGTGGATCTATAAATCCTCGATAGTTGCGAAATAAATCAGTAGAATAATTATGTTTATTGCATCATCACATTCATTTGCTGCTTGGTAATAATGTCTTTTAATAGTAGGCAAAATTTGAAAATATGAATTTTTATCGGTAAGGAGGTGTGATAGCACATTTCTGGCATACATAATGACTATGAGCTGGAAAACTTCCCATTCAATAACAAGTAGCCGTTTCTTCACGAAAAACAACGGGGAAATTAAGTCTACTGATTGGGGCTAACACTCGTGTATCCTTGAGTTTTTTGATTGATTACATACATCACATCCTAACAAATCACACACTCATACAAACAAACACAAATACATGAAATTCATAAATGACAATAAATGAACATAGATTGTTCGAATAGGTACATTTGGCGGATTACCAAGAGGTGCTGGAAGAGTTTCACATTTCAACCTGAGCAGAAGCTTCTACTGAACCAAATACATAGGGGGCTATCAATAATTTCTATAACTATCTTTTAAATCGGAAAATACAAAATATGAGGAACGCACAGGCAACCATTGATCAAAATTTGGAAAAATTGCGGACAAGTTTTGAGAAAGAACAAAATACGGTTCACTGTTCACTGTGTTGCATATATAAGAATGTAGTTTATCATACATATTTATTATATATAGGTATATATTTTCTTGTTCTTGTTACAGCTCAGGCAGACACATAACATATAGCTGCAGCTGGCCATCGTACCTCATAGATAAAGGGATAAACCCCAACTACACTGCACTGGTGGAGACTTGCAACCTGTGGCGGAACTACGATGACGTGGAGGACTCCTGGGCTAGCGTTTTGGACATTATCCAATACTATGCGACCGAGCAGGATGCAATAGCCAGGTGAGCAAATTGTTTTGAAAGTAAAAAGATAATTTCTCTCCTATTTAAAAGAAGAAGTTATGGTCCATCTCAGTATTTCGATACCCCAATCGATAACAGCAATCAATAAGAATGATGGATGAATGTGCATACGTATTTACAAGTTCGGTATAACTATGCATTTTTAGCAAATTTTTGCAGTAAATGAAACTATTTCGATGGCTCCAAAAATTTAAATTATAAATTTCCATGATGGAAAATGGGTGGCATTCTGAAACGATCACTAGAGTTTGACTCCAACACACACTATTTTTTGCCATAAAAATCGAGGAATAAATAAGAATAAATTCGAAAAGGATAAAAAGAAAGGATAAATTCGTTGAACATTTTGAGCACATTAAATTGGTCCAATTTAAAAAACAAAATTCTTAAAAAAAGCCACTAGAAATGACAAAAAACCTTAAATTTATATTTTTAGCAGAATGTTACCAAGTTATTCAACTATGAAAGAGAATATTTAGAAAAAAGTATGCAGAAACCTATGGTGAAAAATTCTCTTAATGTCATCAATATGTGCTGAAAAACCAATAACAACTGACGAAACGTCAGCAATTTCTTATAATAAATGTGACCAAAGTATCAACGCTACATGCTGATACATTGTGACATGGATATGTCTTATAGCTCCTATGGTTGCTACATCACCTAGTGGTAAACCAAAAGTGAGAAAAATCAACAGGGTGCTGAACAAGGGAGCCAGCTCAGCAGAGTGTATTGATTCAGTGAGAATTAGTTTGTAGGTAACGTAAGCGTGTGCCTAAGACTTCTCAGGAGGGATAAGGAGGAAGAAATTGGTCCATTGAAAAGTTGAGTTACGTGTAATAAATTCACAGCTTTCCAATGATAGGAGAACGATGTTTGTGGGATGAAAAATCAGGAAGTTATATCTTCCATTCGGAATTTACCCTTTGTGCTAAGACATACCCGTGTAAAAAACCTGAATAGCAGAACATCAGGTATAAAGGATTTTTAGTTAACGATTTCTTTGCACTCAAAGTACTAAAATTTCAACTCAAATTCACATGAATATACCACGATAATTTACCATAATATGTGTATGTGTATAAATAAAAATAATATGGAATCTCACGGATGCAATCTTACAGTGGTCTGGAACGGATTTGAATTTGGTTATTTTCATTTCTCTTGATTGTGTTTTCTCAAAAGCACTTGGTTCAATACTAATAAGTAGGCCGTCCCTCTTATACACGAAGCCTTGCCTATAAGACCTAGCCAGAGAGGGAGGTGCTAAACAAAAAGAAATCAACAATAACTGGTCGGGGATGAAAGAACAGTTAGCAGTGCAAGGAGGTCGTTGGATGACTGCTAGGGAATAGTTTGTAAGGGAAAATAAAACAAAGAAATGGTAACGAGATTCACGAAAGATGAAAGCAATTGGCAATATATGTCGTTATTCCAAACTTTAAGTGAGAATGAGGTCGGTCGATCCTAGAAGCCTCTCGAGGGTTTTCACACAACATCTCATACATGTTGTGTTTCATAATCGATTTCTGCCAAAGGGTATCAAGCACGAACCACGGAATCGAGGAATTATTCTGGCTCATGTTAAGCAGGCCTAAGGTATACTAATAACCTACCAATCAATTGCGTTGTGCAAAAAACACATCGTGTATTTGAAACATTCTGCTGCGGCTACTACAAGGTGACTATACGTGAGTGCGAACCACTATTATGTCAGACGTACATAGTATATGATGTCAAATACACAGATTAGTAATACAAAAAAATGTGAGTGAAGGTTTTCTAAACTCATCATGTCGGTCATTGAAAATCGATCAGTAGCATCAGTTATGTCCAGTTCGTTGCGTTTGAGTTCATGTGTTACACAGCTACTATGCCGAAACAAAGAAATTGTAGTTCCCAACTAAAATGTAACTTTAATTTCTACGATTTCTGCTTCCAAAAATTAGTTCAAGAGATGATGTAGACACAATTAACATTTCTCATCGCACGTTGAGTAGGACCTTCAAAGACTGGTAGCGTGTCGTTCGTGCAGTACGTCCCTTGGATAATGAATAGGATTTTTGAAATTAGCCCACGACCAAGAATATATGTTCAACTGAGAAGCAAGATTTATTGCTCATCGAATTCTGTACAACTTTTGTAAGTATTAAATGTGATTAAAGGCGCACGAGTCGAGGGGCCCAATCGCACCTCCGACCGACACGTATTGCTCACATCCCCACATGCTCAATCGCCTAATTGCAACAATTAGCAAACATATACACACCATCGGGTCCCAGGGTATTTATACGATTATTAAGCAAAATCTACTGAATCATAGAATAAAATAACATTGGTAATTAAATTACACGACGTTATGAGACAGAAACTCATATTATTTTATTTGACAATTGCAGGTTCCACGGACCAGGGCACTGGCACGACGCAGACATGCTCATCATAGGAAACTACGGATTAAGCTACGAACAGTCAAAATCCCAGATGGCTATTTGGTGCATTATGGGTGTGCCTCTCTTCATGTCAACCGATCTTTCAAAGATGAAACCCGAGCTTAAGAGAATTCTAACCAACGAACTAGCAATTAAAATCAATCAAGATCCCATGGGCAAATTCGGAAGACGGATTTCCAACAGAAACAATATTCAAATCTGGAGGCGCTCTGTCCTTCCGGCATATCAAAATTACCATTCTTTCGCGATAGCCATCCTCAACAGCAGAGTGGACGGGAGTCCTAAGCTCGTGACGCGGTCTTTAACAGAATTCGGGCTTTACAATCCAGCAGGCTACGTGATCGAAGATGTTTTTCAAGGGTCGTGTGCAACAGTGATGCCAGGTCAATCAGTATCTGCCAAAATTCCACCGTCCGGAGTCATATTTTGGAAATTCACTGTCATCGCTGATAATTCCTCAGACGAACCCTGTCTTCAAAGAAATAAACGGCAAATAAACTCAGTCCGACCGTATTATGCTTCCGTAGTCAGGCCGTATTATGGTTTAATGGTCGGTCTAATATACTTACTCGGTATAGGGAGTTTGTACCTGATGTTCTCGAGAGCGCGATTTGTTAGGAAGCTTTTTCATGTAATCAAAGTCTAGTCCTAGCCCGCTCATTAATGTAATTTGTTAATAAATAATGATTTGGAGGAGAGTGTTATTGCTGATTTTCGGCGAATTTATTGAAGGTAGTGCAGACTCAGACTCAACCGAAGTTGGTATGAATAATGGAAATATTCTACTATGGAAAACTGAAAACTATGTAAAAATTAAAAAAATCTCATTTTTTGTACCGAAATTACATTTTTTCATCTCCTGAAATAATTTTTTTAAATTCTAAATAGGCTGTATGTTCGGTATTTTACGTAATCTAACGCAATCACAATCGCCTTTCCTCGAAGATTGAAACATCAGCTCTAATAGAATGAAAATTCCAATAAAATATAGACTGGTCTAGTAATGGTTAGAATGAGAATCTATAGACTGAAATGGTCATTAGTAATTGCATTATTATAGATGGTAATTAGTATCAATATGGTCACTAGTAATGGTTAATTAGTATTAATCATTTTCGGAATTCAGTAATTCTATTTTGTTGAATGTCAGCTTCCACAAGGGTTAAGGTAGAAACAATAATTCACCTAGTATATGGGTGGCAGTGGGTGGAAATAATACGTAGTTATGGGTGGCAGTTTCGTTTTTTCACATATCCCTTGTTTTCAGATGAAAATCTCATTAAACTTTTTTCATTTTTATGTAAGTATTCTATAAAGCGGTTCCCCGATTCGCATGATGCGAAACAATTAGCTCTCGATCAGATGTTCTTAATTGTGCCTCTGACTCGTTAAATCTTGTTTATTACACTGGTTGTTTTCTTGCGTTGTCGGTTTCACTGAAGCGTCTTTTTTACGTCATGCACAGCTGATCAACCATATAAATATGAGTCGTTACTTTTAATTCTGGAACACCACATATATATGAATGTATCTAGTGTTATGGCTGAAGAAGATAAGCCAATTGATCATGCATACGAAAGATTTGTGCATTCAAGCCATATTTAAGGTTAATACTAACAATAAGCAATTTGCAGATTATATATTTTCTTTTTTGTATCAAACGAATGTATACATATGATGAAATTCGTACAAGTTATACTTTTGGTGGGTACGAAAGATAAACAATATCCCCCGTTCAGAACAAATTTCCAAGGATTTACAGAGAAAAACCCAATAATACCCATAAAATGAAATACATGTTAGGGAAATAGTGAGAGGAGATGTTTTCTTTACTCCCTATCAAGGATTACCAACTATATTGCACATATTTCATTCAAAAGCTCCTACCGAAAATATTACAGTTCAGGATATTGAGGAAAGAAGAGGAGGATTGAGGTGACATTTTCATTCCGTTTTCTCCAAGGGGAAGACGAAGAAACAACAAACCAAATAGAGGAGTATGATTCAAGTTTGAAGCACGAAACGTCGTGACCGAGGCCTTAAATTTACTCACTGATCTCTAAGATATGACGACGTAACTAAGAGAGGAAAATAACAGTCGAAAGTAACTTCAACTGCGTTCGAAAGAACAAAAGAAACGAAGAAACCGCGCAACGGTTGATTACCTAAAAGTGAGGGTCCTCAACTAAGGGCTGACGATTTCACGCTTTCCCTGCGACCTACGCATCATTTTGTTCGATCTGTCTTGAGAGGAGAAATCATTTCCGTAGCTTGGACCCGAGTATCTTTTCCTTTGTCCCGGACCGAATTTGGAATAATAAACAACAGAAGTCAATACTACATACATATTTGATTATAAATTACCAACATGCAGACATGACATAACCTAAACTGAGAGTATGAACATTAATTGACTGCAATGGGGAATTTTCATGCGTAGGGATTTCACACGTTTGACTCAGATTCGGATTAAGCGTACTTGAAAACCTTCAATAACCAATTTTCATCTTAAAAAAACTGCTTAGTTAGGCCAACTAGGCAGGACACGCGTGTCGTAGAAGTACAACGGAGCTGAGAGTTCCCTCCAGGTAGGCGAGGGCCGTGACGTCATCGTGCGAATAAATTTCAAGAGCCGTATTACTGTTCAAATACCCACAATACAGCACCTTTTTGGAAAGCTCTCTCTTTCTCTCTCACAGATCTTTCTATTAAGCAAATAAAAAATAACCACGACAATCTTCCATTGATATTGAGGATTGTTTATATATTCTATAGCCGGCGCAATAGTCGTAGTTAGTACACAACAGATGATGACACAATAGATGATTCTATATTTTTTGTCCTAATACGCACATGTTTTTCAGATGAGAGTTAGTTTATACAAAATTATAATTACTTATTATTATGATTCCGTGTTCCTAGTGGACGATCCAGTTACTTGTTTGCGAAGATTCGTGCCCATTCCTGAGTCTGGTCTGAATGCAAGTCAGTTGTCCATGAAAAAGTGTCGACTGCTCGAGGTAGGACCGATCTGTAGCTGAACGGTTTCCGTTACCAAATTCATCGAAAAACTAAAACGTGGGTTAAATTTCTCCTATCTCCTTTCTCCTGTTTATTGAAGAGGAACTTCCAAAACTTCCATTTGTTTGAAGCGTTTCATAACTTTATTGTACTTTTTACTACAAGTAACGTTACCATTGGACGAATAAAGCTAGTAACGTGTGCTCATCGCAAACGCAAAAAACGCGGTGGGGGGGGGGGACCCTGTATATGAAACAGCTGTTTTTGCAGGCAAAATTGATCTTCTTTCTGCATTAAATTAGCTTTTTTTGGAGATGAAATCAATCTTTTTACTAAGAGATTCATATGTAAGAAGTCCTTATTAATTTGTAGGATGACTAATTTATTATATCTGTTATCTCTACGTTACAATAAGCGTTTACCCAACTTGAAAGAAAGTTTTCAAATTATTTGTTGACATTTTTTTGTTTTTACCCAGACCAAATATTCACTGAAGCTTCCCGGATAATCGCGTTGCTTTGTGCAAATAAAAATTTGTTCAACCAACAACAACTCTCTAACTCTCATCTTTATCAGAGTTTGAGATTGAAGGAAAATTTGAGTACAACGTATCTGCTCTATGTGTAAATTTCATCGGTTTTACATTATTCAGAGCGTATTGGCTTTCTGCCGAACCTACTTAACTTGAAATGAAAATAAAAATCTTTGAGGGTGTACGTACATACTGTGATGGGCGCATTCTCACATCCCAAAAATAGAGAAGACCACCCAGAACACACTGCTCTTGCCTTGCAACACATCTAAGAAACATGTAGAAGTCGAAACTGCAGAGCTTGCAGTGGGGGAGAGAGAGAGAGGAGAAGAGAGAGAGAGAGAGAGAGAGAGAGAGAGAGAGAGAGAGAGAGAAAAGAGAAGAGAGCAAGTCGAGCCTAACTTCGCTCCAAAATTAAATTTCTATTAACTTAAGTAAATATCATGGTTTCTATTCGACTAGTTCTCAGAGAGTCCCATCCTATTGAAGATAATAATTCAACATAAGCCAGCGGAATTACTCAAAAGTTATTTTTTTCTACTTATTATCATTATTTAAAGTACTTGATGTATTCTTAAAACGTTAAATTGTAAATTGATTCCTTATTTTCTGTTGCGAACGGCTATCCGATATTCATCTTTTGAGCCCATTAAAATTACCTGATTAATTTATTGTTACTAACGACCAGGCTGTATTGATGATAAAAAAAAAAAAATAAAAAAAAAAAAAATAATAATAATAAAAAAAATAAATTAAAAAAAAAAAATAAAATAAAATAAAAAAACGAAAAAAATCTGGGAAATTAAAGGAAACAACTACTAAAGACAACGGTAACTCTTCTATTAGGCAGATTCTGCTCTCATCCCTGTGGATTTAACACGCCCAACTTCAAATTTCATTTTATAAAATTAATCCAAGTAGGAAGACGCCGTAATATTATATTTATAATTATATTATATTCGGCACTTTGATTTTTTTTTTTTTTTTCTGAAACAAGCTCCTTGACGTTTCCAGAACTAATTTGATAATACTACTCGAAAATATTAATGGTAGGTATGATCTTACGGATGGATGTGTTCTCTTCAAATAGTTGCTCTGATACTCACCTGTAACAGAATAAATATACTATTAGTTTTATCTTAGTTGACGCGCGACGTGCATTGAGTGTTTGTTATTAAGACACCACTTCTTCGTCAAATATCCGTGCAGGTCCATACAGACTTACAACCGATTTCAATACTACAATAAAATTAATTCATGCATTAGAGAATGTAGTAGTACTCTTTAATAGTGTCTAACACAATTTCTCAAGTAACTTAGAATTTCGGTAAGTTGCCTTCAAAAATAGCATATGCAATCCATAATTTCAGAAGCGATTTAGAGTATACACACATCTGGGCCCCCATTTACAGATGAATAACACACAACATAACAGGTCACAAATCAAGTAGATTCCGAGTGGGTTGAAGTTCTATCTGGACCAGACAAGGTCCAGTACCTGTTTGTAACTGAGGGCTGCTGGGCTCTACTACGAACTATGTGATATCTATACTATTTTATAAGAATGAAACTCCGTCTGTTTGTTTGTCTGTTGATGCTATGCACGGCCAAACGGCTGAGTGGGGGGGAGTCTACGAGTGGGGGGGGGAGGGGCTTCTTGGATTTCTCCGAAAGGGGGCATAAGCGATATTAAAATTTTCTACTCCCACCCGAATCATTGGCGGGAGGGGGGTGGAAGCCCCTTTTAATGCGCGTTTTGTTCACCGAGCGCTCGATCTCCTATCCACTGCCACATTAAAATTTGATCTAGAACACTTCGTATGTCAAAGACAAAGTTAAGTTTCAGGACCCATAGAACACAACGGTGCCGTCAAAATCGCTCAAGATGCTGTCCTCCCGGAGAAATCAGCAAAATAATACGGAAAATGACGAATGTTTAAAATGATCTTAGAAAATTCCATAGCGGAAATAGCGAATGATTGAAATGAAATTCAAAGATGAATCACAGATGAAAACAGATGAACAGTTAATCTGATGTACATAATGCTGAATTAGAAGCAGTAAATCAAGAAGTAGCGTAAAACGGCAAAATCGGTCAATTAGGAAAGGAGAAAATTATGCTTGAAGTAATTAACAATTGCGCATGCGCAGAATGAAGTAATGATTTGAGAAAAATGAAATTAGCAGAGAACCATCTACAGCCTAACCCTCACATTCCCTGAAAATTGCATGAAACTTGGATGCAAACTGTGGAAAATAAGCTTGTTACAAGGATTACACATTCGCGCATGCGCACCAGATATTAATGATACGATTATGTTGAAATGGAATGCGCATCCGCCCAGTCTTTTCCAAACTATCCTTTAAATTTGAGCGAGACTGAATGACTAGAAAAAAATAAGCTTGATGGAATTTACATTTGAGGATGTGCAAAGTGAACTATGAATTTGAAGAAAATGAAACTGAGAATGACCATCTACTCCACTTACCCGCACATTCCTTGAAAATGTCATCAAAATAGGATGGAAGCTGCGAAAATTATAAGCTTGTTACAAGAGTTTGCGGACACACTAAAAACACAGAACGAAAGTTGTTCAGGTCCAGAACGTAAAATGCGTGTGGTTATTTTGATTTTGGAGACAGAATTTTTTTCACTTCCCGAAATCGAAAACAATGCTTTGGCTACCTACAGGTAGAATCGGAAGCAAAAAGAAGAAAAAACCATATAATTATTAACTTTTGATCCAACTTCAATCCTCAAATATACGTATCAATCAAGTCGGTTGAGTGGTTGTGACATAGGTACAGGAAGCGTTCGACGATTTACATAAAAAAAGGAATCAGTTACAAAATGTCCGTCGTCTGCAACGCGTGGAACCTGCACTCAGCTACTCGGGACCAATCAACCGAGTGGCGGTAAAACTGCGAAGGGTTCGCAGAGCGCGGCGAAGCAATCGATTCTTTATTTATAGATCGTTACGTATTGATATTACGAAAGATGCTCTTACTTCCTAGAAATTATACCACCGCAGTGGTTATACGAGTAGTACCTACCACTGTCATAACTTGGTTAAAACATTAACCTCACATTATGATTTCGCATGGTAAGTCTAAGTGTAATATATACGATGTACATTGCAAAAAGAGTGCAAAATTCACCGCAGTGCTGAGCCCTGGTAACGGAATTAACATAAGCAGCAATGAAACTAATTCAATTTCCTTTTCTATCCGTATGCGAATGGTGGAAATAATTATTCCAAATTTACAAGCCTATCGTAGGTATCTACTTATACAATGGTGGGCGCGTTCCACCGTTGGAAGTTGGGAGTCATCCATAAAAACCGGTAGTCAGATAGCTGAATTAACTGTGGATTAATCCGTGATCTTCCGTGGTGGAACGGGAAGACAAGATGCATAAGCGATGGAATTAAGACTATAGCAGAGTCTGCTAGCAGCCTACATTTTTCTATGACCTGGGTTACCTTTATAGAAATGATCAAAACGAAATTGTATTGTTGATGTGTAAATTTACGTATATCGTTTGAGTAACACACTCAATGAGATGTACGAGGGATAAGGCGAGTTGTATGCAGTGGCTTCTGATTGGAAAATATCATGTCTTTGGATAATCGGGAATTACGATCACGACAACTTGTGTCGTACACATCAGTAAGTTTGGATAAACCGCAGAATATGTAACTTTCTTCCTTCCACTATTATGTCGTCCAGCATGATGGGCACAATATCTTCCTTATCCCGCACATCAGAACAGACGTCAGTTGAATTGACTGTAAAGGACAGGCCATGATCGATTTCGGCGACAACGCGCGAAATAATCCAAGAGCTTTTCCAACTCTTTGAAAACGCTTTCACTCTGCCGCACGTGCCTCGCTTTTTACTCTCCACAACTTTTCTTGGTTTCAAGTCAGCAACACAAGTTGGAGCGTGACTCTTGGAAATGCGACCTCCTTTACGCGTTCAAGACAAGTTACGTCCCTGCTCACGTATGACATGAAATTCTGGTGGCGGATGGAGGGTCGCGAGTCCGCATGAGGTTTCATCTCGACGTGAAAGCGAAACCAAATTTCATTCAAGCAATATCCCTCCCACAAGGTTAATACACCTAAATTAAAATTCAAACATGAAGGTTTTTTATAAAGCAGTAAGGAATATAGTATTAATATCACGAGTCAAGTATGATTAGTTCGTTACAAGTAAGTTGGTATGTCAGTTACATTATGACAAGAAAAAAAAAATCTCTAAAAATGTCATCAGATTTGGTTTGTTTGTTGAGAAGGGCGACTTTTAAGATAGTGCAGTCAACAAAGGTGATTATCACAATTAAATGCATATGCCATCGGTTTGGGTCCATTCTTCAACTTACTCTCCATTTTCAGCGACTCCAGGTCATTAGACAGTGTGAGATAATTTCTACTTAAAAAAATCTAAGTTCATGCCTGCGTAGACCAGAGCACCAGATCGACAAATGGACATGGAAACCAAAATTGTTCAGATGGTTGTGAACAGCGGGAAAATAAAAAGGGAAAAGGAAAAAACGAAAAAAAAAAAAAAAACCCAAAAAGAGGGAAATTTGGGGGGTGGGGAAATTTTCTTTTGGAAAACAACATTATTCATACCTCTTACACGAATGTTTTCATACTTAGATTTTTTCAAACGATAGCGGAAACCTTCTGAACGGACTTTGTGTATAGGTAAGCTGAGCTAAATTAAATTTGCTGTTTCAATATTCATTATCTAAATGTTCATAAAAGAAAGGATGGTATCTTTATTATTATTTTTCGTCATTATCCTTTTAGTAGATACGAAATATTGAATAAGATTTAATTTAATGATGATCATAATAATTTATTCGTTTATTCCATTCTCATCTCTTTATTTCATACATTTAAGGGTTGTAGGGGGGTAGGTAGAGTAACATATCCTTTTCCCTACAACATACATGACCAAGCGTACCCTACCCACATACAAAATCGAATGAGAATTTAAATTTAAAGGGTAAACAAAACTGAAACAAGTAAATAAAGTCTTATGGTTACATAAATATTCATCCTCAAAAACACTCAACAATGCCTAAGAATAAACAGTTTTAGTATACTCTGGAATGATGTATTATTTTAAGAACTTCAAATATCATTTGGTACGAGTATCAGCAGGACACACCAATCCCTAAAAGACAAAACAAACAAAAATTCTTCAATCCGAGTCGACAATTTACCGATAACAGGGTTTTGACCCATTTTCCTTCAATTTCTCCGACATTCTTCAACGATTAAGTTAAAAATAGTGCAAATTAAACAATGAATTTCAAGAAAATTGGGTACTTCAACTAACCTTGACTAGTTTGATATATGAGCATAAACAAAAAACCTAATTGATGTTTTATTGGTTTTGTACTAATTGTACATGTACCAGAACTGAAATGGGAATGGTGTGTATCTTGAAATTTTTTCTTTGTTTGATGTCCTCCGTATAGTTTGCTGTGATCTTGTTTTCTTCTGTTAGGTATCTGTTATGTTGTCTTCTGCTTCTGTCCCCAATATTATTTCCTGTGCTGTTTTTCGGTGTGGAGTGGCTTTCCCCCTGTGTTTGGCCGGTCAGGGCCTGAGGGCCCCGACCGGCCCGGACCCACCCACCATGACGGCTCCCGGGGCCACCAGCTCATTTCTGAACAGGCAGCCCTTAACGGATGTTGTGGAGACTCTCCACACATCCTGGAGAACTAATCGTCAAGGGGGCCGCCCCCGGACCGGCCAAAACCCCCGAACCCCTTCCAGTTGTTTTCTCTTGTTTGTCGTTGTTTTTCCTTCTTTCTTATTTTTTAAAACTCTTTGATTTGCAAGAAATACTAATAGCCTCATCAACAATTTCACCTATAGTCCATCAAATCTTCACATTACTATTAACTAAAAATGCTAAAAGGCTGGAAATAACACTTGATTTTGAAGTATAAACAATTGAGTCAAAATTAAAAGGACGTTCTAAACTAATAACAGAGTCGAAGAAATGTTTCCTCTTTGCTTCATGCCTGTGGCATAGCATCAGTATGTGTTCCAAATCATCCACTTCTCCACATAGTTCACAGCGGGGAGATGTGATCACATTAATACGGAAGAGATATGATGAGCAGATTCCAACGTTCATTCTTAGTCTTTCCATCATTTGAATTTCTCTTCTTCTTATCCCTTCGTGCATTCTCCAGTAGGGTCTTTTCAGCAGTCCTATCACATTTCGTGAATATCTGCTTGCAGATGCCGTCTTCTTTCTTCATAGGTCACTTCCCAATCTATTCTCGCTAATATCCTTGCTTCTCTTTGGGTACAGGTTTTTGCAACAAGACTCCCTCTACAGCCATTTTTCTTGCAAGAGTGTCTGCCTCTTGCCCATTAAAATTACCTGATTAATTGTTACTAACGACCAGGCTGTATTGATGATAAAATAAAAACATATTTAAAAAAAAAAAAAAAAAAAATCTGGGAAATTGAAGGAAACAACTAAGACTAAAGACAACGGTAACTCTCCTATTAAGGCTTAGGCAGATTCTGCTCTCATCCCTGTGGATTTAACACGCCCAACTTCAAATTTCATTTTATAAAATTAATCCAAGTAGGAAGACGCCGTAATATTATATTTATAATTATATTATATTCGGCACTTTGATTTTTTTTTTTTTTTTCTGAAACAAGCTCCTTGACGTTTCCAGAACTAAAATCATAATACTCGAAAATATAAATGGTAGGTATGATCTTACGGATGGACGTGTTCTCTTCAAATAGTTGCTCTGATACTCACCTGTAACAGAAAAAATATACTATTAGTTTAATCTTAGTAGACTCGCGACGTGCATTGAGTGTTATCAAGACACCACTTCTTCGTCAAATATCCGTGGAGGTCCACACAGACTTACTACCGATTTCATGACTACAATAAAATTAATTCATGTATTAGAGAATGTAATAGTACTCTGTAGTAGTCTCTAACACAATTTCTCAAGTAACTTAGAATTTCGGTAAGTTGCCCTCAAAAATAGCATATACAATCCATAATTTCAGAAGCGATTTAGAGTATACACACATCTGGGCCCCCATTCACAGATGAATAACACACAACATAACAGGTCACAAATCAAATAGATTCCGAGTGGGTTGAAGTTCTATCTGGACCAGACAAGGTCCAGCAACTGTTTGTAACTGAGGGCAGCTGGGCTCTGCTACGAACGATGTGATATCTATACTATTTTATAAGAATGAAACTCCGTCTGCTTGTTTGTCTCTTCATGCTATGCACGGCCAAACGGCAGAGTGGGGAGGGGGGGGGGGGGTCTTCTTGGATTTCTCCGAAAGGGGGCATAAGCTATATTTAAATTTTCTACTCCCACCCGAATCATTGGCGGGAGGGGGGTGGAAGCCCTTTTAATGCGCGTTTTGTTCACCGAGCGCTCGATCTCCTATCCACTGCCACATTAAAATTTGATCTAGAACACTTCGTATGTCAAAGACAAAGTTAAGTTTCAGGACCCATAGAACACAAAATCGCTCAAGATGCTGTCCTCCCGGAGAAATCAGCAAAATAATACGGAAAATGACGAATGTTTAAAATGATCTTAGAAAATTCCATAGCGGAAATAGCGAATGATTGAAATGAAATTCAAAGATGAATCACAGATGAAAACAGATGAACAGTTAATCTGATGTACATAATGCTGAATTAGAAGCAGTAAATCAAGAAGTAGCGTAAAACGGCAAAATCGGTCAATTAGGAAAGGAGAAAATTATGCTTGAAGTAATTAACAATTGCGCATGCGCAGAATGAAGTAATGATTTGAGAAAAATGAAATTAGCAGAGAACCATCAACAGCCTAACCCTCACATTCCCTGAAAATTGCATGAAACTTGGATGCAAACTGTGGAAAATACGCTTGTTACAAGGATTACACATTCGCGCATGCGCACCAGATATTAATGATACGATTATGTTGAAATGGAATGCGCATCCGCCCAGTCTTTTCCAAACTATCCTTTAAATTTGAGCGAGACTGAATGACTAGAAAAAAATAAGCTTGATGGAATTTACGTTTGAGGATGTGCAAAGTGAACTATGAATTTGAAGAAAATGAAACTGAGAGTGACCATCTACTCCACTTACCCGCACATTCCTTGAAAATGTCATCAAAATAGGATGGAAGCTGCGAAAATTATAAGCTTGTTACAAGAGTTTGCGGACACACTAAAAACACAGAACGAAAGTTGTTCAGGTCCAGAACGTAAAATGCGTTTGGTTATTTTGATTTTGGAGACAGAATTTTTTTCACTTCCCGAAATCGAAAACAATGCTTTGGCTACCTACAGGTAGAATCGGAAGCAAAAAGAAGAAAAAACCATATAATTATTAACTTTTGATCCAACTTCAATCCTCAAATATACGTATCAATCAAGTATGTCGGTTGAGTGGTTGTGACATAGGTACAGGAAGCGTTCGACGATTTACATAAAAAAAGAATCAGTTACAAAATGTCCGTCGTCTGCAACGCGTGCAACCTGCACTCAGCTACTCGGGACCTTTTTTTTTTTTTTTTTTTTTTTTTTTTTTTTTTTTTAATTCACTCTTCATGTTGTCATCTTTCGATTGATTGGAGAATTTTCTTGTAAACGATACTGAATGATGGTTTGCATGAGTTGGCAAAATTCGAGGTTTTATCATGTCGTTCCTTCATCCACCAGCGCATGCCTCCAGGAAATTTCCAGTATTTTTTTCAGTCATTCAATTCCCACACTTCTCACGGTAATTTAGAAAAAAAATTCGATCCGATACGACAAACAGGCCGGTCAAAAAATGTTCCCGAAGAGCGGAAAACGTCGTTTCGAGAAAAACGCGACTGAAAAAAAGTCCGCCGCGACTCCGGCCGAAGCATTTGCTCGTTTCGTTTGGTGGAAACTTCTACTTTTCTCTCAAGAAACTATTGAAACACTGTCTGACACTGACGCAGGCTAGGACAAAAAAAAAAAAAAAAGATAAACACAAGTAGAAGAAGAATAAGATAACCTCATCTTACATTAGCTTTATTTTGATAAAGCTGACTGTAAGCTGTACGCGAGACTGTACTTTAGTGGGTTATTACAATACGCTTTCATGTTTGTAAAATTTTGAAAATATATTCATTTTGTTCAGAAAATGAATGTAGTTTTAGAAAATGTATTCACCCCAAAATCGAATTTCTTGCCCCCACACCCCCTCGCCTCTCGTTAATATATAACTTGTATTTTACGTTTTCTCTCTTCTTTACCTATAGCCATACATACTAAAAACCTACAATATATACCTAATAGAAATAATGGTGTCGAAAAGTATAAATGCTGGACGTCATGGCATCACATTCCGTGGGAGTAGCAGCAATGAGGTACGAAAAAATATATTTCTTGTATTCAGATCTGGTGATGGAATGGATGGGGCCAGAGAGGCGAGGGGCGAGAACTGTCCGTTAAGATGTATCCCAAGATGTAGTATAAGTAAATGGCGAAAAGTGGATTGTAGGTGGCTTGATGGTATCGGTATCACTGCTTGGGTCGTGAGTCTCATTGTACGAGTGCTCTGTTCAGATGATTTAAGCGTGGTTGAGTCTAATGTATCAGGATGTTTCTGATAATATAGTATAGCGTGTTTTATGTAGAGCTGCTTCAATGTAAATACTTTTGCCTCATTAAACAGCTCAGCACTGGGGAACCTCCGGAGTTTTTTTTAGAAGAACTTTCAAAATTACTTTTTGCAATACAATTATAGGTTCCAACACGCTACCGTATTCGTTACCCCACCAGAGACTGCCAAAGCTAAGAACTGATAGTACTAGGGCTTTATACAGTAAAATAAGCGTATTTATTGAGAAGCAGTTATGGATAAAGTAAAGTATGTGGACAAAATTCCTAGTTTTCTTCACCAGAGCGTTTTCCTGGGCCTTCCAGTCAAGGTTCTCACCTAATACCATCCCAAGGTATTGTGCACTTTTTACCCTCTCTATTTCCATACACTCACAAGCGATGTACGCTGAATTACAAAAGTGTAATTTTAGGCTGTATGGATGAGAGTTCTTGTTTCTAGCGCGGGAAAACAGTAAGTATTTAGACTTTCGTATGTTTATGGTGAGGGATTGCGAATTAAGCCATAGGCATACCTTACTCATATCCTCATTCGCTCGAGTAAAAACTTCGTGCCATGATCAAACAAGAAGGCTGCATCATCAGCAAATAGGTACAAGTTACCCCTAATGGGTATTTTCGCAATATCATTGATAAAAATCCGAAATAAACCTGACCCCAGCGTACTTCCTTGGATTACTCCAAAATTACATGGACGTAGGCAGGATTTAGCCAAGGGTGGGGGGAGGGGGGAGACCCCCCAAGTGCTATTATACAGGGTGATTCCCTCGCAGATGCAAAAAAAAATTTGGGTGAAACTACATCAAAAATGGAGTAAAATGCCGCCAACCGCATATTTTTGTCACAATCCGTACTCGAGATATGATTTTTTAAAGGTTTTTTCAGGAATACCGTGTTTTTTTTCATTTTAAACTCGGATTTCTCCACTTTGCCTCATTTAATTTTAACTTTCAACCTCATTTTCGGTATCAGCATTAAATTTCCTATAAGAATAGTGTACTTGGGTTCTTAAAAAGTACCATCCGAAGACCCTCACATCAGCTCAAACATTGACGATTTTGAAAATATAATATTTCTGAAAATCTTTAAAACTTTACTATTCTTTTAAAACGAATCCTAGAAACTGGCAAATCTCATGAAAACTGCTTCATCTAATATGCTTTCCAACGGTATTATCAATTTTACTTTTATTTTGTTATTTAGGGGAGAAAAGAATGTTTTAATGGTAAAAAGTGTGGGTTTTTCAATGACATTGTTGGTTTTCTCGAAAGATGAACCTACAAGTATGGGGTCGGTTTCTATGTATTTTTTCATTCTGTATCGAATGGTAACATTTGTAGATCTCTACAACTCCGTTATAACCGAGTTTTACACTTAAAATCGCAAATGTTTAGTTTGTTTGTTACGATTAAATGTATGTGTGTTATGGGGTAAAACTAGTTAATTAAAGTGTAAAACTCGATTATAACGTAGTTGTAGAGATCTGCAAGAGTTTCCGTTCGATCCAGCGAGAAAAAATACATAGAAACCGACCTATACACTCTCGTTGGTTCATGGAGGGTCATCTTTCGAGAAACCAACAATTTCATTGAAAAACCCACATTTTTTAACATTAAAACATTATTTTCTCCACTAAATAACAAAATAAAAGTAAACTTGACTATACCGTTGGAAAGAGTATTAGACGAAGCAGTTTTCATGAGATTTGCCAGTTTCCAGGATTCGTTTGGGAAGAGTAGTAAAGTTTTAAAGATTTTCAGAAATATTATTTTTTCAAAATCGTCAATGTTTGAGCTGATGTGAGGACCTTTGGATGGTATTTTTTAAGAACCCAAGTACACTATTCCTATAGTAAATTTAATGCTAATTCCGAAAATGTGGTTGAAAGTTAAAATTGAATGAAGTAAAGTGGAGAAATTTGAGTTTAAAAGGAAAAAAACACGGTTTCCCTGAAAAAACCTTTAAAAAATCATATCTCGAGAACGGATTGAGATAAAAATATGCAGTTAGCGGCATTTTACTCCATTTTTGATGTAATTTCACCCATTTTTTTTTTTTTTTTTTTTTTTTTTTTTGCATCTGCGAGGGAATCACCCTGTATATAGAGTGCATATTATAGCAAACGAGAGGTACAAAGTCTGAATTCCGAGAAATAATTTTCATGAAATATCTTTATTTATATATTTTACATTATTTCATTATACAATATTGGTACCACTAAACAGCAATGGACAATTTTTAAGACAGCATCAGTCTTCTGGGGTTGCAGGCAAATTGATAACAACCTCTTCTACAATGGTTGCCTTCTTTGATTTCACCAAATCTCTGTGGAGGCTGAGCATACACAGACCATTCAGCCCATCCTCCCCCATTGTAGACCGTTTCCATGTTTTTACGTGCCTCAGGGTGCTGAAAGTTCTTTCCACCGAGCAAGTCGTGCACGGTAACGTTACCCCAATCATCAGTGCCTCTTTGATGGAAGGATAGAAGGACTAAGCATTTTTCTCATTTTATATTTGAGATAGGTAGGTATGACTTGAGGAATCATGCTGAATAAACTTACCTTTTTTCCCAAAGAATCGACGTATGTCCTTCTTGTAGTGCGATTGGTCGTGTCTCGTGTCCGTGTGGATGTCAACATTAAACTGGTGATCTTGTGTACCCACCAAGTTCTTTTTATACTGGGCGAATGAGGTTCTCGAACTTTCCAGTACGACCTCCGAGCGATTCCTGGAAGAATTGTTTCTACCGGGAACCAGGCTGTATGAGAACTAGAATTTAAGCTTTTCACAATTACTTCCCCTTTCGCGCTCTTCCCTGTCTCATATTCAATCCCAAAAGTGTTTTCAATAACTACCTAGAACCTTCTCTTACTAGGAAGGTACTCTTGCTCACAAAATACATGTTTCCAAATTCCAATAATACCTTCCCATGCCACTAACTACGCATTCAATATTCTAGTGTTTCTTTTAAATAAGTTCAGCACAATTTATTTTTGTGTTCCCGAAAGTCTAGGGGGGGGGGGGGGGGCACGGCCCCTCCCTGCCCCACCTCTACGTCCTTGCAAAATTAACCGGAAGTATGTCACTTTCCTCACCGTCACTAAGCCTGGTCCTCCACTGGAAGCGACTTAGCGACTATGCGACTTCCGCGAGGGCGACTGGGGAAGCGACTGAGCTCCTCCATTGGAGGCGACTTAGTCGCGCGAAAGTCTGTGGTGGTGAGTAGGTCAGTGACTGCATTTATTTTTGGTAAAATGGACGACGTAGATAGTTATTATTTGCTGGATAATGCTGTCGTAAATTCCTTCGGATGAGAAGGAAACGACGAATGTTCTGGATGAACCCGATATTGACAAAGAGGCAAAATTTGGGTGAATTTAACCACCTCCACGGTGAGCTGAAGGGAGATAAAGGGGGTTTTTCTTCAGGAAACTGTTTTTTTCCCTCTTTTAAATCTGATTTCTCCATTTTACTTGTTTTTATTTAACTTTTGACCACATTTTCGGAATCACCGTTAAACTTTCTATAGGCATGGGGTAAATGTTTTTGGTTTGATTTGGTCAATTTTACTTTTACCTTGCTATTTGGGGAAGAACATTATGAGGCGGGGAGAATTTATGGGGCTGTACTGGGTAGTCGAGCCTCTTGGGGCGGTCCGAGGGGGCTCTTACGCCTTAGATTTACAAAAATAACATCCAATACGAAGATTCGATTGTTTCATGTAACTGGAGAATCGCAGTGCGGGTTTCGAATAACGAACACAATATAGTATGGTATTTTAATAATACAAGGTGATGTAGAAAAAAAAACACAATATATATATATATATATATATATATATATATATATATATATACCTACATATTGTATGTCAACTGGCTTCACCAACAACACGTATGTTACTTCTCAAAAGTCTTTACATCTGACTTGGAAGATCCAGCACATCAATCATTCACATGAATAGGACCCAGCTCCTGGGTTGAAACGTTGTGATTAAACACCTAAAAAAAAACTCAAGACTAGACTGGTCATTCAACCTCCGAATATAGATATATATCACTAGTCAACCAAATACCAAAATATATACATATGTATGTATATATAAAATGATAATATCAAGATTAATAATAAAATGCGTTAAAACTACTTTACAGTGGAGTAAAATGCCGCAAATTGCACCTTCTTATCCCAATTCGTCCTCAAGATATGATTTTTGGGCTTTTTCTGTAGGAAACTGTGTTCTTCGCCCGAGAAAACATGGGAGGGGGAAGCCAGGTCGCTCGAAGACAAGCGACTGATCCCATCTGGATGGGATCAGTCGCTCATCGCCTCAAAATACGCGAAGTCGCGTCGCTCAGGTCGCTTGCAGTGGAGGAGCTCTAATACGTTTCAAGCTTATGGGATTAGTCGCATATATAGTCGCAAAGTCGCTTAGTCGCATAGTCGCTTCCAGTGGAGGACCACCAACTGTTTCCTATCAGACAGATAGCTCTTGAACCAAGAGAGCTCCTTCCCTAGTATGCCATGTCGCTCCAATGCATCTATCAATCTATCCCTGTCTATGGAGTCAAAGCACTTAGCAAAGTCTATCAATACCAGAATTCCATTACTCTTCTTATCCATTACTTCATAGAGATCTTTGGTCAGATTGTAATGGGCCTCCTCAACTCCAATACCAAGGGCAAATCCAAATTGCCTAGTAGTGATCAGGTTATCCAGGTACGAATTTAATTGGCGTTTAACCCATTTCTCTATGAGTTTGGAGAGGAAAAATAAAATTAGTTGAAGAATGTAGTGGTTTCCTCGATAGTCAATTAAATTGTTTATTATGTTTGGTTTTGTAGGCAGTTATGTAACTTGTTTACTGTTTCCAATGAAATTATTCATTTTGACATGGAAATGTCTGTTGGCTGGGGGTCAAGGAATTTTTCGCGACACTTTTCTTTTCTCCACACAAAATGCAACGCTCCGGCACTTTAGATTATATTATTAACTCGAAAAGTGATGGATAGGTAGAAATCAATGAGGTACTACCGCAATGTACTTCTTTCCCAACATCCCAACAGAGTGGAAAGTAATGTCCATTTTTACTTTCCCTACAGAGTGAAAAGTAATGTCCATTTTTACGTTCCCAACAACCCAACAGAGTAAAAAGTAATGTCCATTTTAACTTTCGCAACATCCCGACAGAGTGTAAAGGTAATGTCTACAATTTTGACATATCCATGATCTATTGTTTTTCCCCTTAAGGGAGAAATTTATACAAAGTGATTCCCTCGCAGATGCAAAAAACAAATTGGGTGAAACTACATCAAAAATGGAGTAAAATGCCGCCAACCCTATATTTTTATCTCAATCCGTACTCGAGATATGATTTTTTGAAGGTTTTTTCAGGAATACCGTGTTTTTTAAACTCGGATTTCTCCACTTTGCCTCATTTAATTTTAACTTTCAACCTCATTTTCGGTATCAGCATTAAATTTCCTATAAGAATAGTGTACTTGGGTTCTTAAAAAGTACCATCCGAAGACCCTCACATCAGCTCAAACATTGACGATTTTGAAAAAATGATATTTCTGAAAATCTTTAAAACTTTACTACTCTTTTAAAAAGAATCCTGGAAACTGGCAAATCTCATGAAAACTGCTTCATCTAAAATGCTTTCCAACGGTATTATCAATTTTACTTTTATTTTGTTATTTAGGGGAGAAAAATTTTTTAATGTTAAAAAATGTGGGTTTTTCAATGAAATTGTTGGTTTTCTCGAAAGATGACCCTCCATGAACCAACGAGTGTGGGGTCGGTTTCTATGTATTTTTTCTCGCTGGATCGAATGGAAACTCTTGCAGATCTCTCAACTACGTTATAATCGAGTTTTACACTTTAATTAACTAGTTTTACCCCATAACACACATACATTTAATCGTAACAAACAAACTAAACATTTGCGATTTTAAGTGTAAAACTCGGTTATAACGGAGTTGGAGAGATCTACAAATGTTACCATTCGATACAGCGTGAAAAAATACATAGAAACCGACCCTATACTCGTAGGTTCATGGAGGGTCATCTTTCGAGAAAACCAACAATTTCATTGAAAAACCACATTTTTAAACATTAAGACATAATTTTCTCCCTAAATAACAAAATAAAAGTCAACTTGATTATGCCGTTGGAAAGAGTATTAGACGAAGCAGTTTTCATGAAATTTGCCAGTTTCCAGGATTCGTTTTGGAAGAGTAGTAAAGTCTTATAAAGATTTTCAGAAATATTATTTTTTCAAAATCGTCAATGTTTGAGCTGACGTGAGGGCCTTTGGATGGTACTTTTTAAGAACCGAAGTACATTATTCTTATAGTAAATTTAATACTGATTCCGAAAATTTGGTCAAAAGTTAAAATTGAATGAAGTAAAGTGGAGAAATTTGAGTTTAAAAGGAAAGAAACACGGTTTTCCTGAAAAAACCTTTAAAAAATCATATCTCGAGAACGGATTGAGATAAAAATATGCAGTTGGGGACATTTTACTACATTTTCGATGCAGTTTCACCCAAATTTTTTTTTGCATCTGCGAGGGAATCACCCTATATATATAGCACGTAATAGATCTAACGTAATTAATTTCTGTCTAATATAAATGATAGCATATCGGGGAACCTATAGTACGAATTCCATGCCAAGTTTAGAAAGGAAGCAAAAACCAGTGTTGAGAGGTTTTTAATTTTTCTCCACGGGTCACTATTTTTTCTCCACACAAAATGCAACACTCCAGCACTTTAGATTATTATTAACTCGAAAAATGAAGGCTAGGTAGAAATCAATGAGGTACTACCGCAATGTACTTCTACAAAATATGCATGGACAACAACTGATGATTTAACTCCTGCGTTAAACAGCAGGTTATATTATTTTTTAGCATGGAACAGCGGAACAGTGGGATTTTTTTTGTTTTACTTTCCCAACATCCCAACAGAGTTGAAAGTGATGTCCATTTTTACTTCCCCAATAGAGTGGAAAGTAATGCTCACTTTTACTTTCCCAACATCCCAACAGAGTTGAAAGTGATGTCCATTTTAGCGAATTTTTGAAGAAAATTAAGCTATTGCTCTCGCCTCAAAATTTGTAGAATGTGAATTTTTGAAAAAAATTTATGCAGAAATCCGTTTCAGACTATTCTGAATCATATTCTGAAGTTTAACGCATTTTTTTATGTATGCATGTATGTATGTATGTATATATGTATGTATGTATGTATGTATGTATGTGTCATTCCAGACGATAACTGTCCGTAGAATTGTGCTAGAAACTTTAAACAAATTTTAAAATGTTAAGGACACAAAACGAAAGTTCAAGTTCGTTGGCCAGCATGATCGGATTACATCTTCGGGTTGAAATTTGGAAAAAAGTAGTCAAAAATTTCAAAATAGCCTGTTTTTTGCGATTTGTTGTGCGAAATAATTTTTTCAGCATACTAACATGTGGTATATTCGGAATCAGCGTAAAATTTCCTATAAGAATATGTATCAAGTTTTCAAAAATTTCAAAGTTGAAAAATCAGTCAAAAATCGAAATAATGCCGTTCGCTAGTTGTAAAATTTCTCTACACGATCAATAGCAACTGAAATGTGGAAAATTTCTTCAAAATTCGCTCATGGGGTCATGCTGCATGACTGGACTTTTACTTTCCCAACAGAACAGAGTGGAAAGTAATGTCCATTTTTACTTTCCCCACATCCCAACAGAGTGTAAAGTAATGTCTACAACTTTGACATATCCATGATCTATTGTTTTTCCCCTTCAAGGGAGAAATTTATATACGGGGTTTTTAATTTGTTTTCATTGATGATTACGAAAATCATTAGGTACTGAAAATATTATTATAAAAGTTTATTGAAAACATTAAATCAAACCTTATTTAAACATTAAAGAATAAATATTATTTACCGACTTGATATCAATATCTAATAAAATATGTTTTTTTTTTTTCGTTAGATGCTGGAGCACCGTACGTTGTGTACAAAGACGGAGCGGGGATGCCCCACAACGGGCTCAACGGCCTCAACGGCGCACCTCCGCCTCCCAACGGCGGGGGCGCCGGAGGCGGGAACGGCGCCGCCAACGGGGGAGCCGGGGGCGGCGAGTGGAACGAACAGTTCCCCGCCAGCCCGCAGGAGTCCGCCCCGACGCCCCTTCAGCAGCCCTCCCCCTCCCCGCCCTACCCTCAGCAGCAGCACACCCCGGCCTCCAACATGCCCGGTAATTGCAATTTTTTTTTTTTACCTCTCTCTCTTCCTACGATATTTTTTTCCGCCTCTTTCTCTTTTACTCTCTTTATTCCTCTCTGTTTCCCCCTCCATCCTGTACTTTTTTCTCTCTCGTTCATTTAGAGGTTGAATTAAGCTTTGGGGTTTAATCAATAGTGAAACTTTTTTTTTTTTTTTCATTTCCGTATTATTAGGTACGCAATTTTTTACTCCCCGTCTCTCGTTTTACACTTTTTTTGTAAATCGCCGCACACAACGGTTTTCTTCTAAAAAAAAAAAATTCATCAAATAATTTCATCCCGGATTCTGCTCCTCATCATCGGAGATATGAAAAACTCCGTGGCAGATATTTATGATAGCTGTAATAAGCACAGAGGCCTTGCATAATGGCATCTTTTTGTTAGAACCTTCATTTATTTTAATTTTTTCATTTTTTTCATAGGTATAAATTCATATTGGTACTTTTCCGACTTTTTTTTTTTGACAAGTTTTATTGCACCAAGTAATAACCACTTATAAGCAATATTCATGTGATAAATTATTATACATTTTCTAAGATCTAATATACTTCACTTTAGACTTATTGTTCTGATTCTTGAGTCACTAGTCTTGACGTTCATTTTATTTCACTTATTTCATGCGGTTTAGTTCTTTTAAGTCTTCTAAGTAGATCTTCCGTGTCAAGGAGCTGGACGACATCCTCGTCAACATGATCTCTGAGCCTCAAAAGGTGATGGACGGCTATTGACAGATTCAACTTTCAACTCATAGTGTAATCTGTCGTTTCTGAAGTATCTGTATGCGTCAACGCAGGTACGCAGAAAATTATTCTGAAAGCACTGAATAATGTTGCGGTTACTTTGTGCAGTGCATCCCCACAGTTGCGCACCATATGTCCAGA
This sequence comes from Adelphocoris suturalis, assembly GCA_030762985.1. Taxonomy (NCBI): domain Eukaryota; kingdom Metazoa; phylum Arthropoda; class Insecta; order Hemiptera; family Miridae; genus Adelphocoris; species Adelphocoris suturalis. Next base: position 137,246,261 of record CM061040.1, read on the forward strand.
CAGGTTTGAGGACTTGCTTGTACAATATGAGCTTATTGTGGGTAGACAGTTTTGAGTGTCTTCCCATAAGCCAGTACATTTTCCTGAATTTGATAACTAGTTCAGACTTTTTCTTTTCAACATGTGATTTCCACCTCAGTTTGGCATCGAGTGTCATCCCAAGATATTTAGCTTCATTGGCATAAGGAATCGCCTTGTTGTCAAGGAAGGCTGGCACGTAGTTGATCCTTTTATTTGTGAAATCAGCTTGTACAGATTTCGCTTCATTCAATCTAATTCTCCATCTTTTTGTGCATTCATGGATGCGGAGGATGGAGTGGTTTAATTTTGTAACTGATTCGATGTTGGTTTCTCCTGTCGCCAAAATTGCGGTGTCATCTGCAAACGTGGCAGTTGTATTTTCCTCAGTTTCTGGTAGATCGCGAGTGTAGAGCAGGTACAGTAGTGGGCGTAGTACACTGCCTTGTGGCACTCCAGCATAAATCTTCAAAGGCTTCGAGAAAGCGTAGTCTTGTTTGATTCGGAAGTATCGGTCGGTCAGATAAGACTCCAGAATCGCTGCATAGCACGCTGGTAGAATTTTGCGAAGTTTGTGAATAATCCCTTCATGCCACACTTTATCAACTTTATCACACTATTAATCCAACGACAATAGAATTTATAGGGGAACGTCTATGTAAGATCTAGTCCTTGAAGAAAAAAATTGAAATCTTGGTCTAAATTCTTGAAGATTTCATAAAATTTGGTCTACTAGTCTTGTAGTTGGGTACTTTTCCGTTATACCCCCCCCCCCCCCCCCCCCCCCCCCCGTCAATTTGTCCAACACGCCCGCCCGATGTTTCTAGGCATTCCTTCTTACTTAGATTACATATTTACGTAGAATTGGTGACAATTTCAAGCTGTGGGAAGAACATATATTATTGATAATATTATTTAAAAAAAGAAGGAAAAATGAGCAGAAAATGGCCCATCGTGCCTCCGAGAAGGATTCACACTTTTACAGTTCAAAGACCCCGCAATTTTACGCTTCACTGTAAAGATGTGTAGAACTAAGAAACTTTATCGAATGTCATTTTGGCTGGATCCATTTGAGTTGTCGGTCTCATCTTTTCGCTTCGGCAAAGTTGCTGCTTATTTAGTGTATAAAGAAACGCTTGCATACGAGTCTGCAACACATTGGGACATTTTATGTCTTTAGTTGCAGACTCGTATGCAAGCTCTAAGAACCACTCAACTGATCCGGACTCCGGGTATCGTCAAGTAAATGTCCTAAAGAGGCTATTTACGAAATTACAGCTTCCTAGAGTGTAAAGCATAGAAATTAGCTTTAAGAGCCATTCATCTGATCCGGAACCTAAAAATCGTCTAGTAAATATCCTAAAGAGGCCACATACGAAATTACAGCTTCCTAGAGTGTAAAGCATAGAAATTAGCTCTAAGAGCCACTCAGCTGATCCGTACCCTGGGAATCGTCAAGTAAATGTGCCAAAGAGGCTACATAGGAAATTACAGCTTCCTTGAGTATAAAGTATAGAAATTAGCTTTAAGAGCCACTCATCTGATCCGTACCCTAGGCATCGTCAAGTAGCCTCTTTAGGACATTTACTCAAATGTCCTAAAGAGGCTACATACGAAATTACAGCTTCCTAGAGTGTAAAGCATAGAAATTAGCTTTAAGAGCCACTCATCTGATCCGGACCCTGGGCATGGTCAAGTAAATGTCCTAAAGAGGCTACAATCATAGGAAATTACAGCTTCCTATAGTGTAAAGTATAGAAATTACCAATTAAAATGATTTAACCACCGCTTCACAAATCAAACCGATCTCGCAATATTCGGATCACCTGCTATCACCAGCTCACCATCGAAACACCAGCTCAATGAAATCGTCAGAAATTAACAAGCGGTTGCAATCATGTTCACAATATCAATTATTGAAAATGATCACCTGTGTGTAAACAATTATTCATATAACCATGCTCATAACTCAGCTTGTTGGCCACGCACTTCGCAGTAGTTAACATAATATGGTTGGATAAATCGAGAGCTTTCGAACGAATGGTCAACGAATTTTGTGGGATGAAAAACGACGAAGTACCATTTCCCTAGCAACGACTCGGTTGTAAGCGGAAATTATCAGAATATTTGGTAACAAATTTGGTAACGGTTTTCGAGTTATGTGCCAGAGCAAAGACATAAAATGTCAAAAAGAATTACCGTGTTTTCAGAAGTTGCCGATGTCTTTGAGGATTTGTTGAAATAAATTGGCGTGGTTGTGGTTTGATTGCCTCCACATGAATTCGCGCAAGTAGAATGCACATGAATTCGCACATATAGATCAGAATGCTGTGTATAGTTTGGTGGTCTGGATGCAAGCTCGCATCTCAAAAATACATAACATCAAGTAGTCAATCCCTTAGTAAAAATACAGGTTAGTTGTACATGTAGGTCTGAACGATGTGTATACATTGGCGGTCTGGAGGGTCGCAAGCTCGCATCTCAAAAATACATAGCATAACATAACATAATCTAAGTAAGAAGTAATGCCTAAAAACATCGGGGGGGGGGGGGGTATAACGGAAAAGTACCATAGAATTAATCTTTTTGCAAATGAAATTCATCTTTTGGCAAATTTAATTAAACTTTTTACAAATAAATTTAATCTTTTTACAGATAAATTCAATCTTTTTACAAATAAAGTTAATCTTTTTGGCGTTGTTTTTGACAAACTTTCCACGTTGTGTTATCGACGTATCTAAGACTTGAAAAGAAAAGGAAAAAACCTCTCAAATGACAAGCTCGCAAAATAAGGTAACTTATTCTAACAGTGAATTAAGGATGCCCGGAAAGTTTGTCGAATTATCTCGGTTCCAGAAAGGGAGATACGAAATACTCCGTGGCATCTGATGATGTAGTATTTGCAAATAGAATTAATATTTTTGCAAATAAATTTAATCTTTTTACGTATAAATTTAATCTTCTTTCAAATAAAGTTAATCTTTTTGCGTTTAGTTGTTATGCGTTAGATGTTTTGCGTTAGTTGTTTTTGACAAACTTTCCACGTTGTGTTATCGACGTATCTATACTTAAAAAAAATGAAAAAACCCCTCAAATGACAAGCTCGCATAATAAGGTAACTTTATCTAATAGTGAATTAAGGATGCCCGGAAAGTTTGTCGAATTATCTCGGTTCCAGATAGGGAGATACGAAATACTCCGTGGCATCTGATGATGTAGTATTTGCAAATAAAATTAATCTTTTTGCAGATTAAATTAATCTTTTGGCAAATTTAATTAAACTTTTTACAAATAAATTTAATCTTTTTACGTATAAATTTAATCTTCTTTCAAATAAAGTTAATCTTTTTGCGTTTAGTTGTTATGCGTTAGATGTTTTGCGTTAGTTGTTTTTGACAAACTTTCCACGTTGTGTTATCGACGTATCTATACTTAAAAAAAATGAAAAAACCCCTCAAATGACAAGCTCGCATAATAAGGTAACTTTATCTAATAGTGAATTAAGGATGCCCGGAAAGTTTGTCGAATTATCTCGGTTACAGATAGGGAAACCATCGTTGAACTATCCAGAAAACGGTACACTTTCCGGGTACCCTTAATTCACTGTTGGAAAGAAGTTACCTTATTATCCAAGCTTGTCATTCAAGGGTTTTTTCCTTTTTTTTTCAAGTCTACATACGTCCATTACACAACATTTTAAGTCAGTTTATAGTATTTGCAAAAAGATTGAATTTATCTGTAAAAATATTAAATTTATTTGTAAAAAGTTTGATTAAATTTACCAAAAGATTAAATTGATTTGCAAAAAGATTAACTTAAAATAATTGTTTGTATATCAATAATTAATTAGCATTTGCAGCTTTTTAAGGGAAGTAATGAAAATATAATCAACTACCTTAATCATTACTTAAACAACTCTAATTGGTGGAGAGCGCTGAAGTCCCCTCTTCATGAGAACTCGGGGGTAAGGTAGTTAGCCTTTGACGTCATTACACAGTTTTATGCTCACTTCCAATCTACCAATACCCTTCATATTGAACCTTTTTGGAAAGCTTTGGTCTAGATCTTTTAGCTAATGGAATGAAATAAAACATATAAAATAGTCCGTTGTGTTCAGGACTAAAACTACGTGAGTGTTTTTAGTATAAAAGGCCTTTTCTCAATAAATGAACTGTTTATTATTAGGTACCTAATAGATTAAAACTATTTTCCTTTAAAAGTTTTTATCTAACGTACCAAAATTTCTGATTCATCAGTGATTCGAGTGTTGTATGACTCGAGCCCTGCTCATATAGGGTAAAGTATCCTTGAAATAGCCTAAATATCCGTGTCATACAATATCCGTTTGATGGAAATCACTCAGTATTACAGTTGGCCACTTGACGATCTGTTTCCCTCTTTCCTACCCGGAATTCTGGCGTTATTCTTGTTATCGCCTCTTCTACATTCCTCGGTAATGTTAGGCGGTTCACATCACTAGGAACTCTCAAGAGCTATCCATTAAAACACAAATGACAATTAACAAATACGCTATCGCTATTAGAAACTGACATTGTATTTTCGACAAGAATCCATTCAGCGGATCGATATTTTATATTGTAGGGCTGTCTATCTAAATGAATTCAATTTTGCGCATGCGCAGAGAGAACTATTAATTTTTGAGTGGTGACATTAATTGGGAACCATCCTCAGCATTACCCGCGTATTTCCAAAAAAGCTCATCGAAAACGAATGAAAAAGTCCAGTCATGCAGCATGACCCCATGAGCGAATTTTTGAAGAAATCTTCGACATTTCAGTCGCTATTGATCGTGTAGAGAAATTTTAGTTTATGATTTTGATAGACAATCATGGAATCAAATTATTAAAAATAATTAGGAGGTACTCATACTTTATTATTATTAAACTAATCTTGTAGATTTAAAGACAAATGTAGGTAAATATTCATAGATTTCGATGTCCAATGTGGTCAGTATTGAAGGCAGTTGAAATCTTAACAGTATACTATCATAACATCATCAAATCTTGACATAAAATAAAATAACATACCGACGTCAAATGAAAGAAACGTATTTCCACAGCCAATCGATGATGAGGCTTTATATTACGAGTGATATAAAGTAAGTTGCATTCGAATCTAGTATCCCACAGGAAGAAATTGACAGACAAACTGTAGTCTCTGTTTCGAACAAATATTACCGATTTTTACAACTAGTGAACGGCATTGATTCCATTTTTGACTGATTTTTTAACTTTGAAATTTTTGAAAACTTTATACATATTCTTATAGGAAATTTTACGCTGATTCCGAATATACCACATGTTAGTATGCTGAAAAAAATTATTCCGCACAACAAATCGCAAAAACAGGCTATTTTGAAATTTTTGACTACATTTTTGAAAATTTCAACCCGAAGATGTAATCCGGTCATGCTGGCCAACGAACTTGAACTTTCGTTTTGTGTCCTTAACATTTTAAAATTTGCTTGAAGTTCCTAGCACAATTCTACGGACAGTTATCGTCTGGAATGACACATACATACATACATACATACATATATACATACATAAAAAAATGCGTTAAACCAGAATATGATTCAGAATAGCCTGAAACGGATTTCTGCATAATTTTTTTTCAAAAATTCACATTCTACAAATTTTGAGGCGAGAGCAATAGCTTAATTTTCTTCAAAAATTCGCTAAAATGTTGAAGTAATGCTTGATTTGAAATTTCGAAGATTTGAGTTTCGTGTTCATGCCGCTGCCACTAATGATATGATCGTGATGAAATTTATATAGGGATAATAAAATAAGCTGTGAGATAATGGTGTATGATGGATCTGACGTTTCGCATACCAGAGTGAAATATTGACTTGAGCGATGAACTGCAAGGATTCGTTTATAGCCTGACCCACCGATTTCCTTCAAATGTCAGCTGCATCTTATGTATTCTGTAGGATTTTTGCTATTTATCATCAGGATAACAGACACACAGTAATGCACATACATGTAATCTACATTGTTGTGACAATCTTCCGATTGTCGTGATCAAAATTCTTGGATTTCTATAGTATATTTCTATCTTTCGATGTAATTTTGGGATTCAGGTGAAATAATTAGAACAAGATTTCAATCTCTGGGATAATTTATTACGCTTTTCTTTAAGTCGCTCCAAAATAAAGGTAATAAGGGGTTTTTTTTCTATCTAGCCTGTCGTTTCTTATATTCACTTCTTTTAAAGATGAATGAAATACCGCAAGAGAGAGAGAGAGAGAGAGGTGTGCGGGATAGCAATGGATTAGGTATTAGTATAAACGATTGGAGTTTATATAATATTATTGCTATTAACGCAAAATGTAAGGGAGACTCACCGTTATGAAAGCTCAACAACTATTGGCCTGCAAGCCGTCGTGGGCGCTGGGGATACCAGCGGTCACGACATTCCATTGAACGAATCACCGTAACAGTTTTCGATAGCTGTTTCACATTTTAAATTAAAAAAAATAATAAAATATTAATTAAAAAGTCATGCAGCATTCTAAATAATGATTTTGGATTTTTAATGTTCTAATTTAGGTATAGTTGATAAAATTTATTTGAGTAATATTCCGCTGAAAATTTAAAGTTAATGATTTTTAACCCAATTGGCCATTTGGTGCTTTTTACAAATTTTTTAGTTAAGTACGTAGATAGTCAAAACCATTCCTTTCTTGGGAGTCAATGTCTAACTACGATTTTTTAACAATTGGTAATATAGTATTTGCAAATAGAGTTCATCTTTTTGCAAATCAAATTAATCTTTTGGCAAATTTAATTAAACTTTTTACAAATAAATTTAATTTTTGTTTACAGATAAATTTAATCTTTTTACAAATGAAGTTAATCTTTTTGCAAATAAAGTTGACATTTTACAAATGAATTTAAACCTTCCCACTGCAGTAGGTAAGTTTGATTTTCAACGCATATAATGTTTTTTAAACAAAGAACATGAACAAAGAACAAGAACATAAACAAAGAAAAGGGCAAAGAAAAACAACGTTCTTTCTAATGATGAGGTGAACAAGCTCTTCTTTGTTTATGTTCTTTATTTAAAAAACATGATATGTGTTAAAAATCAAACCTACCTACTGCAGTGGGAAGATAAAAATTCATTCGTAAAATGTCCAACTTTATTTGCAAAAAGATTGACTTCATTTCCAAAAAGATTTATCTATAAAAAGATTAAATTTATTTGTAAAAAGTTTAATTAAATTTGCCAAAAGGTTAATTTGATTTGTAAAAATATTAACTCTATTTGCAAATACTATACATTCTTTCACAAATGCAATTGCTAAAAATAGCGAATTTTTGAAGAAAATTAAGCTATTGCTCTCGCCTCAAAATTTGTGGAATGTGAATTTTTGAAAAAAATGTATGCAGTAATCCGTTTCAGGCTATTCTGAATCATATTCTGAAGTTTAACGCATTTTTTTATGTATGTATGTATGTACGTATATATGTATGTATGTATGTGTTATTCTAGACGATAACTGTCCGTAGAATTGTGCTAGAAACTTCAAACAAATTTTAAAATGTTAAGGACACAAAACGAAAGTTCAAGTTCGTTGGCCAGCATGATCGGATTACATCTTCGGGTTGAAATTTTCAAAAATGTAGTCAAAAATTTCAAAATAGCCTGTTTTTTGCGATTTGTTGTGCGAAATAATTTTTTCAGCATACTAACATGTGGTATATTCGGAATCAGCGTAAAATTTCCTATAAGAATATGTATCAAGTTTTCAAAAATTTCAAAGTTGAAAAATCAGTCAAAAATCGGAATAATGCCGCGTTCGCTAGTTGTAAAAATCGGTAATATTTGCATGAAACCTTGTCCAAAGTATAACCAATCCTAGAACCATGCTGTTTAAAACGTAGGTAGTAGGTGCTTGTTAGAAAAAAAAATGTAATAGCAACTGATGAGTTTACTCTGTGCAATATTCCGTCCTCCGAGTCTCTCGGTCGCTCTCTTTAATGTTTTACGCTCAACTGTTTTAGGACTTGATGTAGCTTTAATACTGACTGTGGCTTAGAAAATGCTTTTTTTGTCAGGGAAATTCGAAGTTCGGACAGGGAAAAGTTAGGGAAATGTCAGGGAAATTTAAAATTTCCATTTGAGGGCCACCCTGTTGTATTGTTTGGGGGTTTTTGTTAACTGTAAATTTCTTTTTTTGTCATTATTGAGAAAACTGTTTGCTTAAATTGGCAGCTTTTCACGTGAAGTGAAACTTTGTCCTGTTGAGTCAAAGCCCGGGGTGTATTTGTTGAAGTACAAATCTTTGTGACGGTTGCAGTTGGCTCTGAAGGGACGCCGCCGCATAACACGCCGGGGCCGCCGCCGCATGCAACCCCGGGCCCGCAGGCGCAGGAAGAGAACACGCAGGGGACGGCGGAGACGGACATGCAGTGCGAGATGCCCAACTACTACCCGGGACCCCCACGCCACCACGTCCTCTCGCCCACCACCTTCATGTCCTACCTCAAGCAGCCCGTCATGCTCACCTCCCTCAACTCCTCCGACCAGCCCTCCGAGTTCCACTCAGGTGAGTCCAAGACCTCTTCTGTCTCTGTAATGCTCTCTTAGACGAACCTTTATACAGGGTATCCCAAACTTAAGTTATTATCAATGTGATTTTGAAACAATGTGATTTTGTTTCAATTTACTGTTGCCAAGAAACTACCAAATATTGAAACAACAATAAAATTAACCGAGAACATGAGAAAAAGAAAGATTTACATTAAAAACTTGTTTTTATGGGTTCCTTTTTTTCCGCAATTCTTGTGGTATCAAAGTGAAACTTGGAGAGTGTTTTTGGAGTGCCTGTTACTGAGTTTTAAGCAAATAAAAATCAGGGGGAAAAATCCAAAAGTTTTTGGACTGCCAAAAGGAGGGGAGGAGGAATTGGTTTTAAAAAAATTCATTTTTTTCCGAGTGACACTAATCTTACCTATCTTATACAGGGTGGCACGAGATAAGTGACCAACAATTTTTTCTGGTAATCTGCATCAAAAATGTAGTAAAATCCCACCAACCGCATATTTTTATCTCAATCCGTACTCGAGATATGATTTTTTAAAGGTTTTTTTCAGGAATACCGAGTTTTTTTCATTTTAAACTCAAATTTCTCCACTTTGCCTCATTTAATTTCAACTTTCGACCTCATTTTCGGTATTAGCATTAAATTTTCTATATGAATAATGTACTTGAGTAATTAAAAAGTACCATCCGAAGACCCTCACATGAGCTCAAACATTGACGATTTTGAAATAATAATATTTCTGAAAATCTTTAAAACTTTACTACTCCTCCGAAATGAATCCTGGAAACTGGAAAATCTCATGAACACTGCTTCATCTAATTCTCTTTCAAGTATAATCAATTTTACTTTTAATTTGTTATTTAGGGGAGAAAATTATGTTTTAATGTTGAAAAATGTTGGTTTTTCAATGAAATTTTCGGTTTTCTTTGAAAATGACCCACCATGAACTTTTACGTATTTTTTCACGCTGAATCAAATGGTAATGCTTGCAGATCTCTCCAGCTACGTTATAATACAGTTTTACACTTTAGTTAACTAGTTTTACCCCATAACACACATATATTTAAGCGTGACAAACAAACTTAAAATTGTGAGTTTAAGTGTAAATCTCGGTTATAACGGAGTTGGAGAGATCCACTAATGTTACCATTCGATTCAGCGTGGAAAAATACGTAGAAACCAACCTCATACTCGTAGGTTCATGGCGGGTCATTTTTCAAGAAAACCATCGATTTGATGAAAGAACCACATTCTTCAACATTAAAACATAATTTTCTCCCCTGAATAACAAAGTAAAAGTAAAAATGACTATACCGTTGGAAAGAGTATTAGATGAAGCAGTTTTTATGAGATTTGCCAGTTTCCAGATTTTTTTTTTTTTTTTTTTTTTTTTAATGAGGCAAAATGGAGAATTTCGAGTTTAAAAAGAAAAAAACACGGTTTTCCTGAAAAAACCTTTAAAAAATCATATCTGTAGTACGGATTGAGATAAAAATATGCGGTTGGCGGCATTTGACTGATGCAGACTAACGTAAAAAAATGTTCTTCACTTATCCGGTTCCACCACGGAAAGGTTACAACCCCGTCATTTCCCTTGAATACAGAGTCAAAAATTGGAACCAACGTTTTTACGGAGCACTCAGGAAAAATACTTTAGTGCGCGCCACTTACACCAGAAGTGGCGCAAATGACATAAACTTCATTTTTTCTCATTGGAACCCCCATTTTTTATTGCAGATTCGAATTCTACGTGAAATTTCATGAAGAAATGATACATCACCCGAATTTTTAGCTGCGCGTAAACTTGCGCAATTCCGCTCCAAAAGTGCAATATTCCGCCCTTAAAGTTCAAAAATCGTGCAATACTGAGTTTTTAAAGATAGTCAATTGCCACACGTAATACATGATTTTGGGATATTTTTTCTTGTTGAACCTCGTATAATGATGTTCATTTATTGATATTTTAAACACCACCTTGGGAAAATACCGAAAATTTTACCAAAATTGCACTTATCTTACTTATTTCCTCTCAGCACAAAGCTTACTAAAATGTAGTTTTTTTTTTTTTTTTTTTTTTTTTTTTTTTTTTTTCAAGGTTTTCCCAAGTTGGTGTTGCAAATATATATAAATGAACATCATTACGAGGTTCAGCACGAAAAATACCCCAAAACCATGTATTACATGTGGCAATTGAATATATTATCTTCAAAAACTCAGTATTTCACAATTTTTGCTAGAGCGGAATTGCGCCCGTTAACGCGCATTAAAAAAATCAAGTAATGAGTCATTTCTTCGTGGAATTTTACATAGAATTCGAATCTGCAATAACATCTCCATTAGAAAAAAACAAAGTTTATGTCATTGCTGGCGCGTGCGAAAGTATTATTCCTGAAATCTACGTAAAAAATTATGAAGAATAGCGTTAGCCCCAATTTTTACGCTGAATTCAGGGGAAATAAAGGGGAGGTGTCACCTTTCCTTGTAATGCTCTGCATATCTTATTATCTTATCTTATTATATTTTAAATCTGAAACTCCGTTTGTCTGTCTGTCCAAGCTATGCACCGCGAATCGGCTGAACCAATTCTGTCTACGAGTGGTGGGAATCTTTTTGGGTTTGTCCGAAAAGTTGCATAAGCAATTTTAAATTTTTTTACCCCCACCCGAACCATTGTCTGGAGGGCGGGAAGGGGGCGGGGTTAGGCAATGGCCCGCAAGACCGAGCAGTCTTGAAGGCGAGGTCGCTTTTTGCCCCGCGTTCCTATACATCCCACCCCTAGCGAGCGAGAAAACTGCACTAGTTATAACGATTTTTTAGTGCTGAACACGATGGTAAAACCAGAATTGCGATATCTTATTCCGTTCTAGGATTTAAGCTGATTAACCATGAAAAAACGCGATTTTTTCAAAAGATGGATACTTTGAGGAAAAAATCGCGCTTCTTGGTTCATTAGCTCTAATTCGAGAACGGAATAAAAATATCGCAATTCTGGTTCCACCATCGTGTTCAGCACTAAAAATGCGTGTCTCTCGTCAAAAAATGGATTTTTTTTTTTTTTTTTTTATTTATTATTGAAGTGAATTTTTCCCTTCTTTGGGTAGTCCAAAAACTTGGATTTCTTTCCTGATTTTTATTTGCTTGAAACTTAGATCGGTCTCCCCAAAAGCACTCTCCAAATTTCAATTCATTCAATATCTCAAAAATTGTGGAAAAAAGTTGGGGTGGTGGGTGGTTACTTTTGGGACACCCTGTACATACACCTATATATATTTTTTTATTTACTACATTGAGTATTTGTACTATATTTTCCTTCAAAATACAGCAATTCATTTCATTATTAGACACATTAAATGAAGAGCTGAGGATCAAAACTCATCATTTATCCACTTCTGACTAAAATTGAGATTATTACACTTCAATGTGCAGTCAAGTACACAACAACTTCAGTCAAGTGTTTGCAACAAAACGCAACAATTTATCCCAATAATAAAACTAAACATATCCTCTTGTTTTAGGTATAACGAGGCAAGGTTTTTCCAAAGTTAACATATTCAAGTTCTTTGAATCACTCATTAAAAAGTTAGATACTCCACCCCGTAACATACAAATTATACCATTGTGAAACGACCCATTCTGTTCTATATTAATTTGTCTAGTCTAATTGCCCCATGAAGAACAGCAATAATGGTTATTCATGGGTCTGAAGAATTCGGATGAATTATTTTAAATGAAAGTAAATTTCATCCTGAGAATTTTTACACCTACGATGGGAGGTTTGCTTTTTATGATTTTTCCAAGTTTCGGCATGACGTGACGTCACTCAATGCAGAGGTATCTCGCCCAGGCGGGAGATGTGTTTTATTCATCTATAACATTTCCGTGTTGATTTAGACCTTTTAGACTAATTAGACTTTTTTCGTCTAGATTTAGACCTAAGACTTTTCCCACATAGATTTAGACCGTTTTCAATTAGTTTGGTCCTTGAAAAGGCCTAAATCTGTGAGGAATAGATCTAAATTCTTGTGGGAAATGTCTAAACTAAGTAGAAAAGGTCTAAATCAATTCGAAAATGCTATATATAACTTGAAAGTTATAACGCATTAGCAGAATTTATACCGCATTAGAAATAAATGTAATAATATATATATTTGAACAAAAAAAAAATTATGAATCAAAGATGTTGAGAATCACACACGTATCGTAGTACTTATATGTTGGAAACGACACAACATATTAATTGTCATTAGCGCAGTAGTGACTCTCAACACTCCCCCTACAATCTTTATCAAGTCCCACATTTCTTCTAAGATCAGCTAGTCTTGAGCTATTCAGAGCTTTGGCGAGTAAATCAGCAGTTATTTTGAGTGTGATAGGCATCGTATTTCTTCACAACACCTCTTAACAAGTGCTCCATGGCTATATGCTTTGATTTTGCGGTGATAATAGGACTATTAGGATGATATGATTAAGCTTTCGTGCAGGCTGGTAATCGTAATTAACAATAACTGTTGCTTAATCCCATTATTATTTGCTAAGCTCTTCAGGTGCATTGCTTCTTTAGCAGTATCTATTTAGGCGATGTATTCAGCTTCGACAGTTGACAGAGATACCCATTTTCGTTTTCTGTATTCCCTGCTCACTACTCTCAGAGTGTGTTCCCCTGTCAATTAAGCTTGCACCTCACTCTATAACCAGCATACCCAATAATAATTGGGTTTCCAGTTTTCCTGGACGTTAGGACAAGACTTTTGGATTCCTGCAAATACCTCAGCACATGTTATGCAGCGTTCCAATGGCTTGTGTCAACAATTTTTGACTTTCCCTAGGTAGCTTACTGTTTGGGAAATTTCAGGTCGTGTTGTAATGGACAGGTACATCAGCGAACCTATTGAGCTTTGATATAGAAACTGTACATTGCATGTTTTAGCTTGCTTTAATCTGAATCCTGGCTCCATTGGCATTCTTATTGTTACTGCAGCTTTCCTAAACGAATCTCTTGAAAAATAAATTTACATGGAGTTGAAAGATTCAATCGACAAATACTTGAATGAAATAATCAATTGTCATAAGTACAGCAGTGGCTCCAATCAGTTTGTGATGACACAGCTTTTTTCCAAAACTTTGAAAAATCACAGAAAGAAAACTACTTATCCCAGAATGGTTGGTGTCTGCATTGATAAAATGTCATCTGCTGACATTTAAAAAATATATAAATAAGCGGGTATCCTTCTTGCTTATAAAATGCCAAACAAAAATGTTCAGGTTGACATTTTCAAAAATCTGATAATTTTTCAACACTCTCAAGCTCTCATGTCGTACTCCCTTATAAATGCGATTCAGCCAAATTAATCCTCCTAGTATCCACGACTTACGTTAATTGGTTTTATACATTGTGATAATCTGTGTCTTTTGGTGCAGAGTAGGATGTACAAATGTCAAAAACCCATGTCACAATGTATCTGCATGAAGCTTGGATACTGGAGAGCTATATTGAAAAAGCAAGCAAAGGATGGTCTATGATAAAGAAATTAACTTCCATCGTGGCCATAGTAACAACTTTATTTTCGCTCTTGTTTCTTATTTGTCATCGTGAACAGAAGTTTCGACAAGAATGACCGAAATGAGTTTTGTCAATGCGTGATGGTAATTGACATACTCCTCAATTTATGTGTTATTGCATACTCCAATTAATGTTATTCACATAATTAGATGATTAAGTTGAGGGCAAAATTATTGTTTTATTATCTACTATTTCCAGACCACTTGGCTCATATGACCCTACCAGGCTTGGCGTTATGTCTGGGATAGTACTTATGGTTCTGATGTTCACTAACGGCTTTGAATTCCCTGATTCGAAGGTTTGTTTGGTGCAGGGATGCCCGACCTGCTGGGTGGTAGCCTCAAGGGGCAGATGCAGTCTGGCAACGTTCAGGGCTCCCAGGGGATGAACGGCTCGTCCAAGAACTGCGAGCTCCGCCTCTTCAAGTGCCTCACCTGCGGCAAAGACTTCAAGCAGAAGTCGACGCTTCTCCAGCACGAGAGGATACACACAGACTCCCGTCCCTACGGATGTACAGAGTGTGGCAAAAGGTAATCACATTCAATTTCATCGATGTAGTCAAAATGGACAACTTTTGTGTTTTGTGAATTCTCATTTTTGACCCAGGAATTGAATCGAAAACCCCAGATTGCACATTTCAGCTCAAAACTCCAGTGGGCACAGAATGTGGCAAAAGGTAACCACATTTTCAACAATATAGTCAGAGTGGACAACTTTCGTGTTTTTGGAATTCTGATTTTTGATCCAAGAATTGAAGCGAAAATCCCTGATTGCACATTTTAAGCTCAAAACTCCAATAGGAACAGTATGTGGCAAAAGGTAATCACATTCAATTTCAACAACATAGTCAGAACGGACAACTTTCGTGTTTTTGGAATTCTGATTTTTGATCCAAGAATTGAAGCGAAAATCCCTGATTGCACATTTTAAGCTCAAACAGTCCTTTACAAAAAGCCTACAGAATGAAACTGAATTGACGTCATAATTGGACGATACTGAGACCCCCTTCCACATTCAACCAATACCCTCTCCATATTGCACCTTTTCGGGGAGCTCTTGACATGATTTTTCAGTTGATGAAATTTTACAAAATAAATGAAATTGCCCATCACACTAATGATAAATCCCAACCACGGTATTCACCATGAATATAAAACATCTATATGTAGAACCCGAAACTCCAGGGATTGAAAACGAGTTGTGGAAACACCTGAATCATAAATATATACAGTAATAATTTTCGGTTAATTTTTGAGCTAAAATCATTGGAACACCAACTAGCAGCATTTCTGTAATCGAGATCATTCGTGATTGTCTTGGTGTTACAAGCACTTCTGCTGGTATAGTTATCCGTTGCTTTTCTTCTAAACTAAAAACTAGACTAAAAATAGTCTTAAAGCATTACCAGGATCCGTTAAGGACAAAATCAATGTTCAGGATAAAAGTGGGTTTTATAAACTAAAATGTTCTTGTGGCTACGAATATTGCGGTCAAACTGGTAGGAAATTCACGGAAAGAATAGACGAGCATCAGGAGGATTTCAGGGAAAATAAGGGTAAGTCTACATTTGCGAAACATCTTAAGGAATTCAATCATAGTTACAATTTTGATTTGACAGATAGACAGTTTGTAGAATTTCTTCATTTTTGTCCAAAGGGAGGTATGTTGAATGTACTTGAAAAATTCGAAATTATCAAAACTGGCAGATCTGGTAAATGTTTAAATGAGGATATACCTCATTATATTTCACCACTGATAGCTCCATTTCTATTAAGCTTGGAATTATCCCTTCACACTGTTGAAAACATATCTAGTTATTTTTCCCCCTTTCACTTCATTTAATTAGCTATAACCCCCCGTCACTTTGTTTGCACTTAATTGGTTGTACCTCCTGCCCCTTTCCTTCCTCTTGACCAATGGGATTCAATCTCCCTTCACCTGTGACTATATAAGCTGTGTCCTTTCTAATGTCTCTTCAGTTATTGTTTGTTACTGATGATGGCCTAACCGTCGAAATCGGTTTAACATTGTAACTCTTTATTTTTCGTGGAAATAGACAACGTTTTTCACTAACTTCCGTTTTCCTAACTATAGTCTTGGCACATTTTTGGGTAAGGTCTTGTCGATTTGCCCATATTTTAAACAGCTCCACACGTTTACCATAAACGCATATGCATCTACAGAATGTACAAGTTGGCTACCCTTAGATTGAGTTATATAATGAATTTACTACAAACTCATAGCTATAATGATCTTACCTTTCTAAAATTCGGTTTTTTCTATATTAAATCAAGGGTATTCATAGAATTCATGGAAAAGTGATGGAGTCATGGGGTTCTCTCGTCAAAACGGTGCCAAAAATGCGAACTAGCGTCCCTAGTAGGAATAGGTGAAAGCCAAATTATTACAGGTTACCTCCCAACAAGGTTATAAACGATAAAATAAATGGTAAAACTATAAATGTCAAACCTAACTATTGTGTATTTGGCATTCCGATCATCGAAAGTTATGAATTTAGGTTGGATATTGCACTGACTATCTGGCTATTTGTACTTGTACTAATATGATAGTGGAGGTAGGTAGAGGTAGGAACTTAGTGAGGATCAGCTAGGAGTACGATATCACATTAGACCGAGACAGGTAAGTACCTTAAGTTCAGCGGAAGTGCCACCGTGCATGTGCTCTCTCAGAACAAAGATGAGGAAGACATGGTTCATTGATGAATTACAGTATGGTTCAGTTTACACATTGTTGGTATAAAGTCACAGACTTCTGTATCACGATATCACCATATACTCTGAGTGGGCTAGCATATTTGGAGTTTGGTGGCGAAGATTACCGTACACTCTTAGTGAGGAAGGTTTGGAAAGTAAGAGCTAGGTGGAGAATTGAATGGAAGAAATATAGCTAAGGGAATGGATGGTCCAAGACTCACCTCGCTTTTATACCTGTACCTCTGCTCTCGCACATGCATAGACCTCCAGACAATCGAGGTAGGTAAACTAGATCAGACTCGGCCTGCCACTTGTATTCATTCAGGAAACCGCAACTAACTTATATGCGTTTATAGCACTAACAGCCTATAACTTGAAACTGAGAATTTTAACAACTTTCTTGATATGACAGTAAATCTGAATAACTAGAACGACAATCGTATCTTATTGATGAGACGTTTCGTTAGCAGCCAATAGGATCATTGCTAATTTTCAATGATTCGACGTCGGAACTTGACTTTCTAAGGTTTCAACCCATTGGAACAACAAATACTGGACCACGAAATACCCCTAGCATTGTACTTAGATGCTGCTTAACACGGTTTCACATCCCATTTCCCCCTGAAAACATGACATATTCATAATAAAAATAATATCCGTAATAATGAGCTATTTAAAAACTAGCCATTAATAAATAAGGGAGAACAAGATCTTAACTGTCAGGTCCGTCACGTACACAACGTAAAACTGTCTCCACTAATTTCTCGACATCAAAGACCTTCACATGTATTTTTTAAGGAACTATAATTTAAAAAAAGGATTTCAAGTTCAAAAAAGCTGCAAAAGTGACGAAAAATTATGAGTACAAGCGAACAAAATGTAATTGTAGTTCTATTAAACATCTGCCCAATTTTATGAGAGAAGTGCTAAACGCATGCATGTGGAAGTCATATTTGAAAATGGATTCAGAAAATAAAATTTTATTAAGAATCTCTCGAACTGTAATTTTGTGAAATCGGAACCACATAAAGTCAAAATTACAATTAAAAAAATATTAAAGTACCTATCTTAATATTTTCATTTCCTTATACTAGACCTTTTTGGCATCAAAAAACGCCGTTTCTAACTTTTTTTTTTTTTTTTTTTTTTTTTTTCTGAATACTTAAAAAGTGAGGAACATTTTTCATATTAGTTGAGTAGCCTAATCACCACCCTCCGTAAAATGTGACAACCCACCCCCCGTTGCATCCAGATTATTGAGGATAAGCTTCAGAAAGTGCTATCTGAATTTCATAGCTTTTGTTCAACGGACAGAGGAACATATATTTAAACCATAAATTATATTTGATCTCCAAAGCAAAACCTGAATTTCAATAGTGTTCAAAGTTAGTAGATATTTGATTCCGAGGACTACACATTTTTACGTTTACTAATTTACTTTAAATATCATAGCTTCACGGTATTTTATTGTTTTACTTGATAAATTATTTTTGTTTACAGGTTTCGCCAACAAAGCCACCTAACGCAGCACCTGAGGATTCACGCGAATGAGAAACCATTCGCCTGTATCTACTGTGAGAGGACCTTCCGACAAAGGGCGATTCTCAACCAGCACCTTAGGATACATTCGGGTATGTTGATGTATTCTGCCATAGTGGGAAAGTAAATTTGCCTTAATTGAGACATACGCATGGGGAATACAACGCTTAAAATATAGTACCTATCAAGTACTTTTGAAATATGTGGGTTAAACTCTACGAATATGGAATCGAACCACACTCTCTAGAGATTCGTGGTTCTCTGTAATTTTCAACATTTTTCGAACTAGTGAAATCATTGTACCAATCCAGTACTTCGTAACATATCATATAAAGAAAATCGTTTACTGAAAACTATTGCGATTTGTATCAATGTCTGGATAGAATTCATTCATTAAAAAGTGAACTGGATGCTCTGTAGAATAAGACAAACTGCAAAAAGAATATGTGTAGTGAATACAAAAATCAGCTGATAATAAATATTTTAAATTGAAAGGGGCTTTTTATGGTAAGCACACCTTTTGGTAGGAAAAAGTGTAATATACGCGAAAATGAATAGGTAGGTAGGTACCAACTACATCAACCATAATATGTTTCAACTGTGAATACATATCTATCAGAACAGTGTAAGTATTTAATGAAAACATTTTAGTATTTGGGTGGGCAGTATAGCTTTAGCTTCCTTGCATAAGGTAACTATTGATAAAACTAGGATGTATTAGCATATATCACCCATTAATCACATTATTCATTATTAGGTACCCATTAATCTCGATTGATATTGTTGGGGAGCTCCTAGGAGCAAACCTACTTGATTCCTTAAAATTTTATAGACTGACAACGGATTGTTGGATTCAGGCAAGCTCGTAAGCCATTAGCTTCTCTAATGCCCAGGCCGCACTGAGCTAATGCTCGCTGATTTCGTACTGGTGTGGCCGGGAGGAAGAATATTCGTGAAGCGGCAAGCACCGAATATCTGGGTATTCGGGAGTGGTCGCTTTAGAGACGGTTTTTTGGCAGCTTCAAAGGAGGCAAATATTCGCCTAGTCTCGAGCATTTACGCTGGCCACACATGCGGGTGAGTGCTCGCCAAGGAAGGGGGAGCTTCTGTTGGTCTAACATACTAACCAGATTGAAGAGGGGACCTATCCTGTGACTCACATTTTGGCACTGCTGGGCGGGGTTGCCAGGTGTCCAGTTTCGGCCCGGACGGTCCAGTTTTTTAACAAGCTGTCCAGGCAAAAATCGCGCTGAAAGCCAATGTCCTGTTTTTACAAGAAGTGCAGCACATTTCCAGTTGTGGGCCCTTGCGTAGGTTGCTATCCAACGAACTCAGCCTTGAGTTCTTGAGGACCTACCAACATCAACGATAATCTTTTGGAAATCGACGCTAAAAATCTATCTAACTGTCCAAAATCTATATTAATAAAATCGTAATTATGTCTGTCTGTACATCGTCATCACTGAAAAAACTGGGGATTTGATTGTCGAATATGTTTGGATTACTCTAACCTGAACCACAAGCTACTTAAAATTTTCCTTGTTTGACCCATAGGGGATGTTTTGGGAGAGGAGGGTTGTGAAATGGGTTGTCATGGACATCAGTAAATAAACTGGAGACGTTATTGTTGAAATATGTTCGGGTTACTCCAACTTTAATCACAGACTTAGTACTTGAAATTTTCAAACACGACCATTAGGGCTGGGGGGGGGGGGGGGGGGGTGAATCGGCGTTTCTTGGACATCACTAAATAAACTGGAGCTGATTGTAAGAAACGTTTGAAATACTCTTACTTGAACCGCAGACTACTTCAAGTTTTCCGATCACAATGGTGGGTGTTTTACGGGAGGGAGAATCATGGACATCATTGAAAAAACTGGGGACCTGATTGCTAAAATATGTTTGAATTACTCTAACTCAAAACACAGGCTACTTGCAAATTTTCAAATCTGACCCAAAGAGGTGTTTTCTTAGAGGAGGAAGGTAGGGGTGGGGGTGAAATGAGGTATCTTGATCATCACTGATGAACTGAGGGCCTGATTGATTAAATATGTTTGGAATACTCTAATTTGAATCACAAACCGCATGAAATTTTCAAATCTGAACCATACCGGGTATTTTGAGGGAGGGGTGGGGGTATCTTGAACATCACTGAATAAACTGAGGACCTGATTGTTGATATGTTTGGATAACACTAAAAAACCACAGCGTACATAGAAATTTTCAATTCAGACCCAATGGGGTGTTTTTAGGGGATTTGGAAAGGAATATCTTTGACATCACTGAACAAACTGAGGATCTGGTTGGGCAAATCTTTTTAAAAATTTTAAATACAAAGCATACGGTTTTGTTTCTATATTAGCTGAGTACCTACATAAATATTCTTAATTATTATTAGTTTTTTACTTAAATGATTTGAGACACATCTCAGCCATCATTGTTACTCTTCTTCATAGTTATGTATATTTACGTTTTCCAGACGTGAGTCCGCACCTCGTGTACAAAAACGGTCAGCTGTGGCCCCAGGATGTGCCGTTCCCTCAGCAGGACAACAAGGATGGGCTGATAGGTCTGACGCAACAGCAGCAGGCCTTCGAAAACGGTCAGCAGGACCCCGCCGCCCAGTGCTTCCCAGATGGCACCATTAACCAGTTCCCGGCATACTTTAAGGATGCTAAAGGTAGAGTCATGGTCATTGTATGTTGAATAGTTAACGTGTTTAACAGCTAACCCAATAATTAACTATGTGTTGTTCGTACTGGGAGGTATTTTCTCATTTACAAAAGTATGAGGCAAACACAACATCAGTATTCTACTCCCCAACCCAATAAATTGCTCCCAATTTCTCACTCACGATTTCCATCAAGTTTTGATGAGATTTTTCCAGTAGTTCAGTGCTTGCAGGTGGTTTTGTGTGTGTGCAGGTGTGTTTTGATTTTTCCAGTACAAACACTTGCAGGTGGTTTGTTCCTGTATTTTTATTAAATTTTGTCAAACTCGGATTTGGTGGTTGGCGCTCTATAAATTCTTCAAAAGCAGCAGCGTTACGCATAACGGAGTCCCTATATAAAGTTTGTTTTCCTAGAATATATCCCTTCTTCCTTCGAATCATCGAAACTCAGTGCTCAGAAGGGATTTAACTATCATTCTTTATCAAGTTTTGTTCTCTATAATTTTTCGTTAAAGTACCTACTCTCTACAATTCAAATGGTTATAGTTTGCAGTTTTACCACACTGATTGGATCGGTGCCTATGTGATGTTTGGTGAATGCATTAGGCAAGCAGCTCCAAATCGTTATTCGTGCACCATGCACCTTCATAAAATTACCAGAGGATGACATTTTAGGACAGTGTGCAATGTATAGGTTTTAGTTTTAACAAAATATCGTGAATTAGAAGAAAAAAACATCTTATACCGAAAACCGTAAGAGTGATGAGCATAGATACGTTTTTAGGTTTTTTACGTAAAATGTTTGTTGAATAGCAAATAAATGAGCTCCGGAACTCACTCAGCTGCTCTTATTATCAGATCTTATGAATCGTTTCTAGATACAAGGATATGGAGAATAACTCTCCATTCCAAATGTTAGCTTCATATGTTGTATAGTAAAGAAATTCGCTCCGAAGCCCATAGCTGATCTAGTGGGCTTCAGACTTCATGAATCGTTTCTAGATGTCCCAAGGGGCTTCCATTTCAGATTTCAGCATTCTTTGTGACATAATCATGATGAATCTGTTACCACATTCGTCTTCATAGTCAGTCAGCCTGGTTACTACAAATGTGAGTGTTTATAATTCGAAAATAACTTTGCGATGTGGCTCAGCTGCTTTTATTGTCGGAGAGGTTTGAGTAGAGTAAAGATTTTTAGCATTGATTGAGATTTTTCGAACGACTGGCCAGTGATTTTCGTATTATGAAAAATGGCAAAGATACAGTTCCGTAACAACAATTAGGTTGTAAGCGAGAATTATCAACGTCACCCCTAAAAGGTGTCACTCCTTAAAACTAACGCTTGTCTCGGTTGTGTGCCTAAGCAAAGACATGAAAATGCCAATAAGTTTATCTTTAAACAGTAACCAGCGATGAAGGAATCAGTAAAGCAATGTATACCCTCCAATAAAGCGATTTATCAAAGAAAATGAAGTTATCCAAAAATGAAAATTAAAGTATTTTTGAAAAGTTTACATGAAATTATGGAAATTTATTCATTTGTGAATCCGTGCTATTCCTTAGTACCTACTTTTGAAAAAATATGTTGCATTGCCTAACTGGATCAACAATAATTTGTGTTTGCCTCCCTTCTTTGTAATGCTTGATTATAACTACTTAATGTCGTAAGTATAAACATACTCGTAGGTAACAAAAAAAAAAAAAAAAAACAACATACGATAAGTACCTATATGATTTTTATACTCAAGATTTGTTTTAATATTCTTATACATTCTTTTATTAGATCTTTATTATCACGATGTTTCTATGTGTAATGGTAACTTGCAGGGTGTTTTATTCAAGACAATATTAGCTATAAATATATTTTTAGAGGCAATACATTTTAAGAAGAGTTAGAGATCTAAGTTGGTGATTGAAAATTTCGTCTCAGATATGAGTCTTCGAAGGGCCAAAATCACCCAGGACAAGCTAATTTTTAGTTTATGTCCCCTTCACGTATTTCAGGTTCCAACCAGGTACTCAGCTAATATAGAAACAAACTGTTAGCTTTGTATTTAAAAATTAAATTTTTTATTGCTAGGTATTGAAATTAATTTTTCTACTATCAAAATCTCGACCATGTTATAAAAATGAGAAACCCTGGCAATCCCCGAAAGAATTAGGCAACTGTAGTTAAACAATAGGACTATTGTTAAACAATAGTTAAACAGTGAATTGGGTGTGTTTGGAGCAGAACGCTTTCGTTCTTACTATTGGAATCTTTTCTGTTATAACTATTGACGAGGTTGATATTTTGAAGTTACTGTTTGTTTGTATAAATTTCTGATTTTTTGTGAATTTTCCTACCCTTCCAGTGGCTCATAGATATTTGCGAATTCTGGTTGGTATTACGTTGAATGTAGTGGTCGTTTTGTAGTCTTTATTGAAATAGAAAACATATTATTAGTATTTTTATTATTTCCGGTTTTAAACCTAGTTATAATGATCATTTAGATAATGCTTAAACGATCGAGCTATTTATTTGGTATTATACGTAACACACTCAACCTAATCAATAATGTATACCTAACTTTACTTATTGTTAATAAAATGTAAAAATGACATCACCTTTGTTGTTATTTCAAATTCCCTTCTTGAGCTCCTTTCCAAAAACACTAGTCGTTCATTGTTGGTACTTACTACACTAAATAAACGAATTTAAATCTTACATGTCAATCAAAGGTGATGTCATTTTTTGAAAGCAGTAAGATAATGGCACCGAGAGAAGACTTACAAAACATCGTAACTTCATAAAAATTACTTTCTTTTAGTTTATAGCTAGGGATAGCTACAGGTATAAGGGATAGGATTCCCAAACCATTTAACTTAATGAGAAGCTGTTAATCAATTATATGTGGGGTAGTTGGCTTTGAGGAATACATCCTAGAGTTGTTGAGGGTGAGAATGAGAGTTCAGCTTCTCGTATTAGTTACTTTATAAGCTAAGTGTATTCGCCTTTATTGGCCTCGTCAGAGATCTATATGTCTTTTTACTGTTATCATTGGTTAGAGGGACCCATCCTCTTGTCATAGTTTTAAATTTGTGGCTGCTGTACCTTTCAACATGTTGTTTAACATAATGATAAGTGCTTGCTCTAAAATCTTGCATCTTTTATTAATTTTAAAACTAAAATTGAACCCCACCTACCTTTAACAACATGTTAAAAGGTACGGCAGCCACAAATTTAAAACTATGACAAGAGGATGGGTCCCCCTAAAAAATGATAACAGTAAAAAGACTTATATAGATCTCTGACGAGGCCAATAAAGGGGAAAGCGCTTAGCTAATAAAGTACCTAATACGAGAAGCTGATCTCTCATTCTCACCCTCAACCACTCTAGGATTTAACCAATTATTGGAAAGACTTTTATAGACTACTTCCCGGAAACAAACCCAAAATCTGTAGGACCTACTCGGACACCACATCTGGTAATTTGTTCCATGGAAATCCACGTTCGAAAAGTTTAATGACAAACCTAAGAACAAATAAGTTGACAGTTTTTTTCTTTCTTTTTTTAAGCTGGGAACGCTTGTACTGGGAACAATCGCTTTAAAAAAGAGGCCATTATGCGAGACCAAAATGAGTCAGGAAAGTAGTGGGGAAATAGTCGCTGTCTAAACCTCTACGAAAATTAAATCTTTTGATATGGAACCTCTCTGGGACATCAAGAAATGAATAAAATGAGGCGAGTTGTTTCAAAACTGTCTCAATCCATACTTAAAATTTTTTCAGGAAACACAAAAAACGTTTACCTGTACTGCACCCCATTTTAACCACGTTAGTTCCATTTCATTGCTTAAACTGAAGGCCCTAGAGTGTTTTGTCACAAATTTTGACTTTGAAAATGGTCTGGCTTCCTCAAAATCAAAGTTTGGATTGAGCCGGTTTTGATGAAATTCGGGTAGTTTGACTTAGCTCTGTTGCCATATTCCTAAGAATATGCCATATTCTCTAAAATTCTATTATTCATGTCGAAAATCACATTTTTTCGGTATTTATATGGTAAGAAGCTTGTAGGTTGCAAAAAATACGATTGCACAGCAACAGCCTATGTAGAAACCAGGCTTGTAGAAACATTTGAGAACTTCTTTATTTTACAAAACCCCGAAAAATGATAGAATATTGAGTAATTGAATATTAAACAGTAAAGAGCAAAAAAAAACGGTCATAGCGGGAAAATGGGTGAAACTGTGTGCACCAGAACAAAAACGTCCAACGCCGAAGGCAGGCGCGCTCCTAGCGGCTCAACTGAGAAGCATGGATTGAGCCAGTTTTGACGCGAAACCACCACATCAGTGGGATTTTTCTATTGGATTGAACCGGATTCTGTCCGTAAGACTTTACAGAGTGATGGAGTGCATCGTGAACTTGAAGAAATTGGAAAAAATTTTATTTTGAAAAAATGTGGATTGAGCTGGTTTTGAAACTACTCACCTCAAATGATTGGCCCTTCCTTTATCAGATCAGTGAGCTAAATTCTCTCCTGTTCATCCTAGGAAGTTGAAATTTGACAGGAAGACTTTGTGGGACATTGCAAGACGAATGAAATTATGGGTTCCATCTTGATCAGCTGAGTGAGCTACATTCCCTCCTGCTCACCTCGGGAAGTTGAAATTTTATAGGGAGACTCTCTGAGACATCAAGAGACGTAATACAATTATGGACTATTTCCTGATCTGCTGAGTTAGCACCCTAGAAAGTTGGAATTACTCTCTGGGACATTAAGATACGAATGAAATGATGGGTTACAGCTTGATCAGCTGAGTGAGCTGAATTCTCCCCTGTTCACTCTAGGAATGTGAAATTTAGTAGGGGCCTCTACTACCGATACCAGGTGTAAAAGCTTGACCCGCGTTCTTCAGTGTTTAGCCGTTGGGCTCTAAGTGAAAATATTGGGAGGTCCATGGGTGAACCCCTGGGGGAGCGCCGAGTTTTTCTGATTGAATGAAACGTTAAAAGGAAAGCTGTTAGAAAAAAAAGAGGATGATCCTTTTGCTCCCTTTTCAATCACTTCAGGCTTTTAGAAAAATAAGACGTAATGTTTGAACAATCGCCAACCATAGTCTGACCACTAAATTAGTGAAGATGCATTCAGCAAAAATAATTGAACGAAACTCCAATGTAGTGCCTCTTGGCACAGTACTTAGGATAATTCGAAAGTGTTTGGCCTGCAGCACCCATCGTGTAAATTAAGGACTAAGAGTGAGTTCAAAATTACCCAAGATCGTTGAAATACCTGATACGTCAAATTTTCACTTGAAATGTACCAGCGTTTATTCAGGATCGTAGAATTATAACCTAGGTGAGAAGAACCTTGGATCTTGGGCTGCAATGGAAATAGAATGAGTATCTAAACCAACATAGTTCTGGGCATGACGTTTATAGATGAAATTATCTCTGCTGAAAGTTTGAATTATGAATCGTGAATCAATCTCAGTTTGGCTTCGCCCCGCATTCTTATAGTCCATAGCAGATGGAGGGAGAATGGCGAATATTGGCGAGCTGAAGGAGTAGGTTGTGATCACCTGACCTTCCACTCTTAACGGACGTTCCAGGATCTTGTGGGGCAAAGCTTACTTGGGTTTCGTTTTTATTTAGGAAAATCTATATGATGATACCTGCAATGTTGTTGGAGCAAAACATGGGTATTTGATAACCTTGATCAATCGAGTTAGGTACTCATGGTATAATTACGTTAATTTATCTAAACAAATTGTAAATACCTGGTAAGATTGGTACCCACTAAGTACCTATTACCAAAAATAAAGGAATTTAAAAATAACCTTGATCGATCGGGAATACCTATGTTTTCAATTTTGCCAATGATTAGCAAGAGAAGCAGCATCATGATTAAATTCCTGTTACGTTTATTTGTGGTTTAATGAATAAACAGAGAACAAAGGGTGAGTCTGACTCACATAACTATCATGGCCATTGCTGATCGGGGCAGGCGTATAGGAAGGGAGACAAGTACCTATATTGGAACAAAGCAAATCAGAGTCCCCTTACAGTCCTTATGGTCTCGGCCCTCTAATAGATCCACTCTATTTGTATCTAAACTCTTGTACTTCTCGCACCTAGCTCCATATCCTTCCTACCTTCTGTCCTTACCCTATTGTTTAGGTTCAATCTCTCCTGCTAGGTAGTCACCGAACCTTGTCTACCTCTATTCCTACATCAACTTCCTACCTTACTCACCCTCCGTTCTCTACCTAGTCTAAATTCACTATAGTCAGTTTGAACTGACAAGCTCATTTCAACTATTACAAGTTAAATTCACAACACGCTAGATTTTGGAAAAACAAGTCTTCTGGCATATGGCATCACAGATACATTAGAATTGGAAAGTTATAGGCACTGTTTTTCTGGTATTGGAAAACAAGTCTACTGGCATATGGCATCACAGATACATTAGAATTGGAAAGTTATTAATATTACTAATACTACTATTAATAATCATAGTTAAGATAATGTTCCGTACATTGAGAAGTGAAAGTCAATCTGAGAGGCATATCGAATTCATTGTAGATTGGTTCCAGTGGTAATTTGGTTGGACACATATCATTGATGTATAGGAATTTCCTCAAGAATTGGAATTATTCTGGGTTTCAGGGAACACGCACGGCGTCATTGGACCCAACGGTAAAGGGATCCCAGAACTGATACAGTCAGGTCGGCAGGCGGGTATGCCGCTGTACGTTCGGTGTCCAATCTGTCAGAAGGAGTTCAAGCAGAAGTCAACGCTGCTGCAGCATGGCTGCATCCACATCGAGTCCCGACCCTACCCCTGTGCTGAGTGCGGCAAACGTTTTAGGCAACAAAGCCACCTGACTCAGCACCTCAGGATTCACACCAACGAGAAGCCTTATGGATGTTTGTATTGTGGGAGAAACTTCAGACAGCGCACGATTCTCAACCAGCACGTCCGGTAAGTTACCATTATCCAATACTACCCATATCTTCAAACGAGTAGGTACTAGATACAGTAGAACCCTCACCAGCCAGGTTGGGAACAAGGTGCTAGCCGGTTTTTCATTTGGTTGGTTAATCTGAGAATACCGTGAAAAATCTATTTTGGTTGAAAAATTGCCCACATTATGTAGAGAAAATATTAATAAGTTAATATTATTGAGGAAAGGTGGTATAGACCAGGAGATATTTCTGATGATGAATGTATTGTAAAATTGAATTTAATGATCCATTTTAAGCATTTTGTTGCTTACCAAGTGTTTTCCATGTGTTACAGGATCCATACTGGCGAAAAACCATATAAATGCGCCCAGTGTGGTAAAGACTTCCGGCAAAAGGCCATCCTCGACCAGCACACCCGCACCCACCAAGGCGACCGGCCGTTTTGCTGTCCCATGGCGAACTGCCGGCGGCGATTTGCTTCTGAGCCTGAGTTGAAGCGACACGTCGACAACCACATGAATCCTCACGCAGGCAAACGGCGGACGATACAGCCTCCACAGCCGGTCGTCAAGCCAGAGCTCTACCTCCCTCAGTGCTATACACCTGCTGCGGCAGCTGCGGCATTCCAACAGCAGTACACAATGTCCCAGCTTCTCCAGCCTCCTCCCCAGAGTGCTGCGCTCGTTCAGTGAACCGGGGCCAAAGAAAAGGTGCGATCTCAAAGTGTTTAGGTCAATTATCGTATGGGTTGCCTACTTTACCCCACCATTCCTACTTCTGTTACAGCTTCATTACATGTCGAGCATATAAGAACCAACAAACCAAGTAACCTCTAAATACTCAATATATATAGATACTAAATATGAAACAAATATTCTGTATTTGGTCGCTCAAAATTGAGTGTGGATAAATACCCAATATAGATGTTGAAACTATATTTTCTGCTGCTTTTGACAGTTCATAACATAATCCTTGGGTCATTCCATCCAAACAATTGTTTCAATTTAGGTAAGATGGTAAAGCATAACTTGTAGATTAGGTACACGTTCGATAATTTGGCATTCAAGTTGATAGAGAGTAAGGTTTGCTGATTCGAATTTGCTCAACATGTTTTACCTGTATTCTGGAAATCATCCCACTTATTCTTTGGTTCTTCTTAACGTTTGAACAGATAACGTTACCTCGTCAATCCGCATTTCTTCTAAAACACATTTTCCCCATACTACCCAAAGGTACCTTCCTAAATTTGTTCATGTAGTGAACCATTTTATGGCCCTTTCGATTTGATCTGAAAGACTGTAGCAATAATTGAAATAGGTAGGTAGGTACTTCGACGATCAAGGTTACATTATTTGATGGTGTGGTCTTCCGAACCATCCTGAAATAGATAAAATCCGTTGTTCCGCATAGTGTGAATCGTTTTATAACAATACCGCCAACGTTTCGGCCACAATATTGATGTTGAATGCGAATAATTGTATAATACGTTTGTTCTTGTGTTCTATTTTCTGTAACTTTATGGTTCTGAAATGTAAGTCGCGACGTTCCTTAATTAGAAACTATGTTAAAGAGCTTTGTGCGGCGAACAAGTCGAAATTTGATTAAATTGGTAATGTTGGGACGAATTTGACCTTCCAGGTTTTGAAGTTATCCTTATTAGTACCTAGATAAGTACTTGCCTCGTCAGTTAAGTACTGTAAGCATCCCCCAGTGAACTTGTTACCAAAGGGTATGTTCTTAAACCTTCCCTAGGTCTTATAAGTTGTGTTTGCCTTCAAAACAATGTTGTTAAAGATAAGTGATTTCCTTCCATAAGCTGGTAAAGGGCAACCCTCTTTATTTACCAACCTACCTCCATTTACTTTTTTTAATTTAGAAAGAATAGAAAACAACGAATTGTAATTCTTTGAAAAAAGAAAATGACGTAGCACGCTCCGGGTTTAGCCGATAAATGTGCACCTTTTCTATAATGTAGATAACCTACCGGTGAAGTTGACAGTTCCTCGTTGCCATACCGTTTAGTATTAAGTGACTAAACTGTGACGAAGTAATTGTATATTCAGAGCAGTGAGCATTGATTGTGTCGTGGTAATTGCCCTTATACCAATTAGCCAGTACCAATTACCTTGATTCTGGCTATCAAGAGAGTTTTGTTATAAAATCAATATAATTTGCAGAAGTTCAGTTGCCAGCTGGGTTTCATGACAGTGCATCTCCATCACTCTGAGTGGGATGATCGGCTGTCATCTTTGTGAAAATCTGATTACTTATTAGACCATTTGGTTAGGTATAGAGAGGGATTCAAATTTGGACTTTTGATTATTGAGAATAATGCCAAACATTTTCTGCGCAGAAGGGGTTCACAATGATGCTTGGAAAGGTGATGAAAGAAGTACACCTGGACACACCCACATAATAGAGATGTAATTAACGAACAGATTTCTTCCTGAAATGATATGGCACAGTAGTGTAGCCATTCGGATAAAAACCTAATAACTGCAGTACATACTGTATCCAGATCAAAAAATCCACCTCTTTCTGTACTCAAACTGTGGACCTTGAAGTATGTTGTTTTCCCCAGCCTTTCCAGTCACGTTAGAACCCTCTTCATGCACTTGTTGCTCTTGAGTGGGTGCATCATACCATCGTGTAACCAAATTACATGTTCATCAATAGACATGAATGAGTCTGCAGACATTCGATGATAGTAGATCCACAAAGTGGCTGTGTAGTTCCACGAATAGATGTGACTTCTATGATTAAATCCGTATATATTATGAGAATTCAGCATAATTACATTGGCTTAAATGTTCAGTAAATCATCATTAATCGGTATTGACGATCAAACTCGTACACTTCACCCTATAATTTTTTTAGAGAACCCTTCGCTACTACCACCAATCAATAGTTTTACGAACGATAGATTTGAATGATCTTGTTCTTCGTATCGCCACGATCTGCAATGCTCATTGTTCTGTTTCTTAGCCGCACTTAAGACATTCCAAGCTCTCTAAATTTATTTGAGGCTTAAACCGCAAGAAAAAATCCTATGCAAATGAAAGCTCAAGTTGCAATATTAGGTTAAGATGTACTTACTTAATTCTAGCAATATTTTATTGAAAAATAAAATAAAAATAAAGTTGTGCCTAAAACACTTAAGTGAGGATTTAAAAAGTGTGATAGACTTGCAATACGTAATTTTCGTTTTATTTTTTGAATTTGCAAAATGTGGTTCAACATTGTGATTTGATCATGTTGTTTTTGAAAAATCCTGAGGCGAACAGGGTGGAATGAAGCATGAAGCTGGTAGCTTTAAAAAACAAGGTGAATTCCCTTGAAACCCCGTACAATCTTAGTTTGTAGATTTTAAGGTTTCTGTTCTACGTAGTTTCAACTTTGCGTCGAATCGGTTGAATTTTCTTGTAAAAAAACATGATAGGGACAATCAAGGAAAATTATGGCTCTGTTGGTAAAGATCTTGAAAAATAGTGTGCGCATTGGTTAGATTTTGCTTCAATATTGGATGTAGGTAGTAGGTAATAACCATGAAAACCCAACTCACGCCAATTAAGCTCGATGTACATCTGCATTTGGCTATGAAAACTTCTTAATTTCAATAACTTTTCCGCGTACATCGGATAGGCACCCTCATGTTTCGCCTTTCTCGAAAAAAGAAAAAATCATGCGCACATTGTTTGGAGGAATTGATTTGAAAAGCAGGATTGGAGATTATATAGATAGCTGCTGACAGATGTAATATACCTGTAGAAACTTGTGCATTTCATCACCTTTTCAACGTTAGCATCTGAAAAGGTATGGATGGGAAACAGTGAAGACAGTAGACGATTATCTTACTCCAAACATTCGTACGAGTTTATATAGAAGGTATGAGAATTAGTATCTAATCTACATATTTGCAATAATTTCGTAATAAATTGAGACTTTGACGGATTCCAATGTTATTATTCAACCATTCCTGTTTTTCTGATCAATACCTCAACCTTGACTCACCAAATCTGTTAAATTCCATTTCTAAAAAAAACACAGTTTCGCCATATTACTCGTGCTTATTGTCTGATGTTCATTGTTGCGTGAAAAATTCCAACAAATGCGTGAGTACAAAAAACCACCATTTTTATTTTCAAAATAACGTCTTAAACTACAATTTGTTACCTCCGTAAAATAGATGAAAATTCACATTAAATGCGCAACTTTAGTAATTTTATATCGTTTCTTTTAAATTTTAATTTTTGTTTTGTTATGATGTTGTTAAAAAAAATCCTTGAATAAAAAGTCCAGTATTTTAGCAGGCGCAATTCAATGTTTCGTAAAATTTGAACAATGTTCGTAATAGATGTAACAAATTTTTAAAAGTTATTAGTTTCTAAGAGATTCTTTTTTTTCGATTGCTGTAAAACGTACTCAAGAAAGTTTGACTTTCTGGTATAATTATTTTTATAAGAAATGTTTCTTTTGTCATCTGTTTTTTCAAAAATATAGTTTATTGATAAATTTTAATGACAATTTTTAACAAACCAATCCATCGAGTGTGCACAGGAATATAATGGACTGAAAGAAAGCTGTGATAGTTTTTGTTTTCTTTTTTTTATGGTTGCTTTTGTTGATGAAAAGATTTTCCTTTAACGTCAAATGAAACAAAACTATGCTCTCTGGTGACTAGAGGCATGTCAGCTTATTTGAAAAATTATACTTTTAATTAATGGTAATCCAGTTATGGTTAACCCAGTTTTCCTCGCCGTGATGCTGGATTGATAAAAATCTTGAGCATTTTAAGTAGCGTACAGTGAACAATGGTTTTGACGACCACGAAATCCAAGTGGTTATTTCATTTAGCAAAGAGTTCCATTAAACTCGATTGATTCAACAATTTTCCCTATTGAATTGCTTCTGCTCTCTATTTATGTATTAATTACAGTGGAGTACCTAATTTGTGAAACATAAATAGTAATCAAGAAGATAATACATACTTTGTTTACAATAAGTAGATAGTATGGATGTAAAGTTAATTCCCCGATTAATTCGTCTCAATTCACATCGATAGTTTTTGTAGTAATCAAATATGGTTGGTTTGTGCTATTCTTTGGATGATTATTTATCTAAATCATGCCCAGGCCACTCAAGGTTAACTTGAGGGGATAAAAATAAAAAATGGATTTTCTATTTCTTTCCGACTTTCTGTATGTATTACTAAGTATTTAAATTCAACAATAAGTTTACAATACCTTTCTTAAACCAACAAATTTCATGTGCCATCTTGCTATGTTCTTTTTATTGCATTTTTTTAGTTTTCATATATATATATTTTTTTTCTTCTTTTTTTCTGTTTTACTTAGAATGGCTAGAGTTACTGTAAACTTAAGATGGGGCATCGTAGATTGAATTAGTGCGTGACGGGCAGGGTCCCGAAAAGTTATATATTTTTAGAGAACTGTGCCTAAAACGTCGAAAAACTGAATACAATATAGATGGATTGGTTTTTAATTTTTGTTCAAATCATACGAAAACGCATCTCCATAATGTGCAAAAAAAAGATTATATATGTATTGAAAACGACTATGTTATTTCAATTAAAGCATTTTTTATACTGTAAATATTGAACATTTATAAGAATTTTATATACTATTTCATACCCTTGTTGTACCTATGTTACGATTTCTTCTGTATTTTTAAATGTACATTAAAAGGAAACAAAACGAAAATATATATTGAATACATTTCGTCTCAATGGTGCTGCAAAGTTTTCTATTTAATGATACCCATTTCGTAAGCTAAAAATATATTAAAGATTGTTGTTTGGTTCTTTCACTAGAATTTCACATTTTGCCTTCTCCAAGATAGACACCGGGGGCTGTGAACGGTTTTCCAGCCAGTGCATTACAAAGTTGTATAGAATAGAATATTTATTGGTGGTTTGGGCTTTTGGTCCTTACGCAACTCGTTATTGAATAGGTACATTATGAAACATCATAAATAAGAAAAAATATTAAAAAATCAGAAAGTAATGTTAAAAAATTCCCCAACACTATAACAAGGGCTTCACAGCAAAGTCGCCCAGAACAGTCTGCTGGGTATCGTCCGTAGAGCATTGGGGAGATGTTTAAAAAGCCCTGCTCCCATAAACTCACAATTTCCTCATTGAGCAGCAATGAGGTGGCAATGTTCGGCCTATAGATTGCACCACCCTCTGGTTTCACATACATGTTTTTCTTCACCTGATGAGGAGCAGGTCAAGTTAACATGAGTAAAACTGAGGAGTTCCTGGATGTAAATGCGATAAATGGTGAGAATTCCATATCTTTTGAAAATAGGACGGCAAGATCTCCAGTTATCGACTCCTGTTAAGATTTTCACAGCTATTTTTGGTGGAGAAATACCTTTGTGCCGTTGGTAAGTTCCCCAAAGGAGAACACCGTATGGTACACGACTCTGGAAACATTCGAAAACGAGAACTCGCATGATCGCTGGGGACACAAAAGCTAATGCCGTTCGAAGCATACAGAAAACTGTTGATAGTTGTTGTGCAGCTTACCGCAATAAGCACTCCATGTTAGGGATCCATCAATCTTCAAGCCAAGATAGTTAACGGTGAGGGGGGAACGACGAGACAAATCGATTTATTGAGTCTTCTATCTGTTAAGAGTTAAGAGTCAGATGGTTGCCAACCACCGTGCTCATAACAGCCTCGGAAGTAGACATCAGGTCTAAGTTTGCTGCTGTGAAATTATGAAGGCTGAATTGTCCGCAAAGAAAAATGCGCCCACTTTCATGGAGTTCAGGACGAATGATAGGTCGTTAATATAAGTTATAACTTCCACATCAACTTCATAAAGTAGGTGCCTACTTTAATAACTGAATATGAGTAAATTCATGTATTATTACATCATTGGATTTGTTAGGAAATTCAGTTTAAAACCAGTTGCACAATTTACTGATTGAAGCAGTAAATTACCTAATCAGTAAAACCTGTTCTTATCAATGAGATGAGAGGCGACCCGCTGTATCACTGGTGCGTGCTTACTTTATTATGCAAGAAGGAGAGGCTCGTTGGGTGCCATAGAATAATGCAGAATTATAAACTAGCCATTCTAAATGGGGAAGTGGCACGATTAGCGAATCATGTTTGCAATAAGTTAATAGTTTAATATAATCATAAATTACAAGACGTGTTTAAACTACCTATATCTATGCGTTCTCATCCACAGTTTCGAGCACATCATTTTTCATTAATACAAGGTCAATGCAGCTGACGGCCAGCAGTCCAGCCCTGCAGAGTTGCTCGCGAAATACTGGCTCTAGGGATTTCATGTATCCAACTTGTTCCTGCGACACAAAAATTGTGGATCGCCCCAAAGCCACTTTCTGAGCTATGACGTCATACATGAATGGCTGCAATGATACAGTTTCTGATCCCACTGTAGCTTTGAAGTGCTTTTCGACAAGCCGATTCCTCACAAAAACCAGCCTGAAGACTCCATCTTGTTCTTCTAAAATAAGAATTAGAACAATGCATTAGTACAGTCGGAAGGTACCTACATTCCTTCATACCTCTCTTAACCGAATGTTTTCATTTTAATTATCAATTCTCAAGCTTATTAGCGATATTTTAAACGTCTGCCAATTTGTATGGACAGTACCTACCTACTTATAGCGGGCTCACAAATTGTAAAATGGTCGGATAGAATTAATTAGTTGAAAGAACGAATTAGGAGGCAAAATGCTTAAATGCAAAATAGTGGTAGAGTAGATACCTATTAAAGAAACGAGTGATTGTGTCGAGATTTTGTATTTGTGGTTGTGAGTCGGACTTTGGACTCCTTGACTAACAAAATTCCTATTCTTGCTAAGTTTTGGATGGAAGATGATGAGAGATCCATCCCAGTACGCAAAGCTCATTGAGTGAGATAGGATTTGCTCCAGTCAGTGACGAATTAATAGAATTTCGCGGGTGGGGGTGGAAGTCCTTTATTGGGGGGTGTGGAATACCCCCAGCTAAAGGGGGTACGGGGGCCCTCCCCCGGAAATTTTGTGAAAAAATACCTTAAAAAACTAGCAGTTTTAGAGGTATTAAACCCACAATTTATGTGTAAAAATTAAAAAGAAAAATATCATTTTTATTTGTACAAATATTAGCTTGGCTACCAAAAATCCGTGTACACTAAAAAAGTAAATATCTCAATAAATAAATAAAATTGACTGAAAATAAAATCATTTTAATTTTTTTTGGCAAAATTATATCGAGAAATGCAGGGAATGAAACATAAAACGCTGGAGTTATAAACCAAAACCGACCGCCCGATGGAGTGCGGTTCATTCCGGTTGTTATAGGAAACCTCACGCAATTGAAACCTACTCATAACCTTCCTCATTTGAAATTCGAGCTCGATGGGTGGACACCTCAACCTACTTGTG
The DNA here is from genome assembly GCA_030762985.1 of Adelphocoris suturalis. Lineage (NCBI taxonomy): Eukaryota > Metazoa > Arthropoda > Insecta > Hemiptera > Miridae > Adelphocoris > Adelphocoris suturalis. The sequence goes on from CM061040.1 coordinate 137,282,720, forward strand.
GAAAATGGCTTCAAGATTGAAAAATAAAGATTTATTTGAATCCCAAACAGTATTGATTTATATTTTTCCCTGGTTTCCTCCCAAAATAATATATTTCGTACGTTTTTCTTCTAAGATAAAACACTTAGAAATGACTGGTGTAACGCTATTTTACCTCACTTGCAGTTGAGCGTTCCATCCATGGTTGGATCGTGGTTACGGTCGTCCAACCGCGATCATAGAGGCTGTGGACCGCGTGCTGACCTTGGGTTAACCGCGGTGAGGTGGATGGAACAAACCTAATATACTACCTACATAATAACTTGAGTCCTGTTGATGTAATATTATTTATAAATTGTATATTCATATTGTATTCACAGGATTAAATAAAATAATACACTCTTTTTTTTTCAATTTGTTTTATTTAGAAACAAAAACATTTAATAAACACTCACGATAAAATTAAATGAACAAAGTACATTTTTGATTAAAGATGAAAATGCAAATAAAATATTACCATGTTGAACATTTTTTATATATTGTCTACTGGTAAAAGTAAAACAGTGAATAATTCACTTCAATCAAAAAACACTGGTTGCAATCAGCTAAGAAAACATGATTCGTTTCTTTCTTCGTCGAAACAGTACTGATTATGCGTTCTTACTGTTACCGAAAGCAGTAGACAGAGACAAATACAGTACCGTAACTTGTTAAATTAATAAGCTGGTGAACACAAACATATGAATATTAATAAAAATTTACTATGGTAGGGGTGGTTTGAGGGGATGTGCATTTTGGTAAGAACGCGTTTATTAGTGTCCAAGTACTTTCGCCTGTAACAGGCCTCATCAGGGATCTAAAATACAAATAACGATATGCTGCTCTTAGTCATAAGTCTTAGTATCAACTCGGGTTCAGATTGTAAAGAGTTGACTACAGTGACAACTTATATGGTAGGTTCTAGTTGGTGTACTTACAAGTAAGCAGTTTGGGATCGTTTTTGGTCTTGGACAATTCAAAATCATTGTTGCACCAGGTTGTAACTGGTCTGTAATGAATGTTATTACAAAGATGTTAAAATTATGAGGTTATAGTAGAAAGGCAATGAGACAGGGATATGGGCTTGGTCAAGTAATGGTAGCTTCTACTCACCAGTACTTGTTGATTGTCCACTTTTTATAGTCCACATTTTTTTGCTACTTCCCACTGTATTTATAATGAATTAGATAAATTATTTATAACATCTAACTTTTGCAAACCTCCACCTCATGGAACCACAACCAGGCAATAATTTCATCTCAAACAATCAACAAGTACTGGTGAGTAGAAGCTACCATTACTTAACCAAGCCCACTTCCCTGACTTATTGCCTCTCTACAGTTACCTCATAATGTCAACAACTTTGTAATATCATTCATTAAAGGCCAGTTACAACCTGGTGCAATAATGATTTTGTATTATCCAATACCAAAAATAAACCCAAACTGCTTACTTGTAAGTACCCCAACTAGTACCTACCATATAAGTTGCCACTCTAGCCAACTCTTTACAATCTGAACCATAGTACTAAGACTTATGACTAAGAGCAGCATATTGTTACAGGAGAAAGTAATTGGACACTAACAAACCAGATGTTTTACAGCCTACCAAAATGCTCATCCTCTCAACCCAACCCTACCATAGTCATCGAAAGGCAACACACCGATCATATTAATAAATACTGTGTGGTGAAAACCACCCCCTCTTGTCAACAGCCCTTTTCAGGGCTACCAAAAAGAGGTAGACACAACACAAAAATATTTACAAGACGTCGAGTTATAACTCCGTCAAACAAAATATTTCACCAGAGAGAAAATACGAATTTCTCTCTCAAAAGTGAAATATTAACTAAAAACATACAAGGCGACCTCCCTAGACACTTACTGGGCGAGAGAGATGCGACAAGTATCTCGAACCAAGTCGCCTTGAACGAGAAAACTCAAACAGAGAATCAAACGTCCTCTAAAACTAGCAAGGACAATTCAAACAAGCCTACTCGCCAATCAGAAACACTGATTACACGAGAGACAATAGGCGAACCAACCAAGAGGCGGCAAGCAACCACCTCTGGTCAAGCAGCCACCCCGGGGACCCCGTCTGAACAACTGACGCAGAGAAAGCACCCGAGGTCCCCGGCTAAACTCAAGGTCGTCGGCTCCGCGACGGACGCTCGTAAGCACCCCGGAGGACCAGCTCAGCTATCATACTCGCAGATACTGAGAAAACAATGTGCGAGCCAATGAGATTACACAGTCGAATTAATGAAATTAAGCGGACCAATCAGGAGGCGGCAGGAGGCGGCCACCTCCCTATAAAGACCCCGCTCGGAGCCCTCCGAAATTCATTCTACTCTCCGCTCTCGACGACGACACCTCGAAGTACGAAGATTTCTACACGCTCTACGCTGACGAACCTTCTGCATCCCGAGTTCATCTCAAGAACGGCTTCCTACTGCTTTCTACAAGGCCTACCTTCACTCCACACAGATCTCGCATTGGCATCTACGAGTCCAGTGATTATTCATCCTGCTCATTGCCCAACGTAGTTCATCTGTCAGGACGCCACCCGGTACATCTATCGATATTCTCTTTAGATCGTACGCCCGAGGGACGTTCCGAGCCGTATCACCCGGGTTTCGTAGCACTAGGCTCGTCACCGACCACCGGGATACGCCGGTAAATTACTCTGCTCATCCGCTCTAATTTACCGTCCAAGGAAGTCTTTTTCAAGACTACAAGGTAGGACCCTGACATACGAGCAAAGGAAAGAAGCTCTGTCAAGCGAGTCCACCTTCCTAAACCCTCTATTTCTGTACATAGAGGCATCGAAACGAGCTAATAACTCGGCTATTTCGATGGAACGTCGGCCGTCTTATTTCCTCATGCAAGGGGAGGCAGACGACGGCGAAGCCGGGCCTCTTAGCCCCCGTAGCGCTACCTACAGGCTACCCGGACAATCCGCCGGTCCCAGCGACGGCGCAAGGCTCGATCCTCACGACGAGATCGCCTTCTCACCTAACGTATTCGCTAAGGAAACGTTAGATCAAGCCTCGCCTATACAAAAGATCGAGGATACCTTTCAGACCCGCTCTGAAGTCAATCATTACGATTCGACCAAGCTGTCCGAATACCCACGATATTCGACACAAGCCTACCCGGCCGATCCGAGTGTCAAATACACTCCAAATGTACAAAAAACGAAGGATACTTTTCAGTACCTCAACCAAGCTCAACATATTCCTCCTACAGATATAAATCTTAGGCCGGAATATTACAAAACGGCTCAGTACCAAACTGATCGAACCCAGCACCCACTATGCGAGCCCAGTGCTCCACGCGGCTGCGACACGAACTATCTCTCAGTTCATCCCGCCGAGCAAGCTGACCTTGACGGATCCGCCCACATTCCTTACAGGAATAACACGGGGACTAACCCGCATAATCAGAATATAAATGTCCCACTTGGTCTACCGACGCCAAGTAAAACATATATAAATCCACTACAAATGGTGACCCCGCCTTTGAACAGGCTTAACACGGAGCATTTCGTTCCCTCTTATGAAGCTAGTGGATTTCAGGGAACCACTGCGGGCGTGCGACCCCCACCGGGCCTCTACGCCCCACATCTCATGCAACAACCCTCTACACAAAGTGGCTTTCGAGCACTTTTAGAGGAGATGGGAGATTATCAAAAACCAATCTTCCAAAAGAAGAATATCGATCGTGCACTCGCCGAGTTCGATCAATACTGCGTGCGAAAACACCTGAGAACGCAGAACGAATGCTTCTCAGCTATATACAAGTGGGTACCAGAAGAAATGAGGGAAGCTATCGACTCAGCTTACCTCACGGCACCCCACGCACCCTACGAAGAGGCCAAACAGCGCCTACAGCGAGAATATGGGTTGTCCTTACAGGACAGGCTCCTCGCACTCGAGGACCCCGCATCTCTCGCCAAAAAACCCAGCACCAAGTACCACGAAATGTACTCTAAAGCTGTTGGGTACTTTTCAGAAGCTCTGATCACTCAAAAGTGGATCGAGACTCTACCCATCGAAGCACGAGGTATGGTCGCAGCTCAGCCTACCACGACCGCCCGGCTCGACCTAGCTGATACGCTACACGCGTACAAAACAGAGAATACCTCTCTAAACATACGAGGAGTAGAATCTACTCCGAAACCCATGAATACTGGTTTCAAAAAGGCCCTCTCAAAACAAGCTGAGTTCAAACCCCAACCAGTAGAGAGTAGGCCTCACAAACCGACGGCCTATGTCTGTCGAAACCACGCACGTTTCGGTAACGAAACTCGCAAATGTGCAGACCCAGAACACTGCACTTGGAAGACAAACACTGCTTCCAAAACTAGCAAAAAGGCAGCGACTATAAGCCAGCCTAAAACCTGGGTTTCAAACGAAAATACTCAGAGATCGGTACAAGAAAGTACCGTTCCAACCTCCGACGTAGAGAGTTCGGAAAACGAATAACTGCCAGTGTATCTGAGCCTATACACCGGCAGTCTACTGAGTATAAAAGGCTTTTTTTCAAGTGCAAACTAAATGGCACTGAATTTCTCATCGACACGGGAGCAGAAGTGAACATTCTGCCCCACAATGTCACAAAAAAATTGGGCTTAAAAATTCGTAAGTCCAACGTTAAGCTCACAGCAGCTAACGGAGCCCCTATAGACACACTAGGGCGAGCTGACACGACAATTAACATCGGCCTCGGAGACATGACCACCGATTTTATGATCACGAAAGTTGATCTAGCGATCCTAGGTATACCATTCCTCGAGTCTTGGGATATCGGAATACGGGTCAAACACAAGTACATTTATAAAGATAAAATAAAGAGCTATGCCGATCAAAAAATAGCTGCAGTCATGAACAAAAAATTCACTGACGAACAAATAGCAGCTACTATCCCTCATCGTGACAATAACCCTCAACCAGAGGACGTGCAAATCACGGAGGACGAAAACATTCGCTCTATCATTGACGAATACAATGATAAAATGAGCAAACTTCAAGGAAAGTGGAAAAACAACGGGGTTTACCACCGTATAACCACGGAAGGAACACCAGTACACTTCCGAGCAAGACCCATGGCGGGCGAAAAACGGGCTCAAGTCAAAAGTACTTTTGACAAAATGCTTTCAGAAGGCATAATTGCACCATCAGATTCCGAATGGGCATCCCCGTTACACTGTGTGCCAAAAAAAGACGGGTCATGGAGAATCACCGGCGACTACCGTTTCCTGAACGCGAAAACGAAGAAAGACGCCTACCCTCCTCCTCACATTCGCTCTTTCCAAGCGAATTTACATGATACACGAATCTATTCGACAATAGATTTAAAATCGGCATATTATCATATTCCGATGCACCCAGATGACGCTCATAAAACTGCAATTATTACACCTTTCGGTCTTTATGAGTTTAAGAAAATGAGCATGGGTTTGGCCGGAGCGGCTCAAACATGGCAAAGATACATGGACAGCATCATGCGAAAATTTGATTTCGCATTTGTATACCTAGATGACATCCTGGTGGCTTCTAAAAATTATAAAGAACACATGAACCACCTCAAACAAATTTTTGACAAGCTAGGGGAACACGGACTTCGAGTAGGTTTTGATAAATGCATTTTTTCAAAACCTACCGTCGATTTCCTAGGTTTCACTATCTCGAAAGAAGGGATAATTCCTAAACGAGATAAAATAGAAGCCATAGAACAATTTCCTAGGCCAATAGACGTACGAAGTCTACGCAGATTCCTAGGTATGTGTGGTTTCTACCGAGCATGCTCAAGTAAATTCGCTCACACGGCACAACCTCTGTATGACTCCATTCAGTCAAACAAAAAAAATGACAAAACACCTATCGAATGGACATCAGAGAGAGAAAAAGCTTTCAACAGCTTAAAACAAGCAATGATTAAAGCTACATTACATAATATCGCTCATCCACACCCTACAGCAGAGTGGAGAATAGTCTGCGACGCGTCCGATACACACATCGGAGCGGCACTCGAGCAGGAAATTACAGACAAACACGGCTCGGAATCTTACCAACCATTGGGATTTTTCAGTAAAGAAATTCCGGAACAATGGAAGAATAAAGCATCATTCGACAAAGAGATGTTCGCCGTTTACCAAGCTTGCATTCATTGGCACAATGACTTGGACGGCCGATCTTTTCATATTTGTTCAGATCACAAGCCTCTGCTAGGCACGATGCTTAAGAAAAATGCACATTTTTCTAAAATGAGATTAAGATGGCTAACATACATCTCTCAAATGACGAGTGACATTCGTCATATACCCGGAGAGAACAACGTCGTCGCCGACGCACTCTCCAGACCCTTCGATCCAGTTGAAATTCAAACAAAATCGATTTCAACCCAAACTGACGAGGGTCCACCCATAGCCGAAATTTCGCAAATTACGGCTGCAATAGAGTGCAATCTTCTACTGCACATTTCAAATGCACAAATTCGTTCTCCTCCTAACGCAGAGGACAAATTGAAACTCACACGAGTCGAATTTCCTCAAGGAGAAATTTGGTGTAACCTAGACCTAGGACACCCAAGACCTTATATTCCAAACGAAATAAGGCAAGAAATAATCAGCCAAATTCACAATTTGGGACACCCAGGTATACACTCTACAGTGTATAAAGTTAAACAAAGATATTTTTGGCACGGACTCCGTGCAGATGTCTCCAACTGGGTCCGAGCGTGCGAGACTTGCCAACGAGCAAAAATCACTCGCTCCGTGAAGCTCCCTTACTCCGAATTTGAAACGGCTAACAAATTCTCACATGTACACGTTGACATTACCGGACCTTTACCTTTAGCTAAAGGAGGGAAACGTTACATTCTAATGATGGTCGATAGAGCAACGGGTTGGCTAGAGGCAGTCCCTCTTAACAACATCGAAACAGCCACGATCACAAACGCCTTTATCAATATTTGGGTAGCTTCAAAAGGCGTACCTAAATACATCACAAGTGATCAAGGCACACAATTCGAATCAGATCTATTTAATTCCATTATGGAACGTCTCGGAGTAAAACATACCCACACGTTACCATACAAACCGTCAACAAACGGAATGGTAGAACGCAGAAATAGATCTCTGAAAGAGGCTCTCAAAGCACAAAACGAAAATTGGCTCGACGCCCTACCAAAAGTACTACTCGCCATGCGTACGGCAGTAGACCCAGCAACGGAAACTACACCGTTCCAAAAAGTTTATGGAATTGACGTACCACTCCCAGGAGACATTTTCGTAACTTCTACAAACCTTTCGGAGCCTCTCTTCTTCCGGCCTACGCATATTAAACATAATAATACGAAATATGCCGTAAACATGCCCAAAAATTTGGATACATGTACACATGTCTATATCAGAGTGCCCACACAGCTCACCTCTCTGCAATGTCCTTACACGGGACCATTCAAAGTGGTTAAAAGAGATAAGTTTTCGGTTACAGTGCAAATTGGCGAACATACAAAAAAAGTTCCCAAACAGCAAATAAAACCAGCTTACACTCTAAAAACAGACGAAGCTGTGTCACTAAACAAAAATCAGGCAGAAAATAAGGAGGAGACTCCCCGAAAATCTGCCAGAAGGCACGTCCCCTCTACCAAATTCGACGAGAGATGGGTGACGGCGCTCGAAACACCCCAGCCGGCGTCGTCGTTAATAACACGACGTCTTAGGGGGGCGCCTGTGGTGAAAACCACCCCCTCTTGTCAACAGCCCTTTTCAGGGCTACCAAAAAGAGGTAGACACAACACAAAAATATTTACAAGACGTCGAGTTATAACTCCGTCAAACAAAATATTTCACCAGAGAGAAAATACGAATTTCTCTCTCAAAAGTGAAATATTAACTAAAAACATACAAGGCGACCTCCCTAGACACTTACTGGGCGAGAGAGATGCGACAAGTATCTCGAACCAAGTCGCCTTGAACGAGAAAACTCAAACAGAGAATCAAACGTCCTCTAAAACTAGCAAGGACAATTCAAACAAGCCTACTCGCCAATCAGAAACACTGATTACACGAGAGACAATAGGCGAACCAACCAAGAGGCGGCAAGCAACCACCTCTGGTCCAGCAGCCACCCCGGGGACCCCGTCTGAACAACTGACGCAGAGAAAGCACCCGAGGTCCCCGGCTAAACTCAAGGTCGTCGGCTCCGCGACGGACGCTCGTAAGCACCCCGGAGGACCAGCTCAGCTATCATACTCGCAGATACTGAGAAAACAATGTGCGAGCCAATGAGATTACACAGTCGAATTAATGAAATTAAGCGGACCAATCAGGAGGCGGCAGGAGGCGGCCACCTCCCTATAAATACCCCGCTCGGAGCCTCCGAAATTCATTCTACTCTCCGCTCTCGACGACGACACCTCGAAGTACGAAGATTTCTACACGCTCTAAGCTGACGAACCTTCTGCATCCCGAGTTCATCTCAAGAACGGCTTCCTACTGCTTTCTACAAGGCCTACCTTCTCTCCACACAGATCTCGCATTGGCATCTACGAGTCCAGTGATTATTCATCCTGCTCATTGCCCAACGTAGTTCATCTGTCAGGACGCCACCCGGTACATCTATCGATATTCTCTTTAGATCGTACGCCCGAGGGACGTTCCGAGCCGTATCACCCGGGTTTCGTAGCACTAGGCTCGTCACCGACCGCCGGGATACGCCGGTAAATTACTCTGCTCATCCGCTCTAATTTACCGTCCAAGGAAGTCTTTTTCAAGACTACAAGGTAGGACCCTGACATACGAGCAAAGGAAAGAAGCTCTGTCAAGCGAGTCCACCTTCCTAAACCCTCTATTTCTGTACATAGAGGCATCGAAACGAGCTAATAACTCGGCTATTTCGATGGAACGTCGGCCGTCTTATTTCCTCATGCAAGGGGAGGCAGACGACGGCGAAGCCGGGCCTCTTAGCCCCCGTAGCGCTACCTACAGGCTACCCGGACAATCCGCCGGTCCCAGCGACGGCGCAAGGCTCGATCCTCACGACGAGATCGCCTTCTCACCTAACGTATTCGCTAAGGAAACGTTAGATCAAGCCTCGCCTATACAAAAGATCGAGGATACCTTTCAGACCCGCTCTGAAGTCAATCATTACGATTCGACCAAGCTGTCCGAATACCCACGATATTCGACACAAGCCTACCCGGCCGATCCGAGTGTCAAATACACTCCAAATGTACAAAAAACGAAGGATACTTTTCAGTACCTCAACCAAGCTCAACATATTCCTCCTACAGATATAAATCTTAGGCCGGAATATTACAAAACGGCTCAGTACCAAACTGATCGAACCCAGTACCCACTATGCGAGCCCAGTGCTCCACGCGGCTGCGACACGAACTATCTCTCAGTTCATCCCGCCGAGCAAGCTGACCTTGACGGATCCGCCCACATTCCTTACAGGAATAACACGGGGACTAACCCGCATAATCAGAATATAAATGTCCCACTTGGTCTACCGACGCCAAGTAAAACATATATAAATCCACTACATACTGTATTCCTTATTCCTTACCTGGCGCTTTATGTGTATTAAAGAAGAAAGATGTTGTTGCCCTCGATGCTTGTTTCATGACGGAGCTAAACTCAAACACTAAAACCACTTTAGCTCGCATTTCACCTGGAGTTCGTTTTCTATTGCTCTTCTACTCGCAAAATGGCGACAACGGACGACAACACGACGCGGACACAACAGCAGCGTTGATGATCCCCTCAAGTGCTTATGAAAATCTCCGAGTTTACCCGCTAACATTCTGACACTACCCGCGTCTATCCCCGATTGATCCCCCGTGGACACCTACACAGTTTGTAGGCCTACCAAAATTCAAACGCACAAATTAGTAAATTGGCCGCCACAGATTAGTAATTTTTTTCTTCTGTCCCTCGGGGGGAGGGGGGGGGGGGTCGCTTTAATCCGTCCCTTGCGTCAGTACACGTAATCCCGTCGGATGAAGGATAAGTTCCTCTTGAGAACTAAGGAATTTGACCCGTTTCCGAGGATAGGGACTGGTATGAAATTGAATAGAAAATAATGAGTGAATTTTCAGATCGGATGGTCACCGGGACAGCTGGCCCTGTGTATTTATGTCAGTCGGCCCTTCAGGGGTAACCCAGCCTGTACAGTGTCAGAGGGTAATCATGCGATCCCTTCGAACGCCACTAGTACGGTCATTTTGGAGCGTCTTATGCTTGCTGCCCCAGCTCTCTTATACTATTTTGGCAAATCTAAAGAAAATGCTTTGTTCTTTTTCTTTTTTAGTGTTTTGGAAGGTAGGTAGGTACTGAAACCCCTTGAACATGTAAAGTATGCAAAATCCACATCAACTTTGATCTTTCAAATGTACACACCTCTTTGATTGCAGATTCCACTCCTTTTAGCTCGGAAATCACTTGCCGCAGGTCATGCAGTGCAGCAGAAAACTCAGCAGATGAGCTGGGTTTTAGAAGAGTTGGTGTTGCACGGTCACACCACAACATCTGCTGCCAGACGAATTCCAGGTCAGCAGCTGTAGGGGCGACCTCCCAGCTCGAGCCCCTAAGGGCAAGGAGGCACTGGTTGCGTCCTCAGATGGGATGATTGCTGAGAGATGATATTAGCCTATTGGTCTTGACCGGTGCGTGGACGTAGGCACTTGGGACACCAGATGGGAAGCCTAGTCTTCATGATCTAACTCTAGCAGCCTCCTCGCAGTAAGCCTACCAAAGACTAGCCCATAGGTGAGCATTGGCAGTAAGTACGTGCAACCTCACGGGTTTCGGCAAGAAGGTTTACATCATTGGCAAAAGCCAATGCACCTACTCACACCCCAGGGGCGAGATCAAGACAGGCCCATACCGAAAATATACTGTTAAAACCTCCAGTGGAAAGCTGTACTTGAGAAACATACGGTACTTGGAGGAAAGCCAGGAGGGGGTAGAGGGAGACGAGTAAAAAGGGGAGATGTTGTAGGGTAACTGTAGTGGATTTAAATATGTTTTACTTGGTGTCGGTAGACCAAGTGGGACATTTATATTCTGATTATGCGGGTTAGTCCCCGTGTTATTCCTGTAAGGAATGTGAGCGAATCCGTCAAGGTCAGCTTGCTTGGCGGGATGAACTGAGAGATAGTTCGTGTCGCAGCCGCGTGGAGCACTGGGCTCGCATAGTGGGTGCTGGGTTCGATCAGTTTGGTACTGAGCCGTTTTGTAATATTCCGGCCTAAGATTTATATCTGTAGGAGGAATATGTTGAGCTTGGTTGAGGTACTGAAAAGTATCCTTCGTTTTTTGTACATTTGGAGTGTATTTGACACTCGGATCGGCCGGGTAGGCTTGTGTCGAATATCGTGGGTATTCGGACAGCTTGGTCGAATCATAATGATTGACTTCAGAGCGGGTCTGAAAGGTATCCTCGATCTTTTGTATAGGCGAGGCTTGATCTAACGTTTCCTTCGTGAATACGTTAGGTGAGAAGGCGATCTCGTCGTGAGGATCGAGCCTTGCGCCGTCGCTGGGACCGGCGGATTGGCCGGGTAGCATGTAGGTAGCGCTACGGGGGCTAAGAGGCCCGGCTTCGCCGTCGTCTGCCTCCCCTTGCATGAGGAAATAAGACGGCCGACGTTCCATCGAAATAGCCGAGTTATTAGCTCGTTTCGATGCCTCTATGTATAGAAATAGAGGGTTTAGGAAGGTGGACTCGCTTGACAGAGCTTCTTTCCTTTGCTCGTATGTCAGGGTCCTACCTTGTAGTCTTGAAAAAGACTTCCTTGGACGGTAAATTAGAGCGGATGAGCAGAGTAATTTACCGGCGTGCCCCAGCGGTCGGTGACGAGCCTAGTGCTACGAAACCCGGGTGACACGGCTAGGAACGTCCCTCGGGCGTACGATCTAAAGAGAATATCGATAGATGTACCGGGTGGCGTCCTGACAGATGAACTACGTTGGGCAATGAGCAGGATGAATAATCACTGGACTCGTAGATGCCAATGCGAGATCTGTGTGGAGAGAAGGTAGGCCTTGTAGAAAGCAGTAGGAAGCCGTTCTTGAGATGAACTCGGGATGCAGAAGGTTCGTCAGCGTAGAGCGTGTAGAAATCTTCGTACTTCGAGGTGTCGTCGTCGAGAGCAGAGAGTAGAATGAATTTCGGAGGCTCCGAGCGGGGTATTTATAGGGAGGTGGCCGCCTCCTGCTGCCTCCTGATTGGTCCGCTTAATTTCATTAATTCGACTGTGTAATCTCATTGGCTCGCACATTGTTTTCTCAGTATCTGCGAGTATGATAGCTGAGCTGGTCCTCCGGGTTGGTTTCCCCACGTCCGTCGCTGCGACGGGGTCCCCGGGGGTGGCTGCTGGACCAGAGGTGGTTGCTTGCCGCCTCTTGGTTGGTTCGCCTATTGTCTCTCGTGTAATCAGTGTTTCTGATTGGCGAGTAGGCTTGTTTGAATTGTCCTTGTTAGTTTTAGAGGACGTTTGATTTTCTGTTTGAGTTTTCTCGTTCAAGGCGACTTGGTTCGAGATACTTGTCGCATCTCTCTCGCCCAGTAAGTGTCTAGGGAGGTCGCCTTGTATGTTATTAGTTAATATTTCACTTTTGAGAGAGAAATTCGTATTTTCTCTCTGGTGAAATATTTTGTTTGACGGAGTTATAACTCGACGTCTTGTAAATATTTTTGTGTTGTGTCTACCTCTTTTTGGTAGCCCTGAAAAGGGCTGTTGACAAGAGGGGGTGGTTTTCACCACAGTAACCATATGGTGAAACCTGTTAACCAATTACGTGTAGTAAAGATTGATGAATACAATAAAGTTCAGTTTGTGATTTACAATGCTCAGTTTTAATATATTAATATCATTATATACATATATATATATATTAGGGATGTGTCGATTCCCGATACCGATTCTCGATGCCACCGATTCTTAGCCGATACCGCCCCGATACCGCCCGGTGATGGGCGTTTTATAACACTACGGTACTATTGCAACCATCTAACAACGAAGATGGTTGTACCGTGCAACCGTTGTGTGAAGTTAGCAGTTGCGAAACATGAATTGTCCAAAACACAACTTACAATTATAACTTTGTTTACAAATAGGCTTGTGTTATTTTGTTTGTGACAACAGAAGCATTAGACAAAGCTATGTTTTCCAAGTATAAAAGCCTAGACCAGTCTTATTTGGAAATACCTTACAGTTACCGACGAAAAACTAAAAAACCAAGTCAGTCTGCTTAACTTGTTTTATTCAGAAAGAAATCAATCCTAGGCAATAAAAGTAGGCAACTTTTATTGCCTATTAATTGATACTTGATAGATTTAAAAACAAAAAAATATCAAATTTGGTATTTGCACAAATCAAATTAACTGAAGCCTTGAATGAAAATAAAATATAAATCTGAAATTTAGAATTTGTAATAAGAATTAATCTTTAAAATTTATTTAATTTTAATAAGTAACTAAAGCATTAAAGCTTCATTGGAACAAGAACTCCTAATGACAATAAATAGAGATGGAAAATATATTAGCTAATTAGACTAATAACTTCATCTACGACGGAACGGTAAGCTATTGGTGCCAGTATTCATTGCGAGAGGCTATCGATAGATGTGCAGTAACAACTTGCGGAACGTAACAACTTTGTGTAACCGTCCCACGCTCGTCGTGTAGCCGTTCCAGCCACGACCGAAACGTAACAACTTCTCACACCTCTGCAGTAGTTCTTTTGCATACGTCACCCTGGAACTGCTTGTACAGGTACTTTCTACAGATAAGTTAGGTATTATGCGCCGATGGTATCGGTATCGAGAATCGGGAATCGATTTTTTAGGTATCGGTATCGGGAATCGATAAATTTTGGTATCGACTCATCTCTTATGTATATATGTATATATACATTCTGCCCTGTACCTGGTACCTTCAAAATTCGGAAACCAAATGATCAGTTCCCCCGTATTATGGTGGAGAGGGGAGGAGATCACCCCCATCTCCAGGGACCCAGAATATTCTGAGAATACGACTTTCGAATTTCCCGGTTTTGCTTTTCCAAGTATGAGCTCATAATATCGTCAGACCTGCTTAATCCTTACTACTACCGATATTCCACGAATTCAGACATTTTCTCCTGTGACAGTTCCTAGTTCTGAGAGAATGCGCGCCCACCTACCATAAGCTCAGCGTCGGGTCGAACGGGCTTCATTTTCGAGTTCTTGAGATGAAGTGAATGGGGATAAACCCTGGGTGTTTGATCGAGCTGCGTCACATACGTGTCACTCCATGTAACTAGTTTCATAAACGAACTCGAATCGTCCAATAAGTTCAAAGATTTCAAGTGGGTAGTTCTTACTTTTTTTCAAGTGGTGGTTTAAACAAATAAAACACGTTTTTTAACCGAGTTTAAAACAGGCCTGTTTCTTAAAGGTGTTTAAGAAGGTGTTTTAAGGTTTCTTAAAACAATGATCAAAATAAATGTTATTTATACCTACCTAATTGTTTTAAACCGTGCCAACTCTTTCTTACTGTACTTATTACTGATCGAATGACTTACACGTACCTAATTGGTAGTTAAGTATTTGAATTGTCTACTAACTTTGGTTGTGAACAGATGCAGCTAATGCACAGGTGAAGTGGGATTTCATTTGATGTCCGCTTCTACTGTTCATGCCTCCCGCAGTTGGATCTTCTAGAACGTACAAATCAGCTTCAGGGAAGAGTTTTTCTACTTCAGCAGCCTGGAAAAGCAAAATAAATCTGGTTAAAATTACACCAACAGTCCGTCAATGGGTAAAAATAGCTACAATTCACCATTATCTACGATATATGGTACTCCATTGGGTATATATATAGGTAGGTATCAACAAAGTTGTAAGAAGGCAGGTATATCAACCAACAGAATAAAATCGCTGCAAATAATTAAACGCAAATTTTGACAAGTTTATCATTTCTATATTAGATAGACCTTTTACGCAGAACACTTGTCTACAATTATTAATCGTAGGCTATGATAGATACATTATCACAATGCAGCTGCACAGACGTAGAAGCCCACTGAGGTGAAATTTCAAATTAAATAAAACACATATTACACTCTGTTAGCCCCTCTAGATTTCACAAAAGTAGGAGCCATTCACCAGTCCATCTATAGGTGACAAGGAGATATAATAAACTCGATTTCTTGAAGAGATAATTCCAATGGAATTATATCACCAGATATGTTCTTCGTATTTAAGAGGCAATGTTTACTATGTTCAGAATTTAAGCCAATTACACTTCCCAGCAGTAATTAACGCAATGTAGCGATTTACTCAGTAGTTTCTAGACGTCGCACAGTGTTTCGATCCTGGGGGTTTTGGTGGAAAAAATTCCGAAACCACGAAAATCTATCCTAACGCATATTGCGGCTCTATTGCCATGTCTAATATTACAAACTGATAGAAATAAGATGAATAGAAAATAAAAATGTTTTGAGATCTAATCGTTTCCTCGATGAAGCTATCTAAAAATAAAAACTCGGCCCTTCGGGCCTCGCAAGGGGCTCCCCGGATGTTATTACTTTGAGCCTGAC
This sequence comes from Adelphocoris suturalis, assembly GCA_030762985.1. NCBI lineage: Eukaryota > Metazoa > Arthropoda > Insecta > Hemiptera > Miridae > Adelphocoris > Adelphocoris suturalis. Next base: position 137,298,334 of record CM061040.1, read on the forward strand.
TGCTAAAATGTAAAAAACATGGAATCATGTTTTAGCTCATCAGAAATTAACAAGCGGTTGCAATCATGTTCACAATATCAATAATTGAGAATGATCACCTGTGTGTAAACAATTATTCATATAACCATGCTCATAACTCAGCTTGTTGGCCACGCACTTCGCAGTAGTTAATATAGTATGGTTGGATAAATCGAGAGCTTTCGAACGAATGGTCAACGAATTTTGTGGGATGAAAAACGACGAAGTATCATATCCCTAGCAACGACTCTGTTGTAAGCGGAAATCATCACAATTATTGGCGCTACTTTCATCTCACTTTTCGGCGGGGGATCCATCGCTAAAACATGATTCCATGTTAATAAGGGGATTTCGGTCAAATGGAATGTAATTGACATGGATATGTCTTTGCTCTGGGGGGTCAACCAAAAATTTCCGTGACGCAAAATTTGTGTCACAATTTCAGTGTTTTTCATGTACAACCCAGCCGTTGCTAGGGGAATGGAACTTCCGCAGTTTTCATCGCACAGAAATCGTTCGCCACTCGTTGGAAAGCGCTTCATTTATGTGATAAATGTTCACATCTCAAGCTACCAATTTCCCCCTCCTTACGTACCTGGCTACATTCCTAAACTAAGTTGATTGGACTATAAACAATTTTAATAAGCCGGTTACAATATTCTTAACGTAAAGCAATAGCATCATTTACTCCACTCCATAGGAAACATTTTCATACTCTTGACAACAGTCGACTGTTAACAACAACTCATTGTAGTGGCTTCTCTCCACAGTTATTTTCAACATTTCTATAAGTAAACCGTTGTTTTGTTGGAATTAGTCGGGATGCGGCCCAGGGATTTGTTTAAAGTTAAAGGATTTGTTTACAACTCTCGAGGACAACCGTTATGAAATCCCCAATCAAAGACAATCATATCCATGTAACATGGTATCTGCTTGTAAAGCAGATAGTGGAACTCGGTTACGAGTTGTTTAGTTAGGTACTTGATTTGTATTTTGCATCGATTTTATTAAAACCCATTGCCATTAAAACTTTATTAAAACACATTAAAAATCTATTGCCCTGTCTAATAGTAGAAACTGATAGAAATAAGATGAAGAGAAAAAAAAAGGTTTTGAGGTCTAATCGGTTCATCGATGAAGCTATCTAAAAATAAAAATAAGGGGATTTTGGTCCAATGGAATGTAATTTTGCATCGATTTTATTGAAACCCGCGGGATATTCAATTTCAAGTTATATTTAGAAACTAGGAAGGTATAAATGACCAAATTTCTCTCGGGTTTTATGTTTCACAGCCATTTAAAAAAAACTCATTGTTTCAAATTATGCAAATTCCGAAAATTGAAGAAAATTAATATTTGCCGAGATTTGCTGAATGAACGGGTTAAAAATTCAAATTCAGCATTAATATTCTGTAAATAGTGCTTCTAGTTTTGAGACTTGACAAACCGGTACTCATACTTTTTTAAACTGACAACTTTATACCTACTACTGGTTTTCAATATCCATTTTTTGATAATAAGAGATAGTTGATAATTGCAACGGTTGATGAAATTAAGGCTAAGGTATTCTATGAGGAAGGTAGGATCAAGGAGCTGAGATGAAGAGATTCTGATGGGGCAAAGGCTCTGTCTCACGAAACAGATTCCCAAAGAAGTATATCATATCATTGTCACCTGTTTCAAGTGTGGTGAAAACGGCCATCATAGAGGTCTTTGTAGAAACGGTGGTTGGAAATGCTACAACTGCTATGAATTCACTAACACTCATGTTTCGGAGAACTATCCATAGAAAGTACACGAAGCTCCAAATGACACCTTGCAAACGGGGGACAAAAGAACAACCGTTTCAGCGTCGAAAACTCCATAAAATTCCTCTTTGAACAGCCGAACGGGTTACACGTCTTCGCAAACGCACTGCTGGAGCTAGTTTGACGATCTGCTCCGATGACGACTCATACGACCTTCCTGACGACAAGAAAATGTGCCGGGTTGAAGAAGAGGAAATCAGGCTTATCGAGGACGAGGATTCCATGAACTGTGCGAGCGAATCCAGAGGCTAGGATGGAAGAGGAAGGCGAGGTGGTGGAGTAATGATTCATCATTTCAAGTAATGATTCTAAGCCAGGTAATTTTTGTAAAATTAGATTCAGTCTTGATAAAGGTGCGACTACTACGAGCTAATCACAAAGAGTATTCTGAAAATTTTAAAAAGCTAGCTGTTCCAAAAAGAATCGCTTGTGCGAATGGCAGCAATGAAGCAGATTTAGTCATAGAATTTATAGGAGGTCAGTGGAGGCCTTCCTGCAGCAGGTGTCCTGCAGAGCTTGTCGGATGGGTTTCCCGTCGGACCATCCTGCGGTCCGGGGTCCCCCAACCTATCAACCTACAGGGTCCAAGCGTGTGTGGAGCTGCTGGACGATCTTCCATGTACTTATCACCCACCAAGACAGAAAAATAGACCACATGGTGTAGTAATTTTACTTTTACTTTGCTAATTAGGCGAGAAAACTATGTTTTAATGTTGAAAAACATTGTGTTTTCAATGAAATAGTGGGTTTCCTTGAAAAAAAAAAACCCCCCTATGAAAATACGAGTTTAGTGTGGGTTTCTACGGATTTTTTTTACGCTGAATCGAATGGTACCTCTTGCATATCTCCCTAACCCCATTATAACATAGATTTACATTTTAGCTTACTAGTTTCATCCCTAAAATCACATAAAATTTGTCATACCACATGAACTCAAATTTATGAGTTGAAGTGTAAAACTTGGCTATACGGGGTAGGGGAGATTGCAAGCGTTACCATTCGATTCAGCGTAAAAAAATTTGTAGAAACCGACTCCAAAGTAGGTCATTTTTCTAGGAAACCCTCGATTTCATTGAAAAAACAATGTTTTTCAACATTAAAAGATAGTTTTCCACTATAATTAGCTAAGTAAACGTAAAATTGACTACACTATTGGCAAGCTGAGATTCTAGCGCATATTTTGAGACTAAGTACAGACTAAATTTGACATGTGGAATTTTAGTTGATTGCAGGGCAACTTTTGTTGCAAATTAGTAGTACAATGGATCCCTGGCCTCCGGCAGGTACCAAATGTTAACACCCTTTTTACAAGTGTGTCACTCCAGAAGATTACTCTCCTTAGGATTGAGATAAAAATACCGTTCTTGCGCCAAAAAAATCAAGCTTTCCAAAGAAAGAAAAAACAAAATCAAAGCCACCAGAAGCAAAGCCAAAGCCACTCCACACTTATGATTTTTGCTTAAATAAGGTGCCATTGTCCATAAACAACTTTCACGGGATCTTAGAATAGGAAAGAATGGAGAACGCCGCGGAAAACCTGGTTTGAGCTGGGAACGACGGATCGCGCAGGAGATGGGGAGTGCAACGAAGTTCCCCTCTTCGCTTTCCTGCCTGAGTGCGTTCTCCATACACGATCCGTCATTCCCAGCTAAAACCGAAGGTTTCCCGTCAGTATACGGTAGTCTATGTTTACCATCTGTGTTCTCCATTCTTCAATGGCTCCTTATTTAAGGTCTTCTGGCAGCTCCACACACGCTTGGACCTAGCAGGTTGATAGGGTGGGGGACCCCGGACCGCAGGATGGTCCGATGGGAAACCCATCCGACGAGCTCTACAGGACACCTGCAGCAGGAAGGCCTCCACACACGTCCTGCACGCCTCCCGTGAAAGGAGAGAGGGAAGTTTTTCGTTCCCCTCACTTCCTGCAGCAGGATCGAGAATGGGCCGCTTTAGAAAACGCATCCATATAGCAACCGTAGCCTAGCTACCTAGCTGATACCTGAAAGCTATACCTACTCCTCACCCAACTTGGCTCATTCCCTACGTGCTTAGATGTTCTTCATTTACATTTATTTAAAACTGATTAAATATTATTTTAATATATTATTATTGTTATAATTTATCATAATACCTAATATTAATTTAATTTTATATTAATAGGTATTTTATTAAGAATAATTTTATTAAGAATACTCTTTTTTATATATACTAATTTATTATTAATTCTCTTAACTAAGTTCCATTTATTTCAATGATATCCAAACTTGTTTCAAAGTTAATATAATCGATGCATCCAAAAATTAAATTTAAAAAAATTAATTTTCTCACCGTTACAACAACGTCCTTCAACGACGTCACGGTATCATCAATCTTGATTGTCTGCCAACCAAGGAGATATTTTTTCTTCGTGTCCACATGGGCCCAACTTATTGATGTCAAGTCAACTATTACGGAAACCAACACTTTCACTCTCTGAAATAGAAATTTTTTGTAATGAATTGAACATGAACTGAAATGCAGGATATTCTTAGCATTCACTTTGACCTGTCTTGAAGTCAAATTAAATTTCAAGTGACACGTTTTGATCGTTTTTGAACCTACGTTGTACCTACTAGCTTGGGTGTCCCAAATTCTACTTTAACAACGCAAGCCCATATTCTCGTGACGTCACGCCTGGAGTAAGTTAGCGTTTCAGCCAAAGTCGGCCATGACTGCGCTACGTCAGTGAATCGCAACTCAACCAACCTATTTTTCACAAGAAGTTTGCCGTCTCACGTCAACCTAATTCGTGGTTATAAAGCCATTTTTCAACAGTTTTGTTTTGCAAAAGTAATATTGTAGCGATACAAAGTTTCAATTCAACTAAATAGTTGCAATAATCGTGCCTGCCAGCGCGATTATTGGTTGTAGGTTGTAGCCAACGATACCAATCTAACGGTGAACGAGTTTTTATTTGGACTAGGAACCTACTAACTATTGTAGTTAATCAGTGTCAGAAAACTAAAGAACTTCATTCGCTTAGGCTTTGAGAATAATTGACCTGAGAAATAGTAAAGAAAAAATTATTGAAAATTCCTCAGGTGTCAGTACTGCAGTGTAGGAACATGGCCATTGCTCAGATAGCTTCGTCAGCGTTTTATGATAAGTTCCTAGTACCTACTATGCTTAACTGAGGAAGCTTCATTTGCTATATTGAATGAATAAAAGGAGAGATTTGATAGTTTGTCAAAGTAAACAAAGCAGGTTGTTGCAACACCAAGAAACGAAATTAGGTAGGTAGGTACGTACCTACATCCTACCAGATTCGATGTTGGTTGAAAGTGCCTAAATAAAGTAGGTAGGTTGTTGCTTTGCCGACGAATAGAACTGCTTAATGGCAAGTTTGTAAAATATCGAATAAGGAAATATGCAACATGAATTGAAAACTAACTGAGAGGAATAAATCTTGAAATTAATGCATTCTTCTGAAGGTAAGATTTCATTGAGAGGACATTGGCAGTGCAGTTATTACGCGAGCTTTGCTGTTACGCAAATTTTAGGGACAAAACAGTTTATTAGGTACCTACTTTCGTTTTTGTCTATGAAGAACATGAACAAGTAATAATGTACGGAAAGTACGTAGGTATAGGTACCTTCCCTCTAGGTACTTACTTACCTTTCCACATGCGATACTTACTATTCCCGTCTAGCAGAGCTCTCATGGCACGTCCATTCACATGACCACTCAAGACACCACTCTAGAGGTTTTTAGGTTCTTAATTGATTCAAAGATCAGTTCTGAAAACTATATAGGAAATCCAGGACATCTTCGCGGCTGATGTCTGGAACATCTGACACTCACCAACTCTCCAACACACATTTCGTATTGATCTCGACCGCACAGATTAATCTGAAAAGTTAACATTTTATTGGCTTGCTATGAACACGGATCATGTGACTAGGTAGGAGAAGTCCTTTGGCAAACCTTCATAACGCCGTTATTTGTAAACGGAACATTTCTTCGAGCTCTACTTTTTTTCGGGATCACCACTACACACTTAACATTCAAACCTTACAGGTAAATATAATTTTCATCACCTTCACCCCTATTTTTGTGAAATTGCTTCATTTCTCCATGCACTCGAGTTATGGCTTCAGCTTTTTGGGTTAAAAAATAAATGTGTTTGATTAATTTCTTTGCTGCGGCCTCCATTTGGAGGCAAATTCATTTTTCTGAATAAATGTTTCCTGGTCGTCGGACTGTCAGCCTGTCAGCCGTCTACGGAACATGATGGTATCATAGGTATGCTGTCTTGGAGTTCGTCAAAATTACAGTGTTTTTGTCTTCTTGTGTAGAAGGAACTATAGCCAGTTTTATTAAGAGCAACTCGGCACTGCACCTATCTGGAAAATGGAGGAAACTTTGTATTCGGATCTTGTATCAAGAAGATACATAACGGAAGTTAGTGAAAAACGTTGTCTATTTCCACGAAAAATAAAGAGTTACAATGTTAAATCGAATTCGGCGGTTAGGCCATCATCAGTAACAATCAATAACTGAAGATACATTAGAAAGGACACAGCTTTTATAGTGACAGCTGCATTGCCTAATACCTCACATTGTTAATTGTTTATTAATCAAATCTTGCGGCGTATGCATCAGCGTCCATTTTTATGCTGGTAGTTCTGGGTTAGGTTCTAAGAGGACGTACATCCCCCCCCCCCCCCCCCCCCCCCCCGATTCCTGCTGGTATCCCAAGACGTTCAAAGCAGGCCAGTTAGTCAGTTCTAAACATTCGAGCTCCGAGTACAAAGTCCTAATAAACTCAGTTTTTCTATCTTTTCAGAAAATACTTGTTATTAATTATAAAACCCGCTTCCAGATATCATAGACAGTTCATATTCGCGATGCATATATAATATCTGTAGAAGGGGTTGTCTTATTAGTGAGTAATAATAGGTAGGTATTTTTATTTATTCTCAACAACTAAGTATTTTATTACAGTTATTTATTCTCAAGAACGCAGGGATAACCCCTGACACCCGTTCTAGATAACCTCCCTATTCGGTAGTTGCTCGATGTGCAAGTAACAAACATGTGGAAACCATTTTGATCTCATTATCTTATTTGTTTTCTCAACCTACTACTTTCAAGATTGTTGTTAAACCTTTAAACAAGTCTACTGCCTACAATAACTTCTTTTTTTTAGGAAGGAGGAGCTGCTGAAATGAATTGCGAGTAAGTATAGCCTGAACATGCTTACAGTATTGTGGATCAAGCTGAAAAACACGAGAAACTTGCAAGTAAGTGGATAATGTTTTTCCTCACCGCACGGATTTCTTCTGGCAATTGCGGCGACACCGTGTTCACCAGCGATCTAGATCTTCTGCCCGAACCGACAGATTTGGATCCATCATTCTCACAGATTCCCAACAGCTTGTCGCAAACATTGCGAATGGTCTTTGGCCCAATTGCTTGGACTTTCAGAAGTTCTTCCAATTTGGTGAAGTTGCCGTTTTTGAGGAGATGAGTTTCAATATTGGTCGTGAGCTTGGTTCCAAGAAGTTTCCTGTGGAATATTGAAAAGTGATGGCCAACTCAACAAAGTAAAAACAGAAAATTCCACTTATGCAGCTGATCGTAACAGCGAATTTTCGTAAATTATCGAATTATATTCATGTTAAGTTGTTTTGGAATTTAAGAATCTAATGATCACATAAATTGTTTAACTGTAAACTTTATGACAAACAAACTTTTTCTTTATAGGTAATATTCTACTATTGAACAAAGTGCTAGATTCTTTCAATTATTTTTGCAGTTTTTATAGATTACATATATAATTACACATATCAGATATAATGAAATTCCAGTACATTTTTCAAAGAAACTTTTTTTGCCAATTCATTGAGTCTTTTAGTTTGTGGTTTATAAATTGCTTCTGAGTAATATGCCTTATATATATGTTTGTTATGCTTGTTTTTTTTTTTTTTTTTTTTTTTTTTTTTTTTTTTTTTTTTGAAATGTTACCAATTTGTTGTGCACCAAAATTGTTGTCCAACATGCTAAATTTTTCCTCTAGAATGCTTGATTTTTTGACACAAGAATGGATTTTTTTAAATCTCAGTCCTAAGAACAGTTATCGTCTGGAAAGACACACACAAATGGGTAAATACCTATAATGGAAAAGCGTTAAAATCCAGGAATCGTTTGTGAATACCTCAAAACGGATTTCCATGAAGAAAATGTTCGAAGAAGTAAACTTATATTTTTGCGCCATTTCAATAGCTTCATTTTTCACGAAAATTCGCTAAAAAGTAAATTTTATTTCTAGTTAGGTAATACAAATTAATCACTCAATACCTGACGTTTTCGTCAGTCTTTATGGAGTTGAGTCGTTCGATAACGACATCTCTTTGCTCACTGGTGTACACTCTGTCCTGAATCGTGCCTTTGGTTGAAAACCCACTTACACCAAAACGGCTTCCCGGAATCTAAAATTCGAAAATCCATCATCAACAGAAAAACATGTAAGTAGTGTCAAAAAACATTAAAGTGTAGACGAAAATTCAAGGAACACAATTTTTGCTTCCTCACCACCGGTGGTAAAAAAGCTTTGTGTTCGTGAAAGAAGTCGAAAAAACGCAGTAAATTATTACACAAAGGTTTATCATTTCTGCGTTAGATAGCTCTTCTACGCAGATCATTGGGCTATAATAATTATTAAACCGTGTATGTAATTTAGGATCAAAACGCGCATTGTGCCTTCGAAAAGGGTTCACAGTTTTACAATTCCAAGACCCCGTAATTTTACGTTTCACAGAAAAATGTGAAAAAAAAAGGTCGATAGCTAAGGAAAGAATATAGATTCGGAGACTGATCAGTGCGCCTCCGTACCTTGTAATTGTTTCCGAGGAGTCCCAGAGGAGCTCCATCTAAATATCAACACCGTGAGTCAAATGGGAAAGTTAGCCTCGGAGGTTCCGAAGCTAATCTGAGTCCCTCTATACTTTGTAATTGTATTTCAAATCTCCAAAAAGGAGCTACATTTCAGGTTTCAACATCACATGTCGATTAAAAAATGAATTAAGGTGGTTTCACACTCGCGGTAACGGGAACGTCAGATCACAGTCACGTCAAGATTGCTTCTGTGGAAACGTTACGGGGTGATTCCCACTCACGGGCGCGGTACAGTCAAGATCAAATCTCGGTCCAGTCACTTCCCGTCAGGTCGCCCGGCGAGCGATCGAAACCTGACGTGACGTTGACCTTCCCGGATTGAACGGGAAACGAGAATCACAAGCAGTCAAATCTCGTCTCCGCTGGGTGTCCTCCTGGTAAGTAGGTACCTCTTTAACATATTTCTGTTCTGATTGTCATTTGCTTTTCGTTTCTGATTTGCTGATTTCGTTCTTTTTTAGTTGTGATTTCTAATGGAAGACGAGAAGTTAATTGAGTGCGTTCGTGAGCAGCGATTTCTTTATGATTTTTCTCATCCATTATATTCAGACGTGCAGAGAAAATCAAGGGAATGGCAGCAAATAGCTCAAACACTCAAACAAGGTAAGATAGGTTGTAATATATTTTTTATCGTGTTACATATGCCTTCCTATTTGTTTATATGTTTCAGTACAATAACATTATTAGTAGTAAGTAGGTCTAGAATAATATAAACATTTTTGATTATTAATAATAATGTTGCATGTTGTTTACATGTTGTATCAGTTTACATAAAAAAACATTACACTAACTTCACATTAGGTAGGGACGTAGGTACGTTTTTTCGGAATACTTTGCTGAGGCACAGAACTCGTGTTGAAGTATGCCATAACTTCTTCCCTATTGTCAACTGCATAATAGTAAATTGAATGGCAATGAGTAGGTACCTACCTTCTTAATTAATAGACTACATGAAAAATATTTAAAAAATCGTTGAGTTAGGTACTTTTTTTACCGACTATTTTGCCATGGCAGAGAACCCTCTTCAAAATTGAAGTAGGCCGTGAATTTTCCCTATTGTCAAATGCAGACATCCTAGCATTCGCCCCAAATCCTGGTAAAAGGTCCAGCACACATTCTCCCTCTTCTCCTGAAGTTGAATTTTGAAAGTAATGAGAGTTCGTTCGACCTAGAATGTAATAATCTGAATCTTTGGGCCAGTAAGCCAAAAGCGTTTTCCGCCGTTCTTCTTGCTCGACTATGACGATAATTAAAAATCCTTTTTCTTGGATCTTCCTGTACTTGATTGGCGGGATATGGTCTGAGCATGTACGTTTTGAGTAGAAATGCTTGATCACCTAAGATTACGAGCGGTGTAGTAGTATTAGTACACGGCAAATTCTTGCCGTTCGGAATGTGTAGTCCCTTCTTCTAAAGCTCTGCATAATCTGGAACTAGAAAAAATTCCTCCGTCGCTGTTCTTACCATAGGACCCTACATCTACAGCTATGAACTTGTAGTTGGCATCAACTAAAGCGAGCAATACGACTGAGAATGTCTTTTTATCATTGAAATAGTTGGAGCCACTGTTATGAGGAGCAAATATTTCACAGTGTTTCCCGTCGATCGCCCCTATGCAATTGGGAAAATTCCATTTTGTCTCAAACTCCTGTGCGATTCTCGTCCGGACTTCGGTGGAAGGCAGTGGTATGAAAACTCGCAAGCACTTTTGAACTAAAGCCTCACATACTTTGTGGACGATGGAGTGCACAGTTGAGTGTCCAAGTCGGTAATTATAAGAGAGCGTTACGAAAGAATCGCCAGTTGCGAGAAATCTGCAAGAAAATAAAATACGAAGATAATTAAAAACAACTTATTACCGTGCAATCGCAGGTCACATCTAGTAGTAGGTACTTTTCTAAACATTCTTGGCTACCTAATATCTACTATAGTTAATCCTCGAAACTTTTCAGCCCGATTGCCTCACACCATAGGGAGTTTTGCATGGGGTGAAAATTTTGATTTTCAATGTATTTCGAGGGTGTTTTTGTGAGTAGCGTGTGGGGTATCAATTTTCATGTACTTTTGGACGCAAAACCGATTAAAACTAGTTCCAGAACTCTAGGACCAATCCTGTCGCTTTTATGATATGAAAATAGGGGAAAATTAATAGGTATAGCTTCGTTGCTTTTGTTCACACTGCCTTGAGGGGTAGCAATGTAATTTTGGGCGCAGAATCGATTGACACCAGCTCAAGAACTCCAGGACCAATTATTGCTGCTTTTAGAAAATTTGTGTGATCACTGATGAGAATTGACGACTTTGACCAACATATTATTTTAAGGGTTCATTTTTGGTTATGTGCTAGTAAAATGTCAGTCGCATTCAAATGATTCCTGGGAATCAACCTGTGTGAAAGCGGGGTTATTTCTAATGATAATATAACTACGCAGAGGATAATAAACCCTTGTGTAATCCTTTGCCACGTTTTTTCTTGTTTTCTAGATCCTAGCAGATGCAAGATCAGATGGGAATCCTTACGAAATCAGTTCCGAAAATACGTTCGTTCGACAAAAACCGTAACTGGTCAAGCATCCGGATCTCGCTCAAAATGGAAACATTACGAAAATATGTCCTTCCTAATTCCTTTTCTGAAAGAGAAGACAAGGTATACTTCGGTGGTAACAGAAAACGAGGGTCACGCTGTTTCTCCGGAGGGAGAAAATATCGGTATCGACGACGACCATCTTTCCGAAAACTCTACCCCAACACCCCTCTGTCCTACAGCGATCCAAATGCGGAAATCGTACACGCCTAATCGGAAAGGACATCAAGCAGTCGAAACAGCTAGTGGTGTTTTGATGAAACATCTGTTGGAAGAGGAAAAAAAACTGGAAAAAAAAGAGCAACAAGATAAAGATGACATCGATCTGTTTTTTGACACGATGAAGGCAACAGTGAAGAAATTTACCGTACAAAATAAAATGTTGGCTAAACAGAGGGTTTTCAACGTGATCAGCGAATTGGAGGGAATAAATTTTAACCAACTACAATCTCCCCAATCGGCACACTCTTTTCCCGTTCCGGACTGTCACCGTTGTTCTGCCCCAACCAATTCACAGAATGCGCCATCCCCGTTTTCTCCAGCAAGCTCTCACCAGACGGCAAGTTCGTACATGGAAACTTTGTCCCCAGAAAACTAATGAATGAGAACTGCGAAATCACTATACTAATACGAGGTACTATAATACTATTTTATGTTCTCCTTTTTTAAGTACATTTTTATACATTTTACTATTTTTTATGACACTATTTTAGTACATTACACAATTCAAACAAGTGCTTGTAGTTTTATTTTCTTACCTTAAGCATACAGCAAGCTTTTCCGCTGGAGTTACTGCTCTTCTAAAATGGGTATCCCTCTTCGTAATGTCATCTTTGATGAGGGAGAGCAAATTTATAAAATCGCAATATGGGACATTCGAAAATACTGCACGAACTTCGTTTCCTCGTCAACAAGTTGCGGGTAGAGTTTCGCGAATGCCCCTTCTTCTCCCCTGAGAAAAAATATTTTCTCCGTTCGGGGTCTAGTTTCATCTTCTTCCTCGAGTAGCAAAGCTATTTTATACAAATTTTTTATCCTCTCGGACATCGCGTCACTGCGCGGGGAAGACTGACCTGACCTGACGTGATCTGACTTGGCTGTGTGAATGGGGGTGGCCCGTTGACGTGACTCTGACTTGACTGTGATCTGACGTTCCCGTTACCGCGAGTGTGAAACCACCTTTAGGCTCAGAGGCCCTAAAGCTGATCAGTGTCCACTGATATTGAATTCTTTATATTACAAAGGAGGTCCTTTTTAAATTGCAGATCCATTGGCAGACATCAATAAGTCTACGTAGACTAGAATTAATTAAAACATCTACATTTTACAACCCCCTCTGATCTCAGTACAACGATATTTAAGTACGTAGGTACCTAACAACTGAAAATAACATAAATGTATGGATCATTAAAAACTCCATAGCGGGATGTAATAGTCAATCAAGATGTAGGTAAGGTAAAACTTCGAAATCGGACATTTAGGAAACGCGAAAATGATGTTTGAAGTAATGGACGTTAGCGCATGCACAGAATAACACTTTAGAAAAATGAAATTGGTAGAAGAAAATCTACAGCCTAACGCGCACATTCCCAGAAAATATCAGACCATCATCCCCCTACTAGGTATGTACCCAACTTGAGGGAGATTGAACGGCTAGGCGTTAATTAATTATGCTTGAAGCAATTAACGTTTGCGCATGCGCAGAATGAAGTAATGATTTGAGAAGTACCGTAAAATGGCCTGACTCTGCGCCTCTTTTTTCAAATTAGAAACAAAAACTTAGATGGTAACGTATTTTGGCACTAAGCTGTGGATAGATTCGATAGCAGGGTTCTCAATCTCCAAGAAACCGACGTGAAAATATTTTAATTTCGTTTACTTCGTTTTTTTTTTTTTTTTTTTTTTTGTCAGTGGAGCAAAGTCAGTCTCAAATCCCTTGACAGACTTTTTCTTTCACGTTGTTGATCCATTTTAAACTCTTACTGGAGCAAAGTAAGGTTAACGATGAATTTACGACGTCGACTTTACTGGAAAACAATAAATTGTAATTATTTCAATTCACACAATAGAGTTTTTTTATTGCAGAAATCACAAAAAAAATAAAAAATTACTCGAAAATTCTAATTTACGAAGCCATAAGCTAGCTCATGGCTTTAGCTTCATTTTAAAAGCTTAATAATACGCAATTTATTATATTAGAAAACAATAAAAAAAAAGCTTCAAATCACATGGAAATATCAAAAGAATCATAATCCGAATGGTAACAGCATAAAACTTGTTGAAAGTTGAAAAGATGAAAAAAAAAAAAAATTACAAGCCATTCAGGCACTACAAACTTATTTTCTAAATTAAAAAATAAAACTCTCTCTGCCGAATAAAACAGAAATTATGAAAAGTATTACGTGTCCTATGTGGACGACCAAATAGCGCGATCGAGCGACCCGCGCGTTCGAGCGAGCGTCCAGCTGATTTCAAACAAGGTAAGCCTAACGAAGTGTCCTACGCTTTGAGTATTAATAAGTCTTATTAATACTCAAAGGTCCTACGTCCCATCGCCCGACTTCACGATTCGGGCTGAGTTCGCCCGCTCGGGTTTGATTTTCAAACCAGTTTGAGTTTGGTCGCGCGCTCGCCTGGTCGCTCTGCTGGGAAGTTACTAATTTTTGTCTGGCTGAGTCGTGTTTTTGTGTTGTTGCGGATATAAATTGTTATATTTTTTAGCAGAATTTTAGTCAGATAAAGTAATTAGCGATGATCGATGATGATTAAAAAATGTATGCAGAAATTTATGCTTACAAGTGCTTATGCCTACAATTATAATGATATTAATGATGAATGTCAACATCAATCTTTCCTCAGCTCCTCCGGGCCTTTGAAAATTGGTAACTTGATGATCTTATCAAAATCGAACGAAAACTGTTGAAATTAGGCTCGTTAAAAAGAATACACATTCACGCATGCGCAGTAGCTACTGATGATAGGATTATGTTGAAATTATACTAGGGAATGCTCAAATTAATCTCTCCCACTTATCCTCCAAATTTGAGCGAGATCGGACGACGGCGTGAGAAAATGATGCTTGATGGAATTTTCGTTTGCGCATGCGCTGAGTGAAGTATTGATTTGGGAACATCGAAACTAATAGGAAACCATCTACACCCTAACCCGCACATTCCATGAACATTATATAAAAATCGGTTGAATATTGTGGAAATTAAGCTTATTATAATTGCGGATATATGACAGCCACACACACACTCACAGACTCGGAACCAACGTCATTTAGAATGGTATTAAGTATTAAACGTAAAATATGAGTGGAAATTTTGATTTTGTAGAAAAAGGTTTTTCTCCCGAAAGTTAAAACAATGCTTCCGGTACATATAGGAAGACTTAGGAACAATAACGTCAACATGAGAATGATTGAGGACACTGTAAAAATAGCAATAGGTAATATCCCCTTATGGTATTCTACGAAGAATTCCAAGAAGAAAATGATAATATCAATACCTATTTAAAATTTTTGGAGCCATTGCAATTTGCAAGTTTCTAAAATGGACAGCTCTTGAAAATTCGGTGATGAGGTCTTGCTGTTCGACTGGGACTATGTTTCATCCCACCTATCTGCAACTTGTAACAAACCCATGAAGGAAAGGACTGGGATGTAATTTCGGAGGATGTGGTCATTGAATTGAAGGCTGGAAACTGATAATATTGACGTAAATTATTTTTTAAATCCGAGGTTGACAAAACAGGGCAATTCTATAGTACCAATGTGTGCGGTAACAGAATACTTAATACTACTAACGAGTGCGGAAAGACTGGACTGCCCTATAGCGGGCCCTACATCTATACTATTAATAAGAATGAAACTCCGTCTGTCTGTCTGTTTGTCGTGTCTATGCACGGCCAAACGGCTGAGTAGGCCGGATCTACGAGTGGGGGGATCTTCTTGGGATTTTCCGATAGGGTGTATAAGCGAATTTAAAATTTTCTAATCCCACCCGAACCATGGGCCGTAGGGCGGGAGGGGGGTCGAAGTAATAATTAATGTGCGCTTTTTGGACTTCCCCGCTTCCCCAACCCCTCTAAACGGCCGTCGAAAATTCCGGAAAAATACCGGTTTCGTAGGTTTTGAAACGAGAAAGACGACGGCGCGATCGGATCGCGAAAAAAGTATCGGGAAATGCGTCAAAAAAATGCGAAAGTACGGACCGTGTTTTCTCGAAAAGTCCGACAAAAACTACGTTTTTTCCGATTAAAATATACCCCATAAAGGTACGTTTTTCGGAACGGTTTTCGCGGGCGAAATACAGCTTTGGGTCCGCCGAATCTGAATCCGAAATCGGATATCGAAAAAAGTGACGAGAACTCGGTCGAATTGCCAGCGGAAGCGAGGGGAACCGTTTAATATGACATTTTTAATTGACCCGGGCCGCCCGTTTCACAACGTTGCTTACCAGAAGGGACCCTCACAGGGGGGTTCCCATTTGCACTTCTACGCAATACCTTGCGAGGCGAGCAGGTATACATAGGTACCTACCTTGCGAGCGAAGCGAGAGCCATTTCAACAGAATAAATACGGACTTTGTCCTACACATATACAGGTATACCTTGCGAGCGAAGCGAGCAACATCCCCTAATAAACTTTTCGTGGTTCCACGTAGTTTTATAAGATTTAATTTGTTTGTAAGAATTTCCAACAGAAAAAAACGTCTGCCAAGTTGGGTGGGCAGTATAACTTTCTCAAGGATATACAGGTATACCTTGCGAGCGAAGCGAGCAACATCCCCTAATAAACTTTTCATGGTTCCACGTAGTTTTATAAGATTTAATTTGTTTGTAAGAATTTCCAACAGAAAAAAGCGTCTGCCAAGTTGGGTGGGCAGTATAACTTCCTCAAGCGAGCGGAGCGAGCAGCATCCCCTTCAGAAGTTAAACTACCCTCAGAGATCTACCGTTTGCGAGCGAAGCGAGCAACATCCCCTACATGCCACACTTTAGAAAAATAGAACTGGAAAATAAAAAACGACGAAGTACCATTTCCCTAGCAACGACTCGGTTGTAGGCGGAAATCACTGTAACACTATATGTTTCGTGCGCGGAAAAAAATTGACTCGCAAAATTTGCTAGGACCCCAGGGCTAAAACATGATACATGTTAATACTTACAAACATTCAACATCTGACTGTACTGTTAGTACTGAAGTGTTCTTATAACTATACTTTTCGTGGTTCCACATAATGTGCCGCGTTTGATAGTCATTTCCAATAGAAAAATCCTCTGCCGAGTTGGGTGGGCAGTATAACTTCCCCAAGCGAGCAAAGCAAGCAGCATCCCCTACAGAAGTTAAACCTACCCTTAGAGATCTACCGTTTGCGAGCGAAGCGAGCAACATCCCCTACATGTTTCAATTGTAATACATTGCATGTATACATCCCACACTTTGCGAGCGAAGCGAGCAACATTCCCTACATGCCACACTTTGCGAGCGAAGCGAGCAACATTCCCTACATGCCACTCTTTGCGAGCGAAGCGAGCAATCTAATGGGGGGTCCGGGCTTGCCCCCCGGCTGGACGTGGAGGCGAGCGTAGCGAGCCGGAGCGGCTAGTGTTCAATAATATTGACAATATTATTGACGACGCTGTTTTTTTCACTTCAAAATCCTCATCAATAATGTCGTATCCTACACGGTCAATATTATTGTCAATAAAACGTGCTCAGTACGTCTGCTCCCGTCATTCCGACAAGTGAATTTGTGTTTTTTTTTTTAAGTGAATTTTCGGGGAGTTGTTTGTTTTGGCTTCATGGACAACAGGAAAAAAGGCTGTGTAGCCATAGTTATGGCTATCGCAATGTTTTGTCGAGTTCAGCGAAAAAGATGAGTGAAAGGGTGGTTGAAAAAGTGGGGAAAATATTCTCATCTGGGATTACTGCAATAAGTTTGACAGATACTGCAGACTTTCACAATTAGGTACTTCCGAATGAACGAACGACGTTAATAAAATTATTACAGATGGTTGAACCACTATTGAGTCGACAGAACACAAACATGAGGGAGTGCATCCCCTGGGAGAGAGGTTAGCAGTAACACTGAGGTACTTAGCTACAGGAAGAAATTTTGAAGATTTGAAGTTCAAAACTTTCACCGGAATTTCACCGGTTCCCCTCCACTTTTGGTTTATTATTTCCAATAATAAGCCTATGTGATCGTGTAGGAAAAAAATTTTATAACCCCCCCTCAAACTTTGTCACTTTACGTTTCAAGGTGCGTAGAATCCAAATTTGAAATGTCCGTCCGCCGTTCGGGCCATAAAAGGCCTTAGAATTGACTTAAAAAATCTGTTCTTTCGCACATAGACTCCACTTGGGGTCTAGTTGGTCCTAACTTCTTGCCAGCTCAATCGCTCCACTCTCATGGGTGCTATGAGCCAAAAATAGTTGAAAAAGTGTCTTTTTTTTTATATTTCAAGTTGTATAGAAATTGGAGATTTATGAGTGAAAAGAAAATGTTAGCTATTAATTTTATGGAAAAAAAAAGTATTCTAAATGATACTCTTCTATTCAAAAAGAGATTTTGGATTTAAGGCTATTTTTTGCAATTTTATAGATTTTTTAAAACAAAATTTAATGAATTTCAAGTTTTTAGCATAATTTCGTACATAAATTTGTGAATGTTCTATTTCATAGTTGATAAACTTATTTGACCAATCTTATGCTAAAAAATATCAATTTAACAATTCTTATCCATTTTCAGTGATTTTGTGAGCACATTTTTTGAAATTTGACCAATTAGATGATATCAATATACAGTATAGGTAACACTTTTATGTGTTGGAAAGATGACTTGGAAATGATTTGTTTTGTTTATCAACTATGTTAAAAAGCGTAAAATTGTTAGATTCCGCTGCTGTAATGGATTGAACCCATTTTTTGTGAGGTCCGAAGCTCCGAGTTCCGATACTAAATATAGGTACATAAGCGGCGTTTAATAATTATGGACCAGAGATCTACGTAGAAGGGCTGCCTAATACATAAATAATAAACCTTTGTGTAATAATTTGCAGCGTTTTAATATTGACGCCTCGAGAACGGAATTTCCGGATTTCATCAATATCGCTTCAATATCTCCGTCAATACTCATTCTTTTTCCCTACACGGTCAATATTATTGTCAATGTGATAAGGTATTGACAATATTATTGACCGTGTAGGGGCCACTTATGTCCGTCCACTGATCAGAAGTGAATGAAAAGAAAAAACTCGGGTGTCAGGAGCAAACTCACCGTAATGCGAAGATTCTTTCCTAGTTCGCCGACAGGTCGCAGCGCTTGTCTCAAAACCGGTCGGGCCCACATGTTCCCCGAACGCCTCTCCCCTCGCGTTACGCCACGAGTCGATAGAAGGGAAATATACGCTTCGCTATTTACAGCACTACCGGCCCCAGTAATCCATTTCAGTCTCGAACCGGAACAGAAAACATTGATTCTCAACGAGGAACAAATAGATTCACCGATTTACGAGATTTGACAGAGTCAAGACTGATGAAATCGCGAAATAAAATACAAATAGCCATAGTGCAGTGGAGCCAACCAGCAACTGTAATTTCCCTTTCGTTGGCGGGAAAAACGAACCAGTTCTAACGATGTCATCTGCGAATGCATCGTGCCTACTGTTTGTAAGCCAGTAACTGCGCAAGTCTACAGATACAAGTGGAATATGAAGAACGAATGAGTTTTGACTATAAATATATGTAATTATATTTATAGTAGTTATAGATTCTGTTCGGTACCTACATCCAAGTTCTATATTTAATAACAATCGACTCTCCCTTTAGACGGATTAAATTAATCCGTAAAATTTAAAAAATAAATTATTAAATTAGGTAAATTTAAAAATTAAATTACTTAATTTTTAAAATTTTATTTTATTTTTAACTTTTTTTATATTTTAGTTATTTATTTTTATCTATAATAGCACTACATTTACGTTGAATTTTGGAATGTGAGCTCACGGAACATTTTAGAAACAAGGGAACGCTCAGGTTCTTCCCTCTCCGATTTCGTTCAAAATTTTACTCGTTATTATAGGATTAAAATAAGTCAACACGTATTCGATTGTTCAGCAAAATAGACCTCACGAGTCTGGAAAAAAAGTATTTTATGCCGAAAAATTTCTAAGCAGTTCCAATCATGATCGAATGAGTAATGTTTCGTGAATTATAGTACCTATTATTATTACAGGTGTCCATGACATACCTAGTTTGTATGAAAAGTTCCAGTCATGCAGCATGATCGTATGAGCGAATTTTCATAAATGGTCGTATTACATTTATGTTAAATTCTGTTGAAATTTGAGCACTTTGGGGACAAATAAAAATTTTACTATACATTTTATAGCAAACTAACTTTTTGTCAGTAATATTCCAATGAACAAACAATTTTGTGGATTTTTACAATTTTTTCAAGTGTTCCTATCGATTTTTAGCTTATTTTAATGAAATTTAAGTACATTTTTCAGTACAATTTTGTGCTTAAATTTTTAAATGTCCTAGTTCATGTTCGATTAATTTTTTTCGAGTAGTATTCTGCTAAAAAATAGAAATTTGTTAATTTTTAGCGGTTTTTTGCCTTTTTTAGTGATTTTTTAAGTACATTTTTTGAAATTTGACCAATTTAATGTGCTCAAAAAGTGTTGCCCAACGAACTCATCCTTTCTTTTGAAATGCTTGATTTTTTGGCGAAAGAACGAAGTTTTTATATATATTTTATATATATATATATATATATATATATATATATATATATATATATATATATATATATATATATATATATATATATATATATATATATAAGCGTTAAAGTCCAGGAATCATTTCAGAATGCCTCAAAACAGATTTCGATGCAGAAAATTTTTGAAAATTTTTATTTTAAAGTTTTTGGAGCCATTGCAATAGCTTCATTTTCTAAGAAAATTCGCTAAAAAACTACATTACAAATGGACCAGAATGCAGCCAATTACACCGTGCGTTGCCGGGATAGATTTCGCTTCCGACTCGGCAAGGAGCGGAAGCTTTGTTTTCACTTTCGAAATGAAATTTTTTTGCCCCAAAATCAAAATTTCCACTCGCATTTTGCGTTTCATGGCCTCCTGAACAAATTTGGTTTCGTGTCTGTCTGTCTGTCCAGATTTGCAACAGCTATAACTTCCACAATTTCGATTGGATTTTAATGAAATATTCAGGAATAGTGTGGGTTCAGCCGTAGATGGTCCTCCATCAGCCTCATCATCTCACCAATATCTGGGCCCTACACGCTCAATAATATTGACAATGTCATTATTGTCAATATTATTGACGACGCTGTTTATTCACTTCAATATCCTCATCAATAATGTCGTATCTTACACGGTCAATATTCTTGTCAATAAAACGTGTTCAGTACGTCTGTTCCCGCCATTCCTACAAGTGAATTTGTGTCTTTTTGAAGTGAAATCGTGTCTTTTTTTAAGTGAATTTTCGGGGAGTTGTTTGTTTTGGCATCATGGACAAAAGGGAAAAGGCTGTGTAGCTATAGTTATGGCTATCGCAATGTTTCGTCGAGTTCAGCGAAAAAGGTGGGTGAAAGAGTGGTTGAAAAAGCGGGGAAAATATTCTCATCTGCGATTACAGCGAGAAATAAGTTTGACAGATACTGCAGACTTTCACAATTACTTCTGAATGAACGAACAGACGTTTATTACAGATGTTGAACCACTATTGAGTCGACAGAACAAAACATGAGGGAGTGCATCCCTGTTAGAGAGAGATTAGCAGTAACACTGAGGTACTTAGCTACAGGAAGAAATTTGAAGTTCCCCGGTTCACCGGAATTTCAAGGGGTTCCCCTCCATTTTTTAATATTGACGCCTCGAGAACAGAATTTCCGGATTTCATCAATAACGCCGTCAATACTCATTCGTTCTACAAGGTCAATATTATTGTCAATGTGATAAGGTATTGACAATACCGCCGCTTAGGGTCAGATTTTCAGAGATGATTCGGGGAAGGCCCCTTACGACATTTATCATGATTGAATCAGCAGAACGCTGTGCGCATGCGCGAGCGTTTGTCTTTCTATATTTTCTTGCAATTTCCACAATTTCGATCGGATTTCAATGGAATTTTCAGGAATAGTGTGGATTTAGCCGTAGATAGTTCCTTATCAGTTTCATCATGATTGAATCAGCAATACATGGATTTAGCCTTAGATGGTCCCCTATCAGTTTCATGGTGATTGAATCAGCGATACGCTCAGCGCATGCGTGAACGTAATTTTCTTGTGACAGTCAAAAGCGGCCCCTACACGGTCAATAATATTGTCAATACCTTATCACATTGACAATAATATTGACCGTGTAGGGAAAAAGAATGAGTGTTAACGGCGACATTGATGAAATCCGGAAATTCTGTTGTGAAGGCATCAATATTAAAAAGTAGAGGGGATATTGTCAATATTATTGAGCATGTAGGGGCAAACGTTAATATTATTGTCAATACCTACTCAGTTGTTGCCGCGCTCTCGTACGGAGCGGACGTGTTTGTCTTGTGGAAAAATGAGTGTTGCCGGTGACCAGGAGCCCCTGGGCTTCGAACTTACCGAGGGTGGCAAGGATTCTCAACGCGCAGAAGAAGAGGAGGCCCTTCGGAGGTTTATTGAGGAATTTGAACTGTCTCCAGAACTGTGGAACTTCACACACCGTAAATATGCCATCAAAACAGTCAGAAATGCTGCGCTTGACCGTCTCTTCCCCCTTCTAGTGCGGATAAAGCCGGGAGCCAAAAGAGTCGATGTGAAACAGTCTAACTATGGCTGCACAGCCTTTTTTTCCTATTGTCCATGATGCCAAAACAACTCCCCGAAAATTCACTTCAAAAAAAGACACAATTTCACTTCAAAAAGATACAAATTCACTTGTCGGAATGGCGGGAACAGACGTACTGAGCACGTTGACACGAATATTACGTACTTGAGCACGTATTGACAAGAATATTGACCGTGTAGCATACAACATTATTGATGAGGATATTGAAGTGAAAAAACAGCGTCGTCAATAATATTGACAATACTGATATTGGGCCCGTGTAGGGCCCGCTATAAGTCCGTCATTGTTGAACAGATTTTAGTCAGGTTTTCTAGTTTTTGGTTGCCCAGCACTCTAACGTCATGATCATGTTGAACCGGTCATTTCTGAAAATCTTATGGTGACATACTGTGCTTAAAGTTTTTTTTTTTTTTACATTGAAAATGTCTTAGTCGACGGGTCAACCGGAAATTTTGTTTCGCAAAGAAAAAAACTTCACGCAACCTATGAACAAGTTAGGTGTTGTTATGATTGTGTATACTAGGAATGGAATCGGTAATTTAATTAAAGTAATGTTTATTTAGAACATGAACAACAGGTGTTATTATTGAAGAGTCCGTTTCAATTCGAACAGTGAATTCATATTCGTGGAAGAATTCGGCATCGTCCAGTCTGGCTTACAGCAAATTGTGTGTCAATAATTATTTTATGTTTTCAAATTGCTATTTTATTTAAAACAATAAAAAACATTGAAATTACTGAAACTTTTTCAATGCTCATAGCTCTTCTCTCATAAGAGGGAAAGTACGAGAGGCCTGCCGCGTTTTTTCCCCCGAAAAAAACACGTTTTTAAAAATATAAAACCCACATTTCTCCTCTTTGTATACATTTTTCTCAAGTTTAGACCACATTTTTGGAATTAACGTTAAATTGTATTTGAACAAATGATTTTCATATATATCTAACACTATTCAGACTTATTTATTAACAAACAAACGATAATTCTTTTAGAAATTGCGAATTTTTAAAAACGTTTAAAATGTAGCCACTCTGTCAAAAGTAATTGTGTACACCTCCAACTTTAATAAAAACTGCCTCATATAATACTCTTTTCAATGGTATAATCAATTTTACTTTTACTTTGCTTAAAAAAATTAAAAAATAATAATAAAAGGAAAAAATAATGCTTGAATGTTAAAGAAAAAAAAAATTTTTTTTTAAATAATGAAATCGAGGGTTTTCTTGAAAAGTGACCCTCAACGAACCTAACCTGCGAGTTTGGGATCGGTTTCTACGTAATTTTTCACGCTGAGTCGAATGATACCTATCTAACACTTGCAGATCTCTCCAACTGCGTTATAACCGAGTTTAAAATGTTAATTAACTAGTTTTGCCACAAACATTGAGATAACAAATAAACTAAAGATTTGTGAGTTGAAGAGTACCTACCTAAAACTAGGTTATAACGGAGTTGGAGAGATCTGCAAGAGTTTGAAAAACGGAAGTTAGTGAAAAACCTTACGCAACACCCTTCTTCCTTGCCGCAACAAGCGTCTTATGTAATTCATTAGTACTACCTGTCATTTTTATACCATTTTATTTTTTGTAACACTTACCCTTGTAATTTAGGTGTGTATAATTGGCCACTAGGCCTTTTCACAATAAATTATTATTTATTTATTTAAAAGTGACTAGAGGGGAATACAGTTTCTGCTATTGGCGTAGGAGCGATTGATGGTAAGGAGAAATTTGAACCACTTCCCGCGTCTTTCCGTCTAGAGCGACAATACTCAGAAATTCATCGTTCTGGTGATGGCGTGGATGATGCTTATAGTTATAGGTAAGCTAATTGTTCACATACAGAGTTCTGCTGTTTTTAAAGGAAAAAATATAAAGAAAGACAAAGCACGAGCACATAGAAGACGACGAGTTTCATATGAAAAATAATGACTTTGTTTTTAGCGAATTTCGAAAAAAAAAAAAAAAAAAAAAATCAATTGCGGAGTCATGCAACATAATCGTATGAGCGAATTTTCGGAAATTATTGTATTATATATCATGTTATTCATGCTAAATTGTTTTGAAAATTGAGATTATTTAATCGGTATTTTCCACATAATAAAATTTTGGCACACGTTCAGCATAATTTTGAGCATAGAAGTTGGAATGTTCTAGTTGATAAATTTTATTTGATAAATATTCCGCTGAAAATATCAATTTAATGATTTTTAGCCTTTTTACCTCGTTCAGAGAGAATGAAAACTTCAGTTATTGTTTGTTACTGATGATGGCCTAACCGTCGAAATCAATTTAACTGAGGATGTAAAAATTTTTATCAGATGATCATCCTGTCCTATCATTTGCTAAGAAAGTTATTAAAATAGAGAGGCCTCATAGCGAAATAAAACGAAGAGACGCACTTGCCCCCCCTGACCCTAATATTTTAGCCTCCATGCACGCGTAAGTGTAAAATCCACTTTAAATAATCTTTTCTATACCTACTAATATTTCCAAGATCATAACTACGATCATACATTCGAAATTTCAAGATATATACACCATTCCCATTTCATTATAGTTCTGGTACATGCACAAATTGTATAAAACCAATAAATGAATTTAAAAAAAAATTTAAACTTCAAGTACCTAACTAAACAACTCGTAAAAAAGTTCCACTATCTGCTTTACAAGCAGATTCCATGTTACATGGATATGTCTTTGATTGGGGATTTCATAACGGTTGTCCTCGAGAGTTGTAAACAAATCTTTAACAGAGTTGTAACAAAACTTTAACTTTGAACAAATCCTGGGCTGCATGGCCGCATCCCGACTAATTCCAACAAAACAACGGTTTACTTATAGAAATGTTGAAAATAACTGTGGAGAGAAGCCACTACAATTAGTTGTTCTGTTGTCAAGAGGATGAAAATCTTTCCTATGGAGTAAATGATGCTATTGCTTTACGTTAAGAATATTGTAACCGGCTTATTAAAATTGTTTATAGTCCAATCAACTTAGTTTAGGAATGTAGCCAGGTACGTAAAGAGGGGGAAATTGGTAGCTTGAGATGTGAACATTTATCACATAAATCAAGCGCTTTCCAACGAGTGGCGAACGGTTTGTGTGCGATGAAAACTGCGGAAGTTCCATTCCCCCAGCAACGGCTGGGTTGTACGTGAAAAAACACTAAAATTGTGACACAAATTTTGCATCAAGGAAATTTTTGGTTGACCCCCCCGAGCAAAGACATATCCATGTCAAAAAAGGATCATAACTATGGTCCAACCTGGCCATGAGTAGTTTTGCGAACGCTGGTTCCATTCTGGTGTCCATAGCAGCCCTATTCTTGCGAATCAATCTCCTCGATGTCATTGTCTTAAAAGTCTTATAAATTTTGAATTTATTTCCAGATGCCTGCCCATAAACATGAGATGGTTTGACCTACCAGTAATTGTTTCCCAACAAAAGATTATTGTCTTACCTATCGAACTACCTATGGTATATCATCTTACCTATGGTAGGTATATCATGTTACCAGCTCAATAAAACTATGAAAAGGTTTGCCAAGTTCGGTGTGGCCAATAGCTTCCTTGTACATGTACTATAGCTAATTTAAATATTTAAAATTTACAAATATTTTTAAAAGATTCCGTAACTGGTTACTATGGTTGGGGAAAATAGTTGATTTACAATTTAAAGTTCGTTCAAGCGCAGAAGATGCTAATGATACGATACTCATGTGGGGGTATTCAAATCTTGATTTCCTAACTACCTACCGAGTTTAAGATCAGACGAAAAGGCAACGAGAAAATTACGTCTATAGTAATAGGTTTGCGCATGCGAAGAAGCTAAATACGAAAATTAAAACTCTACTATCCTCCAAATTAGCAAGATGTGAGGATGATGAGTGTGATGATTCCTGGTGGATTTTACTTTTGCGTAGGCGCAGAGTGAAATATTGTGTGAGCGATGAAGCTAATAGGGGCTATCAACAGTCTAACCTACACATTCCCTGGAGATGTCATCAAAATCGAATGAAAACACAACAACAACAAAAAACTCGTAAACGAGTTCCACTATCTGCTTTACAAGCAGATACCATGTTACATGGATATGTCTTTGATTGGGGATTTCATAACGGTTGTCCTCGAGAGTTGTAAACAAATCCTTTAACTTTAAACAAATCCCTGGGCCGCATGGCCACATCCCGACTAATTCCAACAAAACAACGGTTTACTTATAGAAATGTTGAAAATAACTGTGGAGAGAAGCCACTACAATGAGTTGTTGTTAACAGTCGACTGTTGTCAAGAGGATGAAAATGTTTCCTATGGAGTGGAGTAAATGATGCTATTGCTTTACGTTAAGAATATTGTAACCGGCTTATTAAAATTGTTTATAGTCCAATCAACTTAGTTTAGGAATGTAGCCAGGTACGTAAGAAGGGGGAAATTGGTAGCTTGAGATGTGAACATTTATCACATAAATCAAGCGCTTTCCAACGAGTGGCGAGCGATTTATGTGCGATGAAAACTGCGGAAGTTCCATTCCCCTAGCAACGGCTGGGTTGTACGTGAAAAACACTGTAATTGTGACACAAATTTTGCGTCACGGAAATTTTTGGTTGACCCCCCAGAGCAAAGACATATCCATGTCAAAAAACTCGGTACCAATAAATAAAATAGACTCACTGTGTTGCGTAGAGAACAATCAACTGTTTTCTTTATGTCTTTGCTATGGCACATAAACTAAAAAAAAGTCACTGAGATTTGCTCACGAAAGTATTTTGATGATTTCCGCTTACAACCGAATCGTTGCTAGGGAAATGATGCTTCGTCATTTTTCATCCCACAAAATTCGTTGACTATTCGTTCGAGAGCTCTCGATTTATCCAAACATATTATGTAAACTACTGCGAAATGCCTGGCCAACAAGCTGAGTTATGAGCAAGGTTATTTGAATAATTGTGGTGATCATTCTCGATAATTGTTATTGTGAACATGATTGCAACCGTTTGTTAATTTATGATGATTTCATTGAGCTGGTGTTTCGATGATTTGATTCATAGCAGCTGATCCAAATATTGCGAGAACGGTTTGATTTGTGAAGCGGTGGTTAAATCATTTTAATAGGTAATTTCTATGCTTTACACTCTAGGAAGCTGTAATTTCTTATGTAGCCTCTTTAGGACATTTACTTGACGATGCCCAGGGTCCGGATCAGATGAGTGGCTCTTGAAGCTAATTTCTATGTTTTACACTCTAGGAAGCTGTAATTTCGTATGTAGTCTCTTTAGCACATTTACGTGACGATGCCCAGGGTCCGGATCAGCAGAGTGGCTCTTAGAGCTTGCATACGAGTCTGCAGAGGGGTAGGTGATGTAGCCTGGCTCGAATTCAATAAAGTACCCACGGGTGTCGGAACACCCGTCAACACGATCGCGAATTCAATTAAGTACCCACGGGTGGGCGGTTTCTCTTATGGCCCATTTCATTGATCTGTACGCCCCGCCGTGCAATGCACGGGTGTGATCTGCCTGGTAATAAATACAATAAGAAAACACACATGAAAATGTCCCGATGTGTTGCAGACTCGTATGCAAGCATTTAAGTTCCTCAGACTGAGAAGAGAACGCGTTGCTGAAAATGTGCGGATGGTTGTATGAGCAAGATAGTTATGTCTTTGCTATGGCATTTCTTTTGATTTTAACGTACAACCAAGCCGTTGCTGGGGAAATGAAACCTTTATTTTTCACCGAACAAAAATCGTTCTCCACTCGTTGGAAAGCTCTCGATTTATCATGCATTTCTTTCGTACTTGTTCTTTGTAGTGGATTTAAATATGTTTTACTTGGTGTAGGTAGACCAAGTGGGACATTTATATTCTGGTTATGCGGGTTAGTCCCTGAGGTATTCCTGTAAGGAATGTGAGCGAACTCGCCAAGGTCAGCTTGCTTGGCGGGATGAACTGAGGGGTAGTTCGTGTCGCAGCCGCGTGGAGCACTGGGCTCGCATAGTGGGTGCTGGGTTCGATCAGTTTGGTACTGAGCCGTTTTGTAATATTCCGGCCTAAGATTTATATCTGTAGGAGGAATATGTTTAGCTTGGTTGAGGTACTGAAAAGTATCCTTTGTTTTTTGTACATTTGGAGTGTATTTGACACTCGGATCGGCCGGGTAGCCTTGTGTAGAATATCGTGGATATTCGGAAATCTTTGTCGAATCATGATGATTGACTTCAGAGCGGGTCTGAAAGGTATCCTCGTACTTTTGTGTGTGTGAGGCTTGATCTAACGTTTCCTTCATGAATACGTTAGGTGAGAAGGCGATCTCTTCGCGAGGATCGAGCCTTGGGCCGTCGCTGGGAACAGCGGACGGGTCGAGCAGCGGGTAGGTAGCGCTGCGTGGGCTAAGAGGCCCGGCCGCGCCGTGTTCCGCCTCCCCTTGCATGAGGAAATAGGACGGGCGGCGCTCCATCGAAATATCCGAGTTTATTAACTCGTTTTCGATACCTCTACGTATAGAAATAGAGGGTTTGGAAGGTGGACTCGCTTGACAGAGCTTCTTTCCTTTGCTCGGATGTCAGGGTCCTACCTTGTAGTCTTGAAAAAGACTTCCTTGGACGGTAAATTAGAGCGTATGAGCTGAGTAATTTACCGGCGTGCCCACAGTGGTCGGTGACGAGCCTAGTGCTACGAAACCCGGGCGACACGTCTCGGAACGTCCCAGCGGGCGTACGATCTAATGAGAATATCAATAGATGTACCGGGTGGCGTCCTGACAGAAGAACTACGTTGGGCAATGAGCAGGATGAATAATCACTGGACTCGTAGATGCCAATGCGAGATCTGTGTGGAGAGAAGGTATGCCTTGTAGAAAGCAGTAGGAAGCTGTTCTTGAGATGAACTCGGGAGCAGAAGGATCGTCAGCGTAGAGCGTGTAGAAATCTTCGTACTTCGGAGTGTAGTCGTCGAGAGCGGAGAGTAGAATGAATTTCGGAGGGCTCCGAGCGGGGTAATTATAGGGAGGTGGCCGCCTCCTGCCGCCTCCTGATTGGTCCGCTTAATTTCGTTAATTCAACTGTGTAATCTCATTGGCTCGCACATTGTTTTCTCAGTATCTGCGAGTATGATAGCTGAGCTGGTCCTCCGGGGTGGTTTCCCCACGTCCGTCGCTGCGACGGGGTCCCCGGGGGTGGCTTACGAGCGTCCGTCGCGGAGCCGACGACCTTGAGTTTAGACGGGGTCCTCGGGTGGTTTCCCTGCGTCCGTTGTTCAGACGGGGTCCCCGGGGTGGCTGCTGGACCAGAGGTGGTTGCTTGCCGCCTCCTGGTTGGTTCGCCTATTGTCTCTCGTGTAATCAGTGTTTCTGATTGGCGAGTAGGCTTGTTTGAATTGTCCTTGTTAGTTTTAGAGGACGTTTGATTCTCTGTTTGAGTTTTCTCATTCAAGGCGACTTGGTTCGAGATACTTGTCGCGTCTCTCTCGCCCAGTAAGTGTTTAGGGAGGTCGCCTTGTATGTTATTAGTTAATATTTCACTTTTGAGAGAGAGTTTCGTATTTTCTCTCTGGTGAAATATTTTGTTTGACGGAGTTATAACTCGACGTCTTATAAATATTCGTGTGTCGTGTCTACCTCTTTTTGGTAGCCCTGAAAAGGGCTGTTGACAAGAGGGGGTGGTTTTCACCACAGGCGCCCCCCCAAGACGTCGTGTTATTAACGACGACGCCGGTTGGGGTGTTTCGAGCGCAGTCACCCACCTCTCGTCGAATTTGGTAGAGGGGACGTGCCTTCTGGCAGATTTTCGGGGAGTTTTCTCCTTATTTTCTGCCTGATTTTGGCTTCGTGACACAGCTTCGTCTGTGTTTAGAGTGTAAGCTGGTTTTATTTGTTGTTTGGGAACTTTTTTCGTGTGTTCGCCAATTTGTACTGTAACCGAAAACTTATCTCTTTTAATAACTTTGAATGGTCCCGTGTAAGGACATTGCAGGGAGGAGAGCTGTGTGGGCACTCTGATATAGACATGTGTACATGTATCCAAGTTTTTGGGCATGTTGACGGCATACTTCGTATTATTATGTTTAATATGCGTAGGCCGGAAGAAGAGAGGCTCAGAAAGGTTTGTAGAAGTTACGAAAATGTCTCCTGGGAGTGGTACGTCAATTCCGTAAACTTTTTGGAACGGTGTAGTTTCCGTTGCTGGGTCTACTGCCGTACGCATGGCGAGTAGTACTTTTGGAAGGGCGTCGAGCCAATTTTCGTTTTGTGCTTTGAGAGCCTCTTTCAAAGATCTATTTCTGCGTTCTACCATTCCGTTTGTTGACGGTTTGTATGGTAACGTGTGAGTATGTTTTACTCCAAGACGTTCCATAATGGAATTAAATAGATCTGATTCGAATTGTGTGCCTTGGTCACTTGTGATGTATTTAGGTACGCCTTTTGAAGCTACCCAAATATTGATAAAGGCCGTTGTGATCGTGGCTGTTTCGATGTTGTTAAGAGGGACTGCCTCTAGCCAACCCGTTGCTCTATCGACCATCATTAGAATGTAACGTTTCCCTCCTTTAGCTAAAGGTAAGGGTCCGGTAATGTCAACGTGTACATGTGAAAATTTGTTAGCCGTTTCAAATTCGGAGTAAGGGAGCTTCACGGAGCGAGTGATTTTTGCTCGTTGGCAAGTCTCGCACGCTCGGACCCAGTTGGAGACATCTGCACGAAGTCCGTGCCAAAAATATCTTTGTTTAACTTTATACACTGTAGAGTGTATACCTGGGTGCCCCAAATTGTGAATTTGGCTGATTATTTCGTGCCTTATTTCGTTTGGAATATAAGGTCTTGGGTGTCCTAGGTCTAGGTTACACCAAATTTCTCCTTGAGGGAATTCCACTCGTGTGAGTTTCAATTTGTCCTCTGCGTTAGGAGGAGAACGAATTTGTGCATTTGAGATGTGCAGTAGAAGATTGCACTCTATTGCAGCCGTAATTTGCGAAATTTCGGCTATGGGTGGACCCTCGTCAGTTTGGGTTGAAATCGATTTTGTTTGAATTTCAACTGGATCGAAGGGTCTGGAGAGTGCGTCGGCGACGACGTTGTTCTCTCCGGGTATATGTCGAATGTCACTTGTCATTTGAGAGATGTATGTTAGCCATCTCAATCTCATTTTAGAAAAATGTGCATTTTTCTTAAGCATCGTGCCTAGCAGAGGCTTGTGATCTGAACAAATATGAAAAGATCGGCCGTCCAAGTCATTGTGCCAGTGAATGCAAGCTTGGTAAACGGCGAACATCTCTTTGTCGAATGATGCTTTATTCTTCCATTGTTCCGGAATTTCTTTACTGAAAAATCCCAATGGTTGGTAAGATTTCGAGCCGTGTTTGTCTGTAATTTCCTGCTCCAGTGCCGCTCCGATGTGTGTGTCGGATGCGTCGCACACTATTCTCCACTCTGCTGTAGGGTGTGGATGAGCAATATTATGCAATGTAGCTTTTATCATTGCTTGTTTTAAGCTGTTGAAAGCTTTTTCTCTCTCTGATGTCCATTCGATAGGTGTTTTGTCATTTTTTTTGTTTGACTGAATGGAGTCATACAGAGGTTGTGCCGTGTGAGCGAATTTACTTGAGCAAGCTCGGTAAAAACCACACATACCTAGGAATCTGCGTAGACTTCGTACGTCTATTGGCCTAGGAAATTGTTCTATGGCTTCTATTTTATCTCGTTTAGGAATTATCCCTTCTTTCGAGATAGTGAAACCTAGGAAATCGACGGTAGGTTTTGAAAAAGTGCATTTATCAAAACCTACTCGAAGTCCGTGTTCCCCTAGCTTGTCGAAAATTTGTTTGAGGTGGTTCATGTGTTCTTTATAATTTTTAGAAGCCACCAGTATGTCATCTAGGTATACAAATGCGAAATCAAATTTTCGCATGATGCTGTCCATGTATCTTTGCCATGTTTGAGCCGCTCCGGCCAAACCCATGCTCATTTTCTTAAACTCATAAAGACCGAAAGGTGTAATAATTGCAGTTTTATGAGCGTCATCTGGGTGCATCGGAATATGGTAATAAGCCGATTTTAAATCTATTGTCGAATAGATTTGTGTATCATGTAAATTCGCTTGGAAAGAGCGAATGTGAGGAGGAGGGTAGGCGTCTTTCTTCGTTTTCGCGTTCAGGAAACGGTAGTCGCCGGTGATCCTCCATGACCCGTCTTTTTTTGGCACACAGTGTAACGGGGATGCCCATTCGGAATCTGATGGTGCAATTATGCCTTCGGAGAGCATTTTGTCAAAAGTACTTTTGACTTGAGCCCGTTTTTCGCCCGCCATGGGTCTTGCACGGAAGTGTACTGGTGTTCCTTCCGTGGTTATACGGTGGTAAACCCCGTTGTTTTTCCACTTTCCTTGAAGTTTGCTCATTTTATCATTGTATTTTTCAATGATAGAGCGAATGTTTTCGTCCTCCGTGATTTGCACGTCCTCTGGTTGAGGGCTGTTGTCACGATGAGGGATAGTAGCTGCTATTTGTTCGTCAGTGAATTTTTTGTTCATGACTGCAGCTATTTTTTGATCGGCATAGCTTTTTATTTTATCTTTATAGATGTATTTGTGTTTGACCCGTATTCCGATATCCCAAGACTCGAGGAATGGTATACCGAGGATCGCTAGATCAACTTTCGTGATCATAAAATCGGTGGTCATGTCTCCGAGGCCGATGTTAATTGTCGTGTCAGCACGCCCTAGTGTGTCTATAGGGGCTCCGTTAGCTGCTGTGAGCTTGACGTTGGACTTACGAATTTTTAAGCCCAATTTTTTGGTGACATTGTGGGGCAGAATGTTCACTTCTGCTCCCGTGTCGATGAGAAATTCAGTGCCATTTAGTTTGCACTTGAAAAAAAGCCTTTTATACTCATTAGTCTGCCAGTGTATAGGCTCAGATACACTGGCAGTTATTCGTTTTCCGAACTCTCTACGTCGGAGGTTGGAACGGTACTTTCTTGTACCGATCTCTGAGTATTTTCGTTTGAAAACCAGGTTTTAGGCTGGCTTATAGGCGCTGCCTTTTTGCTAGGTTTGGAGGCAGTGTTTGCCTTCCAAGTGCAGTGCTCTGGGTCTGCACTCTTGCGAGTTTCGTTACCGAAACGTGCGTGGTTTCTACAGACATAGGCTGTCGGTTTGTGAGGCTTACTCTCTACTTGCTGGGGTTTGAACTCAGCTTTTTGTGAGAGGGCCTTTTTGAAACCAGTCTTCGTGGGTTTCGGAGTAGATTCTACTCCTCGTATGTTGAGAGAGGGGTTCTCTGTTTTGTACGCGTGTAGCGTATCAGCTAGGTCGAGCCGGGCGGTCGTGGTAGGCTGTGCTGCGACCATACCTCGGGCTTCGATAGGTAGAGTTTCGATCCACTTTTGAGTGATCAGAGCCTCTGAGAAGTACCCAACAGCTTTAGAGTACATTTCGTGGTACTTGGTGCTGGGTTTTTTGGCGAGAGATGCGGGGTCCTCGAGTGCGAGGAGCCTGTCCTGTAAGGACAACCCGTATTCTCGCTGTAGGCGCTGTTTGGCCTCTTCATAAGGTGCGTGGGGTGCCGTGAGGTAAGCTGAGTCGATAGCTTCCCTCATTTCTTCTGGTACCCACTTGTATATAGCTGAGAAGCATTCGTTCTGCGTTCTCAGGTGTTTTCGCACGCAGTATTGATCGAACTCGGCGAGTGCACGATCGATATTCTTCTTTTGGAAGATTGGTCTTTGATAATCTCCCATTTCCTCTAAAAGTGCTCGAAAGCCACTTTGTGTAGAGGGTTGTTGAGTGAGATGTGGGGCGTATAGGCCCGGCGGGGGTCGCACGCCCGCAGTGGTTCCCTGAAATCCACTAGCTTCATAAGAGGGAACGAAATGCTCCGTGTTAAGCCTGTTCAAAGGCGGGGTCACCATTTGTAGTGGATTTAAATATGTTTTACTTGGTGTAGGTAGACCAAGTGGGACATTTATATTCTGGTTATGCGGGTTAGTCCCTGAGGTATTCCTGTAAGGAATGTGAGCGAAATCGCCAAGGTCAGCTTGCTTGGCGGGATGAACTGAGGGGTAGTTCGTGTCGCAGCCGCGTGGAGCACTGGGCTCGCATAGTGGGTGCTGGGTTCGATCAGTTTGGTACTGAGCCGTTTTGTAATATTCCGGCCTAAGATTTATATCTGTAGGAGGAATATGTTGAGCTTGGTTGAGGTACTGAAAAGTATCCTTTGTTTTTTGTACATTTGGAGTGTATTTGACACTCGGATCGGCCGGGTAGCCTTGTGTAGAATATCGTGGATATTCGGAAATCTTTGTCGAATCATGATGATTGACTTCAGAGCGGGTCTGAAAGGTATCCTCGTACTTTTGTGTGTGTGAGGCTTGATCTAACGTTTCCTTCATGAATACGTTAGGTGAGAAGGCGATCTCTTCGCGAGGATCGAGCCTTGGGCCGTCGCTGGGAACAGCGGACGGGTCGAGCAGCGGGTAGGTAGCGCTGCGTGGGCTAAGAGGCCCGGCCGCGCCGTGTTCCGCCTCCCCTTGCATGAGGAAATAGGACGGGCGGCGCTCCATCGAAATATCCGAGTTTATTAACTCGTTTTCGATACCTCTACGTATAGAAATAGAGGGTTTAGAAGGTGGACTCGCTTGACAGAGCTTCTTTCCTTTGCCCGGATGTCAGGGTCCTACCTTGTAGTCTTGAAAAAGACTTCCTTGGACGGTAAATTAGAGCGTATGAGCTGAGTAATTTACCGGCGTGCCCACAGCGGTCGGTGACGAGCCTAGTGCTACGAAACCCGGGCGACACGTCTCGGAACGTCCCAGCGGGCGTACGATCTAATGAGAATATCAATAGATGTACCGGGTGGCGTCCTGACAGAAGAACTACGTTGGGCAATGAGCAGGATGAATAATCACTGGACTCGTAGATGCCAATGCGAGATCTGTGTGGAGAGAAGGTATGCCTTGTAGAAAGCAGTAGGAAGCCGTTCTTGAGATGAACTCGGGAGCAGAAGGATCGTCAGCGTAGAGCGTGTAGAAATCTTCGTACTTCGGAGTGTAGTCGTCGAGAGCGGAGAGTGGAATGAATTTCGGAGGGCTCCGAGCGGGGTAATTATAGGGAGGTGGCCGCCTCCTGCCGCCTCCTGATTGGTCCGCTTAATTTCGTTAATTCAACTGTGTAATCTCATTGGCTCGCACATTGTTTTCTCAGTATCTGCGAGTATGATAGCTGAGCTGGTCCTCCGGGGTGGTTTCCCCACGTCCGTCGCTGCGACGGGGTCCCCGGGGGTGGCTTACGAGCGTCCGTCGCGGAGCCGACGACCTTGAGTTTAGACGGGGTCCTCGGGTGGTTTCCCTGCGTCCGTTGTTCAGACGGGGTCCCCGGGGTGGCTGCTGGACCAGAGGTGGTTGCTTGCCGCCTCCTGGTTGGTTCGCCTATTGTCTCTCGTGTAATCAGTGTTTCTGATTGGCGAGTAGGCTTGTTTGAATTGTCCTTGTTAGTTTTAGAGGGCGTTTGATTCTCTGTTTGAGTTTTCTCATTCAAGGCGACTTGGTTCGAGATACTTGTCGCGTCTCTCTCGCCCAGTAAGTGTTTAGGGAGGTCGCCTTGTATGTTATTAGTTAATATTTCACTTTTGAGAGAGAATTTCGTATTTTCTCTCTGGTGAAATATTTTGTTTGACGGAGTTATAACTCGACGTCTTATAAATATTCGTGTGTCGTGTCTACCTCTTTTTGGTAGCCCTGAAAAGGGCTGTTGACAAGAGGGGGTGGTTTTCACCACATTCTTCTATTCATGTCAAAGTTGTATATTTATTTATGTTATAAATGGATATAGTAAACAATGCCGCTTGTTTTGTTGTCACTTGGTTGAGAAGTTAATCTTGGTTATAGTAATTGTAGACACGCACCATAACAGAAAATTACCTACACAAAATTGAGTCAAGAACATTTATCTCTTATTTCAGTTACCAAGAGCCAATAATTTCTTTACTAGAGTCGTCAGATGGTTGTAATAATGATAAAACTATTGTTGACGGTTAAGGCTAAAGGGGACGGGTGTTTAGTGTGATTCTCAGATAACGGATGGCGCCAGCGTCGGATGAAACTTTATCGGGCAAATCTCCACTTGAGTACACAGTTTTTTAAATCTGGCTTCAGAATCATCATTAGGACGAGTACACCTTTCGAGCGATCATATAACATTGTTTAAAAAAAAATTTGTTGTTAAAATTTTGACTTGAAATTTTAATTGCTAATTTAATGTTTTTTAAATTAAAAAAATCGCTAATATCCCGTGTTTGGAAACAATTCAAGTGTATGTTGGCATAGGCATGAAATTTTGATTCTGAAAATTAGTGGCCGCATGTGAGAAATGGGAGCGAAAAACGTGGTTCCAGGAAAAATAGAGTGTATTTGAGGGGTGCGTGCCTTGGCGACACCGACGCCCAGCAACTGACCTCATCCGCGCGTGCGTACAAACCCACTTACCGAGGTATTAATATTGATTGAATACGTGAATATTATTATTTCATATTCAAAAATAATTGAATAAAAATATGTACTTCTATATAAGTATTGAAATATTCATATTCTTTGAATATAATTCCTATATTCATAGTTTCGAGTATAAATTTTGAATAATCGTAGCCAAAATATGAATACCTACAAAGAAATTCAACTCTAAATAATAAAATATAAAGGATAAATACATATTTGTATTTTCGGATATGTGTTTGCTCATCTCTGATTGTAGTTAGGAAGGTACGAGGTTGGTAGATACTACCTAATGAATATTACGGTTCAGTGCGTCAAACTCTTCCAGTTGTTTTCACATGAATACAAAGGTTCCAACTATACAAACTAATTATTATCATGGACGTTCCTATAACAAATGAAAATAAAACCCCACCTAACACTTTGATAAAGTATATTTTGATAGAAGTGGAAGAAGCAGTAAGTAAAAAAAATTCGAGAGACGGCTCGGAAAGCGGGTTCGTACGCGCGCGCGGATGAGATCAGTTGCTGGGCGTCGCCAAGGCACGCGCCCCTCAAATACACTCGTCTTCCTGGAACCACGTTTTTCGCTCCCAATTCTCACATGCGGCCACTAATTTTCAGAACCAAAATTTCATGCCTATGCCATCATACACTTGAATCGTTTCCAAACACGGGACATTAGCGATTTTTTAAATTAAAAAAAAATTAAATTAGCAATTAAAATTTTAAGTCAAAATTTCAACAACAAAATTTTTTTTGGAAATTTTGTTATGTTCGCTCGATAGCCTAGGATGAGAAAAACTCAAATATATATTTACATTTGAAAATTGATTGACTGGTGTGGAGATAATCAAGATTAACTATTTGTATCTTCCCTCTCTCTCACACAACTGTCGTCCCCTTTAGCCTTAATGAATAAAGAATAAAATAATAATGTAAACAGAAAATATAGAAACAATGTTGTGACTAGTTTATGTGTAAGAAAAGTTTAATAATGTTTGAATAAAAATTTTGTATACTTTGAAATTGGTCTTTACAAGATTTTTTCGGCAACCAAAATCATTTCCATAATATATTTTATATTAGCAGAAAATCGTCATAGTTTTTCTCCCGAAAGTGAAAACAATGGTTCCGCTACCTTTAGGTACACTAGGAAGCAATAATGGGCAATGTTTCAAAATTCTAATAAGTTGGCTAGTGACAGAAGACATGATTATAGGTGCTGTACTAGTTGAATCTAGGTGTGAAACAGAGCGGAGGGAAGGTGGAATGTGTGAAAGGGGCGAAGGGGGTTAGCTTACCCAACCTGACCAATCAGAAGACTTGACGTTGAGCACACAACATATCCCGCTGTGTTGTAACTACGTTCCCCCATAGTCTTTTCGCAGGAATAGGTTCTGTTGAATAAATTGGCGCCTCAATTTTGGTTTATTATTTCCAATAATAAGCCTATGTGATCGTATAGCAAAAAATTTTTATAACCCCCCTCAAACTTTGTCACTTTACGTTTCAAGGTGCGTAGAATCCAAATTTGAAATGTCCGTCCGCCGTTCGCCGTCCGGGCCATAAAAGGCCCAAGAATTGACTTAAAAAACCCGTTCTTTCGCACATAGACTCCATTTGGGGTCTAGTTGGTCCTAACGTTTAACCATCCCGATCGCTTTACTCGCATAGATGCTATGGGCCAAAAACGGGCGAAAAAGTGTCTTTTTCGAAGCTTTGAGTGTTAGACTGACGTGTTAAAACTCCAACCTGCTCAACGACAACTGCGCAAGCTAAAATTCCACGGTTAGGATAACATAGTGTAAGCGTAATAGGGCGGTGAACCTCTGGGCGTGAGGTAACGAGACCTAGGACCTCCAGGCTGGCGTGGAAAACTTCCTACACTTGTATTGCTTTCGAATTTCATGTTCCTTCGAGGCATGAATATATGTTTTTTTCTAGGTCATATTTGTGTGTTGATTCCAATGCTTTGCCTACGCATATTTAATAACAAATTCTCTCGACTTTTCGTACGTACTTAGATAATGATATTATTAAGGCAATGATTATTTGAATAGATAGGAAGCTCAAATCGAGAAATATAAACATACGTATATAATTACAGAAGTATAGGTTGTGGCAACTCGAAATAGGACATGCCGAGGAGTCTTATGACGTACGCCAACTAAAACTACGATCATACTCAATTGAAAAAATAATAAACCTTTGTGAAATAATTTGCAGCGTTTTATTAATCAATGTCCGCTGCTAAAATATAGATTAGTTGGACAAATAGATCAGAATGCTTTGTGTAGTTTGGTCGTCTGGATGCTCGCAAGCTCGCATCTCAAAAATACATAGCGTCAAGTAGTATCCCTAGTAAAATGCGGATTAGTTAGACGAATAGATCAAAATGACGTTTTAAAGTGTGATTTAAAACATTTAGAATAATAACGATTAAAAATATGTTTGGGAGGTTGAATTCGAATGCAAAACTATTATGATCCGAGCTTGGGATCGAACTAGGATCCTTAACCTTTGGAGAGCGATACGCTACTCACTACACCACGGATATTAACAATAAACGAATAATTACTAAATTCAGCTACCCATAAGGGAGCTTATTTCCATTACCAGTTGACTCTAGTTCGAATTCAGGTCGGCAGGGGCGCGCTCCACGGGACATGTTGTGTAGGTACCTAGTGTCTGGTAATCAGAAGCGGGTAATCGTGTACGCTCTTTCTTTGACAAAACTGCTTATCTCCGGGCTGAGGGTTTTCAGTTTGAATTGAGGCGGGAATGTGAAATTGACCAATCAGATAACTAGTCAGTGGAAGAAAATTGCAATATTCGTCGACATTGGCCGCCCTTTTTCATCACTGCCTGGACTACAGCAGACTTTGAAAACAAAAAAAAAGACGGTAGACCTACGGTTCTACAGTCATATAATTTAATAATGATTCATTTTATTAGTTTATTAGTTCATTAATTACAAATTATTAGTTCATTATGGTTACTTAGCAATATTAGTTTATAACTGAGCGTAATAAATCAGCTTTCCTTGACACTACAGAGGCTTAGGGATTATGAGATGCTGTGATAAAATGAGAGCATTCCAAAAAGTGGCTAACGATTTTCTTCCCTAGTAACGCATTGGTTGTACGTGAAAATCAATAGAAAACCCCACCGTGACGTGACGCTCGTGACGTGACGAAAACAAATGGAAACGTCCTGTTAATCATTATTAAATGATAAAATCGTGCAGATTCGTGCCTTAAGTTCACCGAATACTATAAAAACAGATTGGTTTTGCAGTAATTCAGACCATCTGTTTTCCATTAGAGAACACTTTTTGTGTGTCTATTTGAGCTAATGTATGCTGTAGATCGTATGAAATTGGACCATAGTTCTGCTTGGGATGATTGACCTTTAACAATTCGACGGGCAGACACGAAACCAAAATTCAGAAAGCTGTAAAATGTGAATACCATGATTTCGGAGGATTCTGCTCCCACAATTTTTATTATCTTAATAAAATTGTTGACATTTTCAAGGCATCAATCCTCTAATTTGCCTCATCACAGGATAAAATGACTTATTATTCTGGGCTCTAATATGAAAATTTGGCATGTGCCTAGTGAGTAAATTATTGTTCCAATCCCATTAAATTTGAAGAAATCTCCCGATTGACTGACCACGTGTTCAATAATTTAGGATTTGATAAATAATGTGTATCAAATCCTAGTTGCCTCTTATCAGAGGAAATATTGAGTAGTTGTTTGGTTGTAGCCAATAACTTGTCACCAAGCCATATTTCGACAGACATGTAGGCTGACTGCATTGTCTATACTACGCCAATAATCATTCAGAAAAATTATAGGTAGGTCAATCTCATAAGTTCATGTTCATGGGCAGGCATTGAGATTCCAGACAATAAAGCACTACACGTAAATGAAGTCGAACCGTGACAAATGTGAAATGGGTAACGGTTACAGTCATTACATCTCAGGAAATTGGTGTTTCGTAAATTTACAAAACCCGCGAATTTCATCAAAACTGACCAATTAGTTTCGACAACTTATTCCAGGCCCTCAGGCCCTGACCGGCCAAACACAGGGGGAAAGCCACTCCACACCGAAAAACAGCACAGGAAATAATATTGGGGACAGAAGCAGAAGACAACATAACAGATACCTAACAGAAGAAAACAAGATCACAGCAAACTATACGGATGACATCAAACAAAGAAGAAATTTCAAGATACACACCATTCCCATTCCCATTTCAGTTCTGGTACATGTACAATTAGTACAAAACCAATAAATGAATTAAAAAAAAAAACAAAAAAAACTTATTACCGAAATTTACTTTCGTGCATGTATAATTCGACTTATAATTCATAAGTCTACCACCATCGAGATTCTAATGGTAAAATTCCTTGGGTATATCATAATGCTTTTGCGGCACATGTTCCAGTGTGCAGTGATCACAATTTTGGGAAATGCATTTTTGATCCCAAATTTGTGGAGGTTTGATGGCGCTCTCACCGGGCACTAGCAGCACTTTCTTATCTGTAATATTGGTAACTTCACCAAAATCTCTATCAAAAAGCGAGTGAAACTGCAGCTGTTCTTTGTGAAGGTTGCTTTTTTTTGCCTCCGAGTCTACCTAAAGGTAGCGGAGGCATTGTTTTCACTTTCGGGAGAAAAAAAATTGTTGGTCTCCAAAATCAAAATTTTCACTCGCATTTTACGTTTTAGACCATTCTGAACAACTTTGGTTCCGTGTCTGTCTGTCTGTGTGCGTGTCTGTCGTGTGTCCGCAAGCCCTTGTAACCAATTAATTTTCACCTTTTCATCCGATTTTGATGACATCTTCAGGGAATGTGCAGGTTAGACTGTAGAGAGCCCCCTATTAGCTTCATCGCTCACACAGCAATATTTCACTCTGCGCCTGCGCGAAAGTGAAATCCACCAGGAATCATCACACTCATCATCGTCACATCTTGCTAATTTGGATGATAGTCGAGTTATAATTTTCGTATTTAGCTTCTTCGCATGCGCAAACCTATTACTATAGACGTAATTTTCTCGTTGCCTTTTCGTCTGATCTTAAACT
Organism: Adelphocoris suturalis; assembly: GCA_030762985.1. Classification (NCBI taxonomy): domain Eukaryota; kingdom Metazoa; phylum Arthropoda; class Insecta; order Hemiptera; family Miridae; genus Adelphocoris; species Adelphocoris suturalis. The sequence goes on from CM061040.1 coordinate 137,340,126, forward strand.
CGGTAGGTAGTTAGGAAATCAAGATTTGAATACCCCCACATGAGTATCGTATCATTAGCATCTTCTGCGCTTGAAAGAACTTTAAATTGTAAATCAACTATTTTCCCCAAGCATAGTGACCAGTTACGGAATCTTTTAAAAATCTTTGTAAATTTGAAATATTTAAATTAGCTATAGTACATGTACGAGGAAGGTATTGGCCACACCGAACTTGGCAAACCTTTTCATAGTTTTATTGAGCTGGTAACATGATATACCATAGGTAAGACGATATACCATAGGTAGTTCGATAGGTGAGACAATAATCTTTTGCTTGGGAAATAATTATGGTAGGTCAAACCGTGGTAGGTCAAACCATAGATGGTAGGTCAAACCATCTTATGTTTATGGCCAGGCATCTGGAAATAAATTCAAAATTTATAAGACTTTTAAGACAATGACATCGAGGAGATTGATGCGCAAGAATAGGGCTGCTATGAACACCAGAATGGAACCAGCGTTCGCAAATCTATTCATGGACAGGTTGGACCATAGTTATGATCCTTTTTGACATGGATATGTCTTTTGGCTGGGGGTCAAGGAATTTTTCATGACACTTTTTTTTCCCGACCGGCACATTTTCTATTGATTTTCACGTACAACCAAGGCGTTACTAGGGAAGAGTAACTCCCATAGTTTTCATAGTAGGAAAATCGTTCGCCACTTTTTGGAATGCTCTCATTTTACCACGACATTTCATGACCTCTAAGCCATTGTAGTGTCAAGGAATGCTGATTTATTACTCTAAGTTAAAAACTAATATTGTTGTGTAACCATAATGTAATAATCTTGTGAAAAGAAGGCACTACATGGTTGGTATACAATTGAGTAGTAGGTACCAACTGGTAAGTAGTAGGTACTAGACATATCCATGATCTTTTGTTTTTCCCATCAAGGGAGAAATTAAAATGCTTGATTTACACTTTACAAATAGAATTTCACCGTACCTCAACCAGAAGTTTGACATGGATATGTCTTTTGGCTGGGGGTTATTTATCCCGACCTACACTTTTTTTCCCGACCGGCACATTTTCTATTTTGACATGGATATGTCTTTTGGCTGGGGGTCAAGGAATTTTTCATTCACACTTTTAGCATGAATATGCTTTAGCCGTGACCTAACTACCGAAAAATGTCCCACGAGAGTGCAACGAAAGTAGCGCCAATAATTGTGATGATTTCCGCTTACAACCGAGTCGTTGCTAGGGATATGATACTTCGTCGTTTTTCATCCCACAAAATTCGTTGACCATTCGTTCGAAAGCTCTCGATTTATCCAACCATACTATATTAACTACTGCGAAGTGCGTGGCCAACAAGCTGAGTTATGAGCATGGTTATATGAATAATTGTTTACACACAGGTGATCATTCTCAATTATTGATATTGTGAACATGATTGCAACCGCTTGTTAATTTCTGATGATTTCATTGAGCTGGTGTTTCGATTATGTGATTCATAGCAGGTGATCCAAATATCGCGAGAACGGTTAGATTTGTGAAGCGGTGGTTAAATTATTTTAATAGGTAATTTCTATACTTTACACTATAGGAAGCTGTAATTTCGTATGTAGCCTCTTTAGCCTCTTTCTATAATAAAGTGAATGTTTACTCGCGAGTTTCTATTAGGAGATCATCATCTCACAAGAACTCAATCGTCGTGATCATTTCTATAATAAAGTGAATGTTTACTCGCGAGTTTCTATTAGGAGATCATCATCTCACAAGAGCTCAATGGTCGTGATCATTTCTATAATAAAGTGAGAGCGAGGAGCTAAAACATGATTCCATGTTTTAGGATTGATGGCAGAATGATAAACAGAGTTCAGAGGCCGATGGGGGGTCGGGTTCAGAGAATCGACGAGGAGTGAGTCGTGTACGGCTAAAGCATATTCATGTTTTTTAATTTTAGCCGTCAGGCTCAAAGGAACTGTGGCTTTTTTTCCCGGCCGACACTTTTTTTCCCGACCGGCACATTACAACCAAGGCGTTACTAGGGAAGAGTAACTCCCATAGTTTTCATAGTAGGAAAATCATTCGCCACTTTTTGGAATGCTCTTCAATAAGTAACCATAATGAACTAATAATGCGAAAAGAAGGCACTATATGGCAGGTACTATTGAGTAGTAGGTACTTGTAAGCAGTAGGTACTAGACATAAATGAAAAAGCGTCACGCGGGGGAGCGTCACGCGGAGAGCGTTACGCGGAGATTCCCTAATGATCCCACGACCAGAGCCGGTCCGAGGCGCATGCGAACCATGCGGCCGCTTGGGGCGCCGGACAGAAGGGGCGTCCCCGGCATATTAAATTGAATAGATTGGTTCATTTTTTGTGTTAATTATTGAATGAATTGGATTTATTTACAAATATGTTATCTGGAACTTTTCTCTATCTATACTTCTCTAAGAAAAAGTAGGCTCATTTCATCTGACCACTCATCGGTCACATCGAGTTATTCACTATCTGCTCAACTCATAGGAAACATGTGACCTCAAGGTCATTCGGAAAGAGATACTGGAAATTTCCATATTTAATAATTAGCTTTTATTTTTAAATTTGCCCTTTTTTGGCTTGCAACCCAATATTATAGGGGGGGTGGGGGTGGAGGGGGGGGGGGGTTACCAGCCATTCTGCATGGGTAACAAAAATGGCTCGGGCCGGCTCTGCCCACGACTCTGAGATTTGGTATGTACCCCCTTGAGGGACTTCTGAACACAACTGACCGATCCCAGATCAGCATTTCCCGACCGACACTTTTTTTCCCGACCGGCACATTTTCTATTGATTTTCACGTACAACCAAGGCGTTACTAGGGAAGAGTAACTCCCATAGTTTTCATAGTAGGAAAATCGTTCGCCATTTTTTGGAATGCTCTCATTTTACCATGACATTTCATGACATTCCATTGTAGTGTCAAGGAATGCTGATTTATTACTCTAAGTTAAAAACTAATATTGTAACCATAATGGAATAATCTTGTGAAATGAAGACACTACATGGTTGGTATACAATTGAGTAGTAGGTTTTCCCGACCGACCATCATTCACACTTTTTTTTCCCGACCGACACTTTTTTTCCCGACCGGCACATTTTCTATTGACTTTCACGTACAACCAAGGCGTTACTAGGGAAAAGTAACTCCCATAGTTTTCATAGTAGGAAAATCGTTCGCCACTTTTTGGAATGCTCTCATTTTACCACGACATTTCATGACCTCTAAGCCACTGTAGTGTCAAGGAATGCTAATTTATTACTCTAAGTTAAAAACTAATATTGTTTTGTAACCTTTGTTTGTTGGAATAATCTTGTGAAATGAAGGCACTACATGGTTGGTATACAATTGAGTAGTAGGTACCAACTGGTAAGCAGTCTGTAGGTACTAGACATATCCATGATCTTTTGTTTTTCCCATCAAGGGAGAAATTTGACATTTTTTTTTTTTTTTTTTTTTTTTTTGTTCTTATGAATTTCATTGCAATGGATACAACACCGGATAATAATAGCTGTTTGACATGGATATGTCTTGGCTCTGGGGGGGTCAACCAAAAATTTCTGTGATGCAAAATTTGTGTCACAATTTCAGTGTTTTTCACGTACAACCCAGCCGTTGCTAGGGGAATGGAACTTCCGCAGTTTTCATCGCACATAAATCGTTCGCCACTCGTTGGAAAGCGCTTGATTTATGTGATAAATGTTTACATCTCAAGCTACCAATTTCCCCCTCCTTACGTACCTGGCTACATTCCTAAACTAAGTTGATTGGACTATAAACAATTTTAATAAGCCGGTTACAATATTCTTAACGTAAACCAATAGCATCATTTACTCCACTCCATAGGAAACATTTTCATCCTCTTGACAACAGTCGACTTTTAACAACAACTCATTGTAGTGGCTTCTCTCCACAGTTATTTTCAACATTTCTATAAGTAAATCGTTGTTTTGTTGGAATTAGTCGGGATGCGGCCCAGGGATTTGTTTTGAGTTAAAGGATTTGTTTACAACTCTCGAGGACAACCGTTATGAAATCCCCAATCAAAGACATATCCATGTAACATGGTATCTGCTTGTAAAGCAGATAGTGGAACTCGTTTACGTTTTAATTAAACTCCAACGTTACTCCCCAGTTTATAAATATAAATCTCCCTGGGGCTCCTTCAGTGCAAAAGTCTAAAATATCTACTTATAGTTTTCTTTTTTTGTTAAAAATCAAATTTAAAGTTGTGAGTTTTTTTGAAAATCAAATTTAAAATTATTTGAATATTAATCTCCTTGAAGAAGCCCCAGTTCCTGGGGAGAAACGTTGGAGTTTAATTTAAAAACCAATTTAAGGACAAAAGGCCTTTTTTATAAAGCTTGTCTGTTGTTTGTCCGCAAATTCTTGAAACAAGCTTATTTTCCACAGTTTTCATCCGATTTCGATGAAAGTTTCAAGGGATGTGTGGGTAGACGGTCCCCTATCAGTTTCATCGTACTTGACTCAATACCTCATTCTGCGCATGCGCAAACGTTAATTCCACCAAGCATCATTCTCTCATGCCCTAGCCGTTCGATCTCGCTCTGATTTGGATGATAGTTGGGGGATGACAATTTGATCATCTTATATAGATTTCAACATTTGTATCATTAATAACTACAACGCATGCGCCTGTATGAAATCCTTGTAACGAGCTTATTTTCCACAGTTTTCATCCGATCTGGATGAGATTTCTAGGCAATGTGCGGGCTAGGGTTTAGACGGTCCCCTATCAGTTTCATTGTTGCGAAATCAATACTCCACTCTGCGCATGCGCAAACGTAAATTCCATTATGCTCCATTTTTTCACGTCCTAGTCGTCCGATCTCGCTCAAATTTGGATGATAGTTGGGGGATGACGATTTGATCATCCCAAATCAATTTCAACATGATTGTATCATTAATAGCCACTGCGCATGCGCCTATGTGAAATCCTTGTAACGACCTTAATTTTCATTGTTTTCATCCGATTTCGATGAAATTGTCAGAGAATGGGCGGGTTAGGTTGTAGATGGTCACCCATATTTCATTCGCATGCGCAAACGTAAATTCCATCATAATCCATCTTTTCACTATCTAGACATCCGAGTTCGCTTAAATTTGGATGATTTTTGGAAGAAGATGATAGGTTAACGAAGGAGCTATGTGCCACACCCAACCGGGCAGTCTTTTTTCCCCCCAACACATTGGAACGGTTGGACTTACAGTATAACAAGACTTTAAAAAGAAAAAGGAAGCCTTTCTGACCTTAAATTGGCTTTTAGCGAATTTTTGAAGAAAATTAAGCTATTGCTCTCGCCTCAAAATTTGTAGAATGTGATTTTTTGAAAACATTTTATGCAGAAATCCGTTTCAGGCTATTCTGAATCATATTCTGAAGTTTAACCCATTTTTTCATGTATGTATTTATGTATATATGTATGTATGTGTCATTCCAGACGATAACTGTCCGTAGAATTGTGCTAGAAACTTCAAACAAATTTTAAAATGTTAAGGACACAAAACGAAAGTTCAAGTTCGTTGGCCAGCACGATCGGATAACATCTTCGGGTTGAAATTTTCAAAAATGTAGTCAAAAATGTCAAAATATCCTGTTTTTTGCGATTTGTTGTTTGCGAATTTTTTCAGCATACTAACATGTGGTATATTCGGAATCAGCGTAAAATGTCCTATAAGAATATATGTATCAAGTATTAAAAATTTCAAAGTTGAAAAATCAGTCAAAAATCGAAATAATGCCGTTCGCTAGTTGTAAAAATTGGTAATATTTGCATGAAAAATTGTCCAAATTCAGATTGAACTACGCTTATGGAAGTATAAACCATCCTGTATAAACCCCTGTATAAACAATCCTAAAAAAAAAAAAAAGTAATCACAACTGATGAGTTTACTCTGTGAAATATTTCGTCCTCCGATTCTCTCGATCGCTCTCTTTAATGTTTTACGCTCAACTGTTTTAGGACTTGATGTAGCTTTAATAATGACTGTGGCTTAGAAAATATCAGCCATTAAATTATGAAGAAGTTCTATTTATGTACGTACTAGCACGCAGACCCAAGGCCTCGCTCCGCTCGGCCGTCAGTAACGTTAATCTCAAGGTTGAAATCTACATGATTAGTTTAATAATAATAAAGCATGAGTACCTCCTAATTATTTTTAATGATTTGATTCCATGTTTGTCTATCAAAATCATAAACTAAAATTTCTCTACACGATCAATAGCGACTGAAATGTCGAAGATTTCTTCAAAAATTCGCTCATGGGGTCATGCTGCATGACTGAACTTTTTCTGTATGTTTCTTAGTTCGCTGGTGACGGTAATTAAAAATTTAGAACCCTTGAGATCCTCAGTCAAACACGAGTAAATTTTGCTCAAGTTTTGAGTGTCTTTTTGGAAGTTAATTGAATTTAAATTTTTTATTTTAACAATTTCTAGAAATATTCTTTTTTGCAAATCAGATTCTCTTCCTACGCTTTTGAATTTGTCGAAGTCCATAGTACCTGTCCTAAAGATCTTCATCATATCCTGTCGTAGATCCGATTTATGTTTTGAAAAACGACGCCGAGCGGACTGAGAAGTTTCCCCCACATTCACTTTTCTCTGAAGAAGCCCCAGTTCCTGGAGAGAAAAGATGGATAAAAACTAATGCAAATGACCAAGTGTAGGTGGCTAGCGTTGCAGGCCTCATGAGCGCTTTGCTAGTCTGTCTATCTGTGTATTTATAACAATGTTAGTTTTCTAGACCACTTGTATAATTTCTGTTCTAGAACCAAAAATTTCAACCATGTATCATGTTTTCTCCTCAATATTGATTCGAAATTCTATGAAAACATCAGAAATTAACAAGCGGTTGCAATCATGTTCACAATATCAATTATTGAGAATGATCACCTGTGTGTAAACAATTATTTATATAACCATGCTCATAACTCAGTTTGTTGGACACGCACTTCGCCGTAGTTAACATAATATTGTTGGATAAATCGAGAGCTTTCGAACGAATGGTCAACGAATTTTGTGGGATGAAAAACGACGAAGTACCATTTCCCTAGCAACGACTCGGTCGTAGGCGGAAATCACTGTAACACTATATGTTTCGTGCGCGGAAAAAAATTGACTCGCAAAATTGACTCGCAAAAATTGCTAGGACCCCAGGGCTAAAACATGATACATGTTAAAAAAAAATAAAAAATTTGTTTCAATTTAAAAAAGTCCAGTCATGCAGCATGACCCCATGAGCGAATTTTTGAAGAAATCTTCGACATTTCAGTCGCTATTGATCGTGTAGAGAAATTTTAGTTTATGATTTTGATAGACAAACATGGAATGAAATTTTAAACAAGCACCTACTACCTACGTTTTAAACTGCATGGTTCTAGGATTGGTTATACAGGGATACTTCCATAAGAGTAGTTCAATCTGAATTTGGACAATGTTTCATGCAAATATTACCGATTTTTACAACTAGCGAACGGCATTATTTCGATTTTGGACTGATTTTTCAACTTTGAAATTTTTGAAAACTTGATACATATTCTTATAGGAAATTTTACGCTGATTCCGAATATACCACATGTTAGTATGCTGAAAAAATTATTTCGCACAACAAATCGCAAAAAACAGGCTATTTTGAAATTTTTGACTACATTTTGAAAATTTCAACCCGAAGATGTAATCCGATCATGCTGGCCAACGAACTTGAACTTTCGTTTTGTGTCCTTAACATTTTAAAATTTGTTTGAAGTTTCTAGCACAATTCTACGGACAGTTATCGTCTGGAATGACACATATATACATACATACATACATACATATATACATACATATATACATACATACATACATACATAAAAAAATGCGTTAAACTTCAGAATATGATTCAGAATAGCCTGAAACGGATTTCTGCATAAAATGTTTTCAAAAATTCACATTCTACAAATTTTGAGGCGAGAGCAATAGCTTAATTTTCTTCAAAAATTCGCTAAAACCAACCAGAGGACAGAATGGCCTTTTTCTCGTTAGTAAATATATGTCGATGGCTTGTGCTTCAACTCAAAATGTTGGAAAGACTTCATTTTGGAAGAATTCAAATTTGAAAAAGCGCCATTGTGGTTGGAGCATCGAGGTAAGTGAACAAGCAACGGCTAGTATGTACTTATGGGATGTGCAGTGCGAATCAAAGTGCGTTCGTGTGTCTAATCTTATGTTCAGTACTAATGTTCCAATGTTGTATTGTTCCAATCCAATTAGATTTGAAGAAATGTCTTTCAAGGCCCTGATTGAATGTATTATATTAAACGAGCAAACTTATTGTTTCTTATTATATAAGAAACAATATATTGAACCTTTTGAGTTTAATAAATTATTGAGGGACCTTACAAACTACCAGTTTATTTTATTGCCTGTAATCGGAGGAAATATTGAGTACTAAGTCGATTGGTTGTAGCCGATAAATTGTCACCAAGCCGTAATTCGACATACATGTAGGCTGAATGCATTGCCTATACTATGCCAATAAAATTATAATTCAGGCGTTAACAGAAACATTATAATTGGGCACACTAATATAGTAATAATCTCATGTTTATGGGCAGGCAGGGAGAAAACTATTTCCACGGAGTTGTGGAAACCAATTTCAAAACGGGAGTTATGAAAACTTTAAAAGTTTCATTTCCCCAGCAACGGCTTGGTTGTAGGTGAAAATCAAAAGAAAGTTCTTGTGACAAAAAATGATGCTTGAAGTAATTTACGTTGCAGAATGGAGTACCTAATGAATGAGAAAAACAACCATATATTCATTTTCTCATATCACAGTAAATCATCGTGTTATCACGTGCGGGCTCTACCTGCGATTTCTCTCCTCAGCAGACACCACAACACAGTTTGGTTCAAGGGCGTACCCACGATCAAAGTCATTCATTCATTGTCATTCAGGTTTGTAACATTTTGAAACGAAAAAGGCAAATGAAACCAACATTTAAAAACTACATATAATTACATCACTAAGTTACTGATTATTATAAACAATCTTTGAAAAAATCGATTTTGTATTCTAATTATACGTACCTATGTCTAATATAATATGTTTTCTCGGATTTGAACAAAACTTGGTTAATCCAGTCCCGATTGTCTAAATTTCTTATAGAAGCTCATCAAACACAATCCAGTTAGTCTGGTCTTGCTGTACTTCCGAGCCAGGTCTTTACTCTTCGAAGGATAAGAAGGATCATTCAACAGTAGCTGTGTGGCAGAGTCATCAAGAGTGCCTGCCTTATTGCTAGGAGAATTATAGGCAATTCCTTCTTTTCCAAAAGATCATGAAAGAAATAGTATTCTGCGGAGATATCCCACAACTCATAAAAATCCATGAGACAGTATTTTTTCTTACTCTCTGGGAGCCTTTTTTGAGTTTTCGTATGGTGTCACTGTTAATTTTGGAATTCTGTTACTATAATTGTGGAATAGAAGTCATTCTTTCTATCTACGAAGCCTTTTTTTTCTTTTATTTTTAATTATTTCTTGCTTTGGTGGCGGAGGGGGGCGGGGGGGCTGCCCCACTCCTGCCCATAGCTGTGTACGCCCGTGATTTGGTTGATTATTATGCTTACTAGTTTTGACGGCTGACAAATTCATTATAATCCTATGTTTTTTGCAGTACTGTTTTTGATGAAAAATACATTTTGGGTATAAAAATCATCTGGTGGGTTATTATTCAATTTACTTTCCTGACGATTTTGAAGTGAGCTTACCTTCAAGCAGTTCTGTAGCACGTGAATAAGCATTTCAAATGTTTCAGTTACAACAATGGTTATTGATGATGGCGAAATCATCGCCGAAACCTTCAATTCTTCAAAGTTCCTCCCAGTAGCCAGGTATGTATCTTAAAGTGACAGCCAGTCTTTCATTTACTGTTAATATACACTGCCTCATAATAGTGTTTTTCGCGATTAATAAGTAGTAACTAATTTTAGTAGTTTACCGACACATATTTCATCCATCTGTAAATAGTTAGGTAGGTATCTACCTGCTACTGAAGTCCCCTGCCTCCTCTGTCGCGTTGATTTTTTTAGTAACAAGATAGGAATAAGTATTTCCTATGTTACACATTTTCAAACGATGTAATCCAAAACAACTAAAAATAATGGAAATTATATATTGCTTCCGAGACTGCAAGGCAGCGGAAGCTTTGTTATCACTTTCGAAATGAAAAAAAATTTTTTGCTCCAAAATCAAAATTTCCACTCGCATTTTGCGTTTCAGAGCCTCCTGAACAAATTTGGTTCCGTGTCTGTCTGTCTGTCTGTCATTTCCTTGTAACAGCCATAACTTCCACAATTTTGATCCGATTTTAACCAAATTTTCAGGGATCGTGCGGGTTAAACTCTAGATGGTCCCCTATCAACTTCATCATGATCGAATCAACGGTAGCTTCTGCGCAGGCGCTAACGTGAATTCCTTGTGATGGTCATAACTCGGTCAATGTTGAACGGATTTCGGTCAGATTTTCAGGGATGATGTGGGTAAGGTCCCTTGAGTTCTCATGAGACAATCATCATAATTGCATTAGCGGTACGCTCTGCGCATGTGTGAACGAAATATTCTTGTTACGGTCCTTGCAACAGCCGTAATTTCCACAATTTTGATGCGATTTTCTTCATATTTTTAAAGATCGTGCGGGTATACCTCTACATGGTCCCCTATCAGTTCCGTCATGATCGAATCAACGGTAGCCTCTGCGCAGGCGCAAACAAAATTTTCTTGTTTCGGTCATAACTCAGGCAATTGTGAACGGATTTCGGTCAGATTTTCAGGGATAATGCGGGCATGGTTTCTTTAGGTCCTGTATCACATTCTTCGCAATCATCAGCAGCGGTACGCTAGGCGCATGCGCGAAAGTGATGTTTTTGTTACGGTCACAGCTTAGTTATGAGGAACATGCGGACTACATCCTGGATGGTCCCATATTAAAATCAAACTTTTCCTTATTAATTTCATTTATTACATGTACCATTCAGCTTCCAATTTCCCATCTTATTAATTCCCTGATGCCAGAACCGGTCGTTTCTAGTTTTCTGGAATTTAATGGTGACGTACCTACTGTGAAGGTCACGAGGAAGCTCATGTGCCATTTCCTTGGCAGTGTATTTTTTATTCCTTCTGTGTTTTCGACGTAGCTGTTAGTGGATATGGGATGGGTTCATTATCTGTTATTTATGACATTGATATAGAACTAAAACCAAACCGAAAGTCAAAACGTGACCGTCTATGGGAAAAGGTACCTTATCTTATTCTAGGTCAAAATCGAATAACGCATTTTCTATAAGTAGAGAGCTTGCTGAACATTTTTTTTTTTTTTTTTTTCAGATTGATTCTATCTTTTGTTTTATTATTTTCAATAATGAGCCTTTGTAATCGACCAAGAAAAAAAATTTTTTTTTAACCCCCCTCAAAATTTGTTGGTTTACGTTTTCAAGACGCGTAGGATCCAAAAATCGAAGAAAAAAAATCCGTCCGTCCGCCGAACGCCGTCCGTCGTCCGAAGCTTTTCTCAAAAAGTATTGGACCAAACTCTAAGAAATTTGGCTTAAAAATCATTTATCGGCCGGGGATGTGCCAGTAACGCGTTCGATCAACACCAAAGGGTAGAACCTGATGGTTGAAATATTCAAAAATCGAGATCTTGAAATCTTTCTACATACCTAACAGTAATGATTTTTTGAGTTTCATATAGGTATCCGCCCAAAGAATCGAACGAAACCACCCCGGTCGCTATGCTTTTATTCGGTTGCTTTCCCTAAGGGCTAATAAAACATCGACAAGAAAAAAAGTCATGAACGTGGGAGTGAATCGTAACCGGAAAAACCTTGACAAGTCGAATCTCAAAAACCTTGAATAGGTACTCGTGAATGCATCCACACCGGGCAAGCATTCTTGTGTTCGGGCGTTCGGCTCGCCCGGTGTGAACACGCCTTTAGATGGTAACGAATTAAGAAAAACAGGGCTCCAGTCAACTTGGAGATAATTCAGACAAATATTCATGGAAGTTTTCTTCTGAGTAATGGATATAAGGGAGAATAGCGGACAAACACCATATACCCGCACCATAAGAAGTTGAGAAAATGGTTTTAAAAAAAATGTAAACAAATATAAAAATAAATTCGAGCAAAATTAAATTTATTACCTAATTGAAATGGGGGGGGGGGGATTTATCATAAAATGCATTTTGGGATTATCTCTGCAATACGACTTAAAGAATAGGCTTGTGAAACCCTTTCATTACCTTTTCCGTGATATATGTTCTTTGACTCCCCGAGTCAAGCAACCCTCTGACTTTCACTTTGAATCTGCCTTGAGGATCTTCTAGTTGGCTCATAACCGTCTGCATATGAACCTTCTGTGTGCAAGCCATCATTCCTGGTTCTGCTATTCCTGCAATATCATTAGCTTTAGGCGTGAATGATTGAGCGTCATTGCGTGCAGATGATCTCTGAAAAAGAGTTGGGCATAAGCTACGGTGATGGGATTTGAATGATTTACAGTGGAAGCATACAATATTTGAAGAACAATTTGTCCTAGTGTGATCTCTTTTTCAAACAAATCCAACAACGCCCTTTTACTTTCTCTCGTCTTGCGTCCAGGGTGAGGAATACGTCACATTCATCATTCCAATGTTCTCCTGTACAAAATATACATCTTAAGACCAATTTTTCATTGTTATTTACAAGTAGAGATTCCAACAGGAAACGGGTTATAATTGTCTCGTAATGTATTATGGTCAAGTTGCAAAACTAGGTATTTTTATGCTCAAAAAATATGACAACAATATATTTAACAAATTAAGGATTTGGCAACAGCAAAAAATGGTCTTCTGATTAACGGCGTTTTGTGTTTGTATTTTTATGTTTGTATCTCCCATCACTTCAATGACAACAGCCTACGACACCATCTAGGCACATTGTGTAATTGCAAATAGTGATGAGCCGTTGGCTATTTTATGACACTATTTTACAATACTGTATTTATACATTCCATGTATGTACCTGTCACTTGTGTATTCGATGCTATCATTAATTTGTTCAAGGACTGACATAACTGTAGTTTTTGAAAGTCGGTACCCCTCAGAAAATCGATTTCATTTATATTGAAATCCGCTGTACTCTCTCAAATCCAACGAGGACGGTGAATTGTAAAGTCTTCAATCATCCTCGTCAAATTCTTCCTCAAAAACCAAAGCTCTATTCAATCCTCTGTGGCTCATTTTCGTGTATGTAGGAAAACGTAGGAAATAACTAGGAAAATGTTGCAAATTAGATGGAAAAACGTAGCAAAAAAGGATTTTCGTCATGTAAATAAGATGGCGAAAAGAACTACCTACCTAGTTAATCGTTGATATGAATGCTAACCACCCAAATTCGGCTGGTTAGTTTGATCATTGATTTAGCGCATTTGATCATTGATTTATCTGAACCGGAGTTAGTGAAACGGAATATCGTTAAAAGCCGAGATCTTCGGTTTAATGAGTAAAAGTTGATTAAAAACTTTGGTGAAACCGGCCCTCAGTATTAAGCAAATAGAAATCAGAACAAAAAAAAACCCAAAAAGTTTTTTAATTACCTACCCAAGGGGGAGGGAGTTATTAGGATATAGGGTAACCTGTTGTACCCAGGGCCACTTTTTCTTCAAATCGCAATTTGAGTATCAAAGTACCCTTATTTCAAACTATTTTTACAATTTATCGTTGAAGAGACTAATTAGTAACAATTCTCATTGGCTTAATCATTTATCTAGACCCAATTTTTTGTACAGCAGCATGTTTTTATAAAAATGGGAAAGTGGCCCTGGGTACAACACCCCATTGTACTCAGGGCCAGAGGGTGTTGAAAACATGCTGCTGTACAAAAAATTGTGTCTTGATAAATGATTAAGCCAATAAGAATTGTTACTAAGGACCCACAGTTGATCATTAAAATTAGAAGAAAATGCGCCAATAACTCAAATAGCCGCTTTATTTATACCTTAAAATGACAAATTTAATATCACATTGATTATACTATACAAGATCTTCCTTAAATTTTACGATTTCTTGAAACAACTTTGCAGGTCCCACATCAAAATTACATAGGTATTTAAAACTCAGCCTGACTTAAGAACTAATAGATTTTGATTTTAGTCGATAGAAAACCATAAAATTGAAAACTTAGGGCTATTGATTGGTCAAAATCACATCTTATTAATCACAACTTAGATTTGGAGACAACTAGAATATGCTAAATCATACAAAGACATTATGAAGTTGAGAATACAGAGAATTCTCAAATTAACGTCCTATGTAACTAGTCCACAATCACATAAAATCACAGCTTGACTTGGGAACGATAAGAATAGGACTACAAAGAAATTTTAGAGTGCTAAAAAGCTCGGTACCTAGATAAGATAACCAGAGAGACTATATCGTAGAATTTCTCTTCATTTATAGCATCAAAACTTCTATGGTTTAGGTATTATTTTCAATAATGAACCTTTGTAATCAAACAGAATATGGCGATAAATTGTGGACTTCTCTTGGAATGGAGCCAAAAAAAACGGGGGAATACGCCTAGATTAGATAACAACGAAAATGAAAATACAAACATACGAACTTAATGGCACTCTGAGAGTGGTCAGCATGGTTTATCGAAGAAACGTAAATCACATTACGTTCAAAACTTGGAAGTCGACCGAAAACTTCATTTGCCCCCTTCTTTGAAAAACTGGATCTGGTAGAACCTTAGAAACCGGAAGATGTTCTTCAGATGCCGAAAAAACTTTTTTGTGGTCACGATTATGATCATAGTTAACTTCTCCATCACCACTTTGTTTGAATTTTTTGATTTGTCACGGTAGAGTAGAACGCGCAATATTATGGGCCTTAGCTGCTTTATTTATGCTTGTTTCTGCTAACATTTCATGCGCAGCAGCAACTATTGTAACTTCAGAGGGGGGCGGTTTTTTTTATGTTCACAGAAATTCGTGGCATCTGAAAAAGATTGATTTTCTTATAGTAATAACGAAATTGGCCGTATTGGGTTAATTTTATACTCCTAATCTTATTTTATACAATATTGTTTCAGATATTGTACCCAGGGCCGCCACATCATGTTGGGCCGGCCTTGGGTACAACGAAAAATCGGCCCTAGGTACAAAGATGTATCAAAAATTAAAAACTTGCATATCTACTATAATTCTTGATTAAATAGTATAAAGTCATTCAGAACTCTTTTATAAGATGTTAACCATATAGTAGTACTTACCATAGAAATGTGAAATATTTTTTCTTACCTTGTTCACTTGCACCTCGAAAACACTCAAACTTTTTACAGCAGAGGTCGAGAACACCATACAAAAACTTTCGACAGCCCTCACGAGTTATCACCTGTTATCATGGATACTTAATACGGAATTTTTATATGTGCCTGGAAAAGGCTATGCAGCACGGTAAACACATCACTGTTATAATCTTTTCTTCTGCTTCAACTTTTGATCGGCCCTGGGTACACCTGGTTACCCTACTATAATTAGAAAACAATTTTTTCATTGTTTGCCGAGTGACACCACATTTCAAATGACGCCTGACAAATTAGTTTTCATACAGGAAACTGAGTAAAGAAACTACTATTACTATACGGTCCGGTTGCCTAGAACTTGAGACGCTCTTAGAAATCCAGTGGGCCCCTCGTGGTTTTATTGTTGATTTATCGAAGTTGCTTGAAATGCTTGCATACGAGTCTGCAACACATTGGGACATTTTCATGTGTGTTTTCTTATTGTATTTATTACTAGGCAGATCTCACCCGTGCATTGCACGGCGGGGCGTACAGATCAATTAAATGGGCCATAAGAGAAACCGCCCACCCGTGGGTACTTAATTGAATTCGCGATCGTGTTGACTCATTGTTCCGACACCCGTGGGTACTTTATTGAATTCGAGCCAGGCTACATCACCTACCCCCCTGCAGACTCGTATGCAAGCTCTAAGAGCCACTCAGCTGATCCGGACCCTGGGCATCGTCACGTAAATGTGCTAAAGAGACAACATACGAAATTACAGCTTCCTAGAGTATAAAACATAGAAATTAGCTTCGAAAGCCACTCATCTGATCCGGACCCTGGGCATCGTCAAGTAAATGTCCTAAAGAGGCTACATACGAAATTACAGCTTCCTACAGTGTAAAGCATAGAAATTACCTATTAAAATGATTTAACCACCGCTTCACGAATCAAACCGTTCTCGCAATATTTGTATCACCTGCTATGAATCAAATCATCGAAACACCAGCTCAATGAAATCTCATCAGAAATTAACAAGCGGAATCATGTTCACAATATCAATAAATTATTGAGAATGATCACCTGAGTGTACACAATTATTCAAATAACCTTGCTCATAACTCAGCTTGTTGGCCACGCACTTCGCAGTAGTTAACATAATATGGTTGGATAAATCGAGAGCTTTCGAACGAATGCTCAACGAATTTTGTGGGATGAAAAACGACGAAGTACCATTTCCCTAGCAACGACTCGGTTGTAAGCGGAAATCATCAAAATATTTTCGTGAGCAATTTTTCGAGACGTTTTTTTAGTTTATGTGCCATAGCAAAGACATAAAGAAAACAGTTGATTGTTCTATATACGCAACACAGTGAGTCTATTTTATTTATTGGTATCGCGTGAGCAAGTTTTCGTGACGATTTTTCAGTTTATGTGCCAAAGTAAAGACCTGAAAATGTCAAA